>OW240922.1:77240034-77358041 GCA_933207985.1 Pelobates cultripes
GAGTGTGCACCTTCCTGTCAGTCCGACCGGGTACAGGAAACAGAAACTCCTGTTCCGCGGAACAGGAGTTTCTGTTTCCTGTACCCGGTCGGACTGACAGGAAGGTGCACACTCAGTGTGCACCTTCCTATCACTCCGGCCGGCCGGCCACCGCGGACCGGAGTGCAGCTCGGCCACGCTACAGGGGAGAAGCTGCAGCCGCCTGAGGCTCTTAACAGAGCGCTCGGGCGGCTGCAGTATTTAAAGGGCCGGCCCGTCGCGGCCGGCCTTACAGGAATTTAGGGCGGCCTGGGGGGCAATTGCCTCCCTGCCCCCCGGCCCAGCCCGCCCCTGGCAATATGTCTGCTTTAGGCCTTGGCTTGTGAAATCACAGAAGGGTGGAGGAGCACTACTGTGTTTCATGGCTATGTAACAAAGTATACATGGAAAGAAATATTGTTTTAAGTTAACATTAGAGAGCTAATGCAGAAGAAGGCCCGTGAAGTCAGAAATGAGAGTATAAGTATGGAAAATGGAATGGTCTGTGAAGAAATTGGATCATAGAAGGAAAGCAAGGGTTGGGAAAGATGTAGACACAAGCAGTCATGGAGGAGTTTTGGAGATCCTAAAAGGTTAAAAGTTTTAGAGTGTGGGGATGGGGACTTTCTCCATTATGGAGAGAGGGATGATGAATATACGGCTCAATTCATGTGAATAAAAGGAAGAGCTTGTGCATAGCCAATGGGACCAAAGCATGTTCTCAGATTGCATTTGAATCTAAGCTAAATCTTAATTACAGTGTAACATTGTTTAAATTTGTTGTTAAGTAAACTTTGCTATCAAATCACCCTGTGTGTGCCTTTACTCCATGTGAGCAGGGCCGCTATCAGAAATTTTGGGCCCCTTCCCCTTCCCTCCACCTGGGCCCATCCACGCCCTACCTAGTCTGCTGACAATAATGCAGGACTGAATGTGGTGTGTATAGTGGAAGTGAATTAGAATGTGTGTAATGGATGTAGTGTTTGTGTGTATTTCATACTGTTTGTGCAGTGAATGCAGAGTGTGTGTTTTTGTAGTAGATGCAGTGTGTATAGTGAACGCAGAGTGTGTTGGAGTAGTGGATGTAGTGTGTGTACAGTGATGTAGAGTGTATTTGTGTAGTGGATGTAGTGTTGTATGTAGTGTTTGTGTGTACTAGATGAAATGTGTTTAGTGGATGCAGTGTCTGTAGTGGATGTAGTGTGTGTACTAGACACAGTGTCTGTGTATAGTGAATGCAGAGTGTTTCAATTTGTGGTGGATGTAGTGTGTGTACTGTGAATACAGGATGTTTGTGTAGTGGATGCTGTGTGTACAGTTAATGCAGAGTGTGTGTTAAAGTGTAGTGAATGCAGAGTGTGTTTCAGTGTAGTGAATGCAGAGTGTGTGTCAGTGTATAGTGAATGCCATGGCAACGCTCAGAAGGCCGCAGGTCTCGCGAGAGTTGTTAGAAGAGAGGAGAAGAGTAGAGGCAGTGTGCTGGGCCCCCTCTGCGGTAACAGGGAGCCGGGGGCCAGCGGCTGCACACATAGATAGCGATATTCGGGCCCCCCAGGACCGCCAGGCCCATGACAACCATCATGGTTGTCACCCCCCGATGGCGGCCCTGCATGTGAGTATTCTATGTGTTAAGCTATAGTATAATTTTAAATTCTGAAATGTGCTATGAGACTTAAAGTCAATTAATTATCACTTGTACATGTTTTTGTTTATGAAATATGATTCCATATTAAAAACCATATTTTAATTTGTATTATCATTTTTTTATACAAATGGCGTAGTCAGCAGGATTTTACATAATCACTATATAGTAATATCTAAATGAAGTGGAACATTTTTGGAGGCATTATTTGCTGAACTATGCCTAGAATGTGAACAATCAATTGTTTACTGAATACGTTACGGATTACAAAGAAAAATTAAGACCCCCGTTGATTGCAAGAAAAGATTAAATGATCTGGTTATGAACTAAGCTGTTGGTGGCTCTGTTAAATATAAATAACTAGGAGGGAACAGATATGAAAAATGTTGCTTCTAGCATGAGATGAATGATTGTGCTAACTGCTCCTGAGCAAACAAAATCCCCTTTTCACTTTTATGTCAGTAGAATGGATAAAACAGAAAAATCCAGATAACCTCAAATAAGAGATTTACAGAAAAGCATTGGATTGACTGAGGTCATCAATTCTAATGATCTCAGCCAAGGAAGTGGGGGCGGAGCCAAAATGCAGTCGGACCTATGCAGTGCTGGAAGAAAGGTACATTTTTGCCTTATTTAAGGCTGGCCACATAAATAGTCCTTTTTAACACTATGGGATCAGGATACACATTCAAATTTGTGACCCTTTAGTGTTCCTTTAAGCATCTATTACAGTGTAACATTGTTTATATTTTTTAATATTTCTTTTTCAGTAAACTCTATCAATCACTCTTTGTATGTCATCATGCTGTAAAGCCTGCCTGTTTTGAATACCTGTCAGACTGAAGAAGAGATAAACCCCCTAAGACAATATAGAAACATAGAAACATAGAATGTGATGGCAGATAAGAACCATTTGGCCCATCTAGTCTGCCCAATTTTCTAAATACTTTCATTAGTCCCTGGCCTTATCTTATAGTTAGGATAGCCTTATGCCTATCCCACGCATGCTTAAACTCCTTTATTGTGTTAACCTCTACCACTTCAGCTGGAAGGCTATTCCATGCATCCACTACCCTCTCAGTAAAGTAATACTTCCTGATATTATTTTTAAACCTTTGTCCCTCTAATTTAAGACTATGTCCTCTTGTTGTGGTAGTTTTTCTTCTTTTAAATATAGTCTCCTCCTCTACCATGTTGATTCCCTTTATGTATTTAAATGTTTCTATCATATCCCCCCTGTCTCGTTTTTCCTCCAAGCTATACATGTTAAGATCCTTTAACCTTTCCTGGTAAGTTTTATCCTGCAATCCATGAACCAGTTTGCAAACTGGGCATCACTTCATGCGTTAATGATCAATAAGTCATAAGCTCTTTGCGTGAGGTAAGCCCAGTGCTGCAGTGCAGGGCTCAATAGCTGGAGGTGATTAGTTGATTCTCTCAGCCTATGAGCTGGCCCTGTGCTGTAGATCTTAGCTAATGGAAGGTCCTAGTAGAAGATTCTGTTTCTCATGACTTCAGCAGTTATGGTGCTTGGAGTGTGTATTTAAGTTGTATGAAAAGTAGGATTTATAAGAATAAACGCACAATTATGAATTAAATAATATGCAAGATTTGTAAAGTGGTACGACATATTATACTAAAGTAGATTTGTTTACAGGGACAAAGTAGTAAATCTAACTCTGTTGCACTGCCTAAAATAATAAAGCATTTACTTACCTGCTTGAGAACCACTAGACTTTAAAGTGTATGTTCACCAATTTCAAATGTTTCATTAACTTTCACTTGTTCCTTAGCAATTGTGCCGTCTACTGTCCCTTGTGTTGATGATTTATTAGCTTTCTTTAAAAAAAAGCAAGCTGAAAAAAATGTGATAAAAAAATTCCCGTTAGATTCTTGTATTTATCATACGAAGCACTAGGTGGATAACTTGGGGAGTTTTAAAATGTAAGGCACGACCAGAAGCAACAAGCAATCACTATGTTTAAAACATGCATTCCGCTCTGGAAGCTTTTCACAGACACTGAATTTATTGCAATGTTTCTATTTTGCTTTCTGCAGAGGTAGCTTTCCTCCCAAAAGGTCATGAATGCTTTGCCACTGTTTACTGGTTACTTAGCTCACAGTAAGAGAAAGTCGGAACAAGACTGACTAATCCAAATTCTGTGCTGCCAAGTGCCATGAGCAATTCGTTGCAAATCTGTTACTTAACTGTTATGTAATAAATGGGGGAATGATAACAATATCATTTAAACATTCTTGTAATCTCATGTTGTATTTTTTTACCATTACTTCAAAATAAGCAATAACATTAGGCGTGTTTTTCTGGCCGTTACTGCCTTTACTTGTATTAGTTTGTGCGTTTATATGCATTGCTTTTTGTTTTATAAGAAGTGTGGGATTTATAAAAAGTGTTATAAGAGTCGTGAGAGTTTTCATAGTGGTGCAATTACCATGGAGACTAGTCAGCAAGAACCTTTTACTGGCTTACATTTAATTTCTCCATTTTTAGAACTAAGCTTCACTTTTTTTTTTTTAAATCTCCCTAGATGCCTCTTTTTTATCTGTTATACCTAACCAGAAAAAAATAACAAGGAAAAGCAGTAGAATTGTTGCTAGTCTTGCACTCTAGCAAATGTATCCCTAGCTGAAGGAATTAAAGCAAATTGGTTCATAATATATCATATTACTATCTGTATGTCTGTCTATATATATCTGTCTGTCTGTCAGTTTAATTTTTTGAAATTACATACAGACTAAAACATAGCAAGATATATTTTTTGTACTCGTTAACATCTGTGAAGTATATGACTTACAATGTGTATTGAAAAGAAAATCTACATGCAACATGTATTCTACAATAGTTACATATATCGAGTTTCAGTTTATTAAAGAGTATGAATAATACTGATATCTATCTATAGGCCCTGCTTATATTATAGAGATATTTATAATAACTGTTACCTTGTAGGATGGTTTTGTATGCATTTAAAAATACACAGGCATTTTGCCTTGTTTTATTCCTCAAAAAATATATATTTTTAATTAAAGTACAACTTTAGTGTTCAAAATACTTGCATGTAAAGTGGCCCTCTGTCCCCACCATCACCCCGTTCCCCCAGTTGCAAAATGGTTAAAAAACATTTTATTTTTCTTACCTGATTCCAGTGCTGATGTCCCTTTGCGCTGTATCGTGCTCCTCTGCCGACATCAGCCAATGGTGGGACCTAATGCACATGTACAGTGAGCGGGGCGTGCACATTAGGACTTCGACCATAAGAAACCATTGCCTCAGTGCTTTTCTATGCGGTTGTAGAAGACACTGGACAACCTCATGCAAAGTATGAGGTGCCCAGAGTCATTTTACAGAGTCAAACTTGAAACTGCAGGAAGTGCCTCTTGTGGCTTTCTAGTAGACAGTCACTAGAGGCAGTCGTAACCATGCAATGTAAACACTGAAGTTAATTTAAAATGTTTAAATTGAAAACGTTATAAGTAATATCTCTATCTTCTTAATCAATGAATGGATTCCCTGCCAGAATGTTTAGTGCTTTACACAGTGCAACCATATATGAGATAATGTACCCAGGCCATCACAACCCTTCCAACATTGATCTGAAAAATCTGTTTTCAATTTATGTAATCTTGAAGGGGCCAGATACCAATGGTATATCATTTTATAGTGATATTGCATATGGTTGGAACACTGCGTAATCCCTTTTTAGTGCTCATACATCCTGGTCCCATTGTAAGCCATAGTTCCTTTCCAAGACTAATATATAATCTTTTTTGGGTCCCTTACCGAAAAGAATATTAGTAACACAGTGAAATTGTTCTCTCTTAATTAGAGCTACATAAATAAACTTTTCCAGATTCAAATTTTTGAGATTTTTACATTTTTGGTCCATATTAAGGATGTTAAATGCAGTAGCTCAGTAATCGAGGAGTACTGGGAAGTCCAACACTCCAAAAACATATGTTATATCATGAGATGTAGGGAAAATCTCAATTACTATTACTTTAATTTCTCTTCTTGATATTATCCTTGATATTACTTTACTACTAAAAGAATAAAAATTGTTCATTTTAATTTTGATTGTATTGGAATATTACATTATAACATATTCAATGATACACTTGAAAATGTCAAATTGTGTTTTGTTTCTGTTATTATAATAAACTGAATCTCTTCCTAATGACAGCTTTCAATTTTATCTCGGTCTGTTCTCAAAGGTTATGAGATATCTTAATAGCCCTCAATTTGTTGAAGATAATATTTGAAGAGCCAAGAGATTTAATCAGTTACCACAGACTACGGTCTCATATGTACTACAATTTTTTTTTCTTATTAGAAGCATTACACATAAGGATCTCACTTTGAAATGATTCTCACAGTAGTAAAACTTAACGACCTAGGTTAGTTTGCTAGGTGAGATGGACAACTAATTCTAATTCAGGTCGGCTCCAGCTTTCTTTTATCATGGTATAATGTTAATTATATTCATGTTGAAAAAAGATGCAAACACCATAAAGTAGTAGAACATTAAGTTATCCAGAAACGGTATTGAAGATTTATATCTTTATGCATTAGATATATTAAATTCAGTGGTATAAGCAAAACAAGACTTGTGAAAATATAACATTTTATCAAAGTCATTTGGCTTCATGTCTAGATTGCACTTCGGAGTAACAAAATTCTGACGACCTACCAATCAGCCTAAAGATCGATGAATTGTAATTTGTCCAAAAACAAATGCACAAGTCTAGTTTGTAATATGTTAATATTTATTCAAGTGTTCTAAAAATGGCCTAATAAGTGTTGGCTTTTCCAGAAACTCCAGATGTGCTAGCCAAATTGCTAGCAACCTATAGATGAAATAAATTCAACTACAGAGTGCTATGACTTTTTTAGGGGAAATTCAGCAAAGTGTAAAGGAGAATTGTGCACTTTTTGGGCAGTTTTTGGTGGAGTTTATTAATGCTTTCATGTTTTTTTCATTTTTTTAAAGTGCTCAATTCCTACGGTGGCACAATCGTTCTGTCACTTTTTCCACCAGAAAAGTGTTTCACTTCTCTTTTTTCCATTACTCTATAGTTTGCATTTTTATGGAATGGATATCTCTGTAAAATATAGAAATGTGGGTAGGGAAAAGCCAACACTTATTAGGCCATTTTAGAACACTTTAATAAATATTAACATATTACAAACTAGACTTAAATTACAATTCATTGATCTTTAGGCCGATTGGTAGGTCGTCCGAATTTGGTTACTCCGAAGTGCAATCTAGACATGAAGCCATGTACGAGTGCCAAAAAGTGATGACCAATGGTTAGTGGATGGCCACTAAGTATTAATTTTATTCACAGATCAAGTGAGAAGTAAGAAAAAAGAAGAAGCATTGAAAAAAAATTCTATATATTTAATAGATATATAAATATAGGTTTGTTACTGCTTAACCTATTTTTCCCACTAATGGTTACCTTTTCTCACATGATCTGTGAATCAAACCATAGTTATATTTTTGTATGTATATTTTTGTAGTATACTGATTGGCCCATTTTTGCCCTAATTTTGTTTCTCCAAATCCTTTCCCCAAATATTTTGTATGGACGATATTCAGTCAAGCCAAACATCCACATGGACAGCTATTAGACCACTCAAACGCAACTTTATTTTTGGATGAATTGATTTGGATAAACCAGATTTTCCACCATGTACAAGTCTGTTAGAAACCAAAAATACAGGAACAATTAATAAATCTCCTAGAACACTTTGAAAGATCTAATGTTGCAGAGTAGCTGTACACATCTTGATTCTGGTTAATATGTAGGAATTCCACAGCTCTCGCTATGCATCTGCGTGCTGTGAATTGTGACATATTGATGGCATAGTTTGAGGAAGAGTGATTTGCTAGGGATTTCACTAGCATAGTATATAGATTGCATCAATACCTATTTAAATGTAAACTTGTTATCCTCAGGACTAGTAGATGCCATGTTTAATTTAACCCCTTAAGGACACAGCTTCAGAAGCTTGACTTACGCTTAATGACACAAGCAATTTTTGCATTTTCTTGCTGTTTGCGTTCAACTGCAATTTGCATCTCTCTCATTTATTGCACCGACACATATTATATACTGTTTTTTAAAGGACAGAAAGGGCTTTAATTTGATATAACATATATATATATAAATGCTTACTTATTATAAAAAAAATACAGAAAAATGCAAAAAAAATGAAAAATATTGTTTTTTTTTACAGTTTTTGCAATAATAATGTGTGCATAATTAGTGCAGGTTAAGGAAAGTAATTAAAAATAAATTTATTTATTTGTTCTGATTTACAGAATATATAATGTGTCTGGGATTTTAAGTTTTTTTTGGTAGTTACAGGTCACAAAGCACAAGGAGTAAAATAAACTTTTAATGTGGAGCGATTTTAGAATTTGGTATGTTTGTCTTGTAAGCTTAATAGCCATAAAAGAAAACAAAATTGCCACACAAAAGTATATATTTATATAAAGTAGACATCACGGGCTATTTACCTAAGGTTGTTTTGACACTTTCTACGTAGCCATTTCACCGCCAACCTCTGCTAAATATTGGAGTAAAATTGTGTTCTTTTTGGTTTTTGGCACACAAACTTATAACAGAGAAATTCTCGTGTATATTTTGTAAAGTTGGTGTGTGCTATTCCTGTACAAAGTTTTATTTTGTGTTCAGTTACATCTGCTGAGTAAAATGACACCCCCATTGTATGTCTTTTGCACTATTTCGTGAAGTTACAGTGCCATACAGGATACCTGTCCTTTTCAGTATTCACAGTAGAATTTTGAGAGATGGATTTAATGAGCCTTAGCTTCCATTTGGGGTATTATAACAGTTTGACTGTTCAAAAAACCCCCACAAAGGCCTACCATTTGTAAAAGTAGACACTCCAGGGTATCTCATAAGGTGCATATTGTGCCTTAACATGCCCCCATTTTTTCACCAATATATGCCAAAGTATGTGGTAAAAATAATTTTGTGCATTTTTTACATACGGATTGCATTTTTGCTGGGCGTTTTGTATATTTCATATGTGCCACTAAGTTCAAACCCCCCAAATTATGCTCAGCTAAGTCTTCTGAGTAAAATGACACCCCATATGAATGTCTTTGGCACTATTTCGTGAAGCTACAGTGCCATATAGGAGACCTGTCCTTTACAGTATTCACAGTAGAATTTTGAGAGATGGATTTAATGAGCCTTAGCTTCCATTTGGGGTATTATAACAGTTTGACTGTTCAAAAAACCCCCACAAAGGCCTACCATTTGTAAAAGTAGACACTCCAGGGTATCTCATAAGGTGCATATTGTGCCTTAACATGCCCCCATTTTTTCACCAATATATGCCAAAGTATGTGGTAAAAAATAATTTTGTGCATTTTTTACATACGGATTGCATTTTTGCTGGGCGTTTTGTATATTTCATATGTGCCACTAAGTTCAAAACCCCCAAATTATGCTCAGCTAAGTCTTCTGAGTAAAATGACACCCCATATGAATGTCTTTGGCACTATTTCGTGAAGCTACAGTGCCATATAGGAGACCTGTCCTTTACAGTATTCACAGTAGAATTTTGAGAGATGGATTTAATGAGCCTTAGCTTCCATTTGGAGTATTATAACAGTTTGACTGTTCAAAAAACCCCCACAAAGGCCTACCATTTGTAAAAGTAGACACTCCAGGGTATCTTATAAGGTGCATATTGTGCCTTAACATGCCCCCATTTTTTCACCAATATATGCCAAAGTATGTGGTAAAAATAATTTTGTGCATTTTTTACATACGGATTGCATTTTTGCTGGGCGTTTTGTATATTTCATATGTGCCACTAAGTTCAAACCCCCCAAATTATGCTCAGCTAAGTCTTCTGAGTAAAATGACACCCCATATGAATGTCTTTGGCACTATTTCGTGAAGCTACAGTGCCATATAGGAGACCAAGCCATATCCGTTTTTACCAAACTTTGAATTTTGACGCTGGGCCTATGTGCAATTTCCAAGCATCTTCGCAGGTTTTAAATTCAAACTACCCCACAAAGGCCTACCATTTCTTAAAGTAGACACCCCAGGGTGTTTCAAAAGGTATAGTTTGAACCTTAGCGTGGGATCATTTTTCCGCTAGCTTGTACCAGATGTAGTGGTAATAAGCGTTTTTTCTGCCTTTTTGACATACAAAGTGAGTTTGCACAGTATATTTTGCAAACCTTATGTGTGCTACGACTGTATAATACTTCATATGTTGCTCAGCTATGTCGGCTGAGTACAGCAATACCCCCGTATGTACCTTTGCCAGGTATGTGTGGACATCGGAGGGGCACATTTGGGACACAGCCATTCCAGTTTTTTCAAACTTTGAATTTTTATGCTGTGCCTATGTCCCATTTTAGAGTATTTTACCAGGCTATATAATCCAAATTCCCCATAAAGCCATACCATTTCTTAAAGAAGACATCCCAGGGTATTTCAAAAGGCATATTTTGAACCTTAGTGTGGGATCATTTTTCCGCTAGCTTGTACCAAGTGTAGTGGTAATAAGCATTTTTTCTGCCTTTTTGACATACAAAGTGAGTTTGCGCAGCATATTTTGCAAACCTTATGTGTGCTATGACTGTATAATACTTCATATGTTGCTCAGCTATGTCGGCTGAGTACAGCAATACCCCTGTATGTACCTTTGCCAGGTATATGTGGATGTTGAAGGGGCGCATTTGAGACGCAGCCATTCAGTTTTTTTCTAACTTTGAAGTTTTACGCTGTGTCCATGTTCCAATTTGGAGTAGTTTAGACGGTTGGTTATTGAAACTTCCCCACAAACACATACTATTTATTAAAGAATACACCCTGGGGTAATTCAAAAGGCATATTTTGAACCTTGGCGTGGGATAATTTTTTCTCTAGTTTGCTCCAGGTGTAGTGGTAATGAGCGTTTTTAAAATGTATTTTTTTACTTTTTATAACTTTTTTACTTTTAAAAACTAGTTTTTAAACTTTTGTTTTGCTTATAAATTTTTTTTAAACTTTCCTAAACTTTCTTAAAACTTTTTTACAGATTTAACATTTTTCTGAGCTTTTTTTTTTACCGTTAACCCCTAACTAGCAGTACGCAGCAGTAACAGTAAATTCCCCATTTTCCCATAACTCCCACCCACCCCAGCTAGCAAAATATATAGTTATAAAATATTTAAATTAATTAATTAAATAAATTGAACCCCTGAGGGTTAAAAAAAATAAATAAAAGTTAATCCTCAGGGGTTAAAAAAAATTAGATCACAGTATAATACTGTGATCTCTATTTGATCGCTGTAGGCAGTGATCGACTGGCAGGGAAGGGGTTAATTTTTATTTGGACTAGGTAAAGTGTGTTTTTTTTGTTTTTTTTACTTAAATGTTATTAAAACATTTTTTTAAGCTTAATTTTTAACTTTTTAAAGTTTCTTTTAAAACTTTTTTTAACGTTAACCCCTAGTTAGCCTAACGCCAAATCCCCCAATTCCCCACTAACTTCCACCTACCCCAGCTAGCTAAATATATAATTAAAAAATAATTTAATTAATTAATTTAATTAATTTAACCCCTGAGGGTTAAAAAAAAAAAAAGAATTAACCCTCAGGGGTTAAAAAAAAAATCATATCATAGTAAAATGTAATCCCTGCCAATTGATCACTGTAGTCAGTGATCAATTGGCAGGGAAGGGGTTAATTTTTTATTAAAATGGGTAAGGGGGGGGGGACTTTAAATAAACTTTATTTTTTTTTACAGCAGGGGGCAGGATCAGCACTGATCCGGCTCCCTGCACTTCACACAGAACCCGGAAGTGCAGGGAGCCGGTAGGTGAGTATAGAGAGCACATGTGCTCGCTCAGACTTGCGGTCAGAGCGAGCACATGTGCTGGGCAGCCTGACCGGGTGCTCCCGGTATGCCTCTAATGCAGAGGCATACCGGGAGCACCATTAACCCCGCGATCGCCGCGATAGCGGCGATCCGGGGTTAATTTTACCGTGTGACGGACGAGGTCCGTCACCCGTCGTTAAGGGTCTCCCCTCTGTGACGGACCTCGTCCGTCACCCGTCCTGAAGGGGTTAATAGTGGTAAAAGTTGGAATAAAATATGAATAAAAATTTAAAACGGAAATATGTAATTTATATATGTAAATTATAAAAAAATGACATGGAACTGTAAGAAAATCCACATTAATTTAAATAAAGAATAAAATATTGTGTAAAGTAATGTTATAGGCAAGACAATAAGGAGGTTTAGGTACAATGTGCCCCTCGTTTAAACCCTGCAGCTGAAAACATTGCTGTTCTATATGAACATGATAGCTACTAAATACCCATCTATGAAATAGCGTAGTAAAACCTTGCTATTTCAGTCAGATGGGCTGAAAAAATGGGAATGCATTGGATTGGCTGAGATCATCAATCTCGATGATCTCAGTGAAGGAGGTTAGCCAGCCATCGAGATAGCAGGTTGTTGTGGGAATCAAGGTAAGGTAATTCTCGAGGAGTAAGCTTTTAACCCTCAAAAGTGAGGTCCAGTCACCTAAATGGGCACTACAGCATTAGGAATACATATTTGTATTTCTAAAGCTATAGTGTTCCTTTAAAAAAACCTACACTGTGAGTTAATAATATGCAGGATGTATAGATTTAAAGTATGACTTTACAAACAGTAACTATAATGACTGAACAGCAATGACATTTTTACCTTACAAAAACTAAAAACTATTGCTCATATAGGAATAAACAAATAAAACAATTACGGAAATAATGAAATATGCATTGGATGTAAAAAACTATTTTAGTAGGAAATAAAAAAAATATTTTCCCCAAACCAGCAATGAAAATAAATGAATATTGTTGATTTTACATAATGAAGGTGGTTTTTTTTTTTTTTTTGCTCTTAAAAGAAAACTGTCACTTATTTCTTTCTTTTTATATGTTACCATTAAGTCACTTTTCTGTATTCATCCCTATTGAATTTTTGTATTATTTTTCTCCATTAGCTTACCCTTATCCATGTCTGTGCTGCCTCTTTGTCTTATGTTGAATCAGTCACCTGTTAGCTGAGCCATGATCACTCTTACCTGCTGACTGCTTTATGCTCATACAGAGGAAAGCCAGACAACTTTCACAACAGTCTTGACGTCGCCTCTCATAAAAGTTATGAAAGCTGCCTGACTGTGCTCAGCTTGCAAAACACTAACAGTTAACATTAACACCCTGTTAATATGAAGCATCCAGCTAGATCAGAGGCATCTTAGGTTAGATAATGGCTTAGTCTGACCCAAGATGATTGAAGAAATATAGGCATGATTTCAAAAATAAGTTATAAAATGTAACGGATGAAGAAATGCAAAAAATAACCTTGGTTTCCATTACGCGATTTAGAACATCTTTATTTGTACTGAAGAATATTGGTTTTTTTATGTTAAGTTGTCCTTTTTAAGGTCTGTATGTCTAGCAGAAGGTTCAAAATTGAACGTTCCTGACTAAAACGGATCGCCTTGCACCTCGACTGGGTACCTCCGTAGACGGATGCTCCTAGTACTTTCTGAGGGCTCCAAGCACTCCACTAGACACCATAACCACCACAGACCCCACGAACTGCCGCAGCTTGATCGGGGTCTCGCCGTTTTCCACCCTCTCTGGTCCCAAGACCAGGATCCAGCTTCCAGTAGGTAGACCTCTCTTAATCCAGAGAGCAGGAACAGGAACAAGCTCTTACAAGAGCGTAGTGATTATACTCTGGGGAGTATAGTGATTATATCAATCCCCAGAGTGTAGGTAGTTCTCCAATCTTCCAAACATGAGCTGAAACTTCATGAAGGGTAGAACAAGTCTGAGGCTTTATTGGCACAGGTTTTCTTGTATACAATTCCTCAGGCCAAAGGCACACCCCCTTACCTGATGGAACACAGGCACACAAAGGACACAGAACAATACAACAATGCCTGACACTTACAGCACACAATCCATTCCCTCTGCCTGTGATACAGTTAACAAAGACAATGGGCTAACTCAATTAACTCTAGTCAGAAAAAAACATACATTTCTACAAACCCCAAAAAGTACCCCAAAATACAACCTATCCCCACATTCCCTGATAGCCCCGACCTGGGTGAACAACATATCCAAAAATCACCCAGATCGGCTCAGGGGGTTCAGGAATTTCCTGAAAGTCTTATTTTTGCCCCACAGTGCACATGGTCCCATGCCCAAAACAGTTCCATACACTCGACGACAAAACACCGCTGGACAATTTAAGATGGCCGCCGCCACATGTTTGAATCTGTTCCAGTTAAAAGTCCAAGGGGCAGAAACAGTACTTTTGAACATGGGTTATCACAGGGCCCATAGTCCTAGGGTAGGAGGCTGGCAAACAGGCCCCTCCAAAAACCAGTGGCAAAGTGGATTTCGTCATACTGACCATATCCCCTAAGGTGTTATGAGAGAAAGAAAGAGAGACAATATATTTTAATGCATACAATAAAACCCAAATAAAAAATATACTTGCACACTATCCCACATCCCTATACACATTTAAAAAAACTGGAGTTTTTTTAGTATCACCCCAATGGCCATTTAAGTGTAATCTCACCTGCCCCGTCAAGGCAAAACTTCTAAGGTGAGTCCTACACTAGCAATTTTCCTTGCTTCATTCAGCGTCAGGTAACAATATCTAATGAGACAGAAAGGTTTTTTTCTAAACCCCTACACATTAACTTACCCTTAATATTAAACACATGTGGCGGTGGGCAGTATCGTAGCATGGTTGTGCAATGCAAAAACAAATATATAAATTTAAGCCCTGTGCTCAAACTACCACTTTTGATATCAAGGTACATGAACTTGTATAGAGATGCTTTATTTAGCATGGATTCAGGCCAGGTTAGTTGTTGTTGATTATACAAGTTTGCAGGTCTAACAGTCATGGTAATTATGTAGTCTGATGGTACCCATTTTTCATATGATAAGAAATAGTAAGCAAGCTGTTGGGTGATGACGATGTTATTGTAAGTATTGCTGGGCATTTGACAACCATAGCTCAACTCGTTACAGCAAATGTATGGTCTCTTTTTTCCCCTTTAGATGTTTTCATGGTTTCTCAGGTAACATAATGGGTTACTCCAAGGACCTAGACCACTTCAGTTTGAAGTGGTCATGGTGCCTTTAGTCTGTATGTACAGCTTTTAATTATGAAACACTGCATATACTAAGTTTAACCTATTTGCTTCTGGAGGTGTACCTCCACCTCCAGCAGCATGTTTGGGGCATCTTTAGCCAGCCCAGGACAAGAGTTCTATGCTGGCTAATGTCAGTTCTGTGCATATGTCATTTATTGACCAAAAGCGATCAGCTAATGCTTAGTCAGTGAATAAGTGGCAGGATCTGCATCGGACTTCTGCAGCTCTGCAGAAGCCATATGTCAGAAGCCTACTCCACTGGTGACCCAGCACTCAGTGGGGACCCATGTAAGAGGGCAAACCATTGTAAAACTGTTTGACCCCTGACTGGGTGGTGACACAAGGGTATTCCTACCATCACAACTACTACAGTGGGCTGTAGTGGTTATGGCGGTTACAGTAACATTTTAAAGACATGGAAGAGCTCAAAGATGGATAGTTGGAAAATATAGGCCAGGAGACAGTGATTTTGTTTGAGAGATCTGGGACAGCTGAGAGACAAGACGGAAGGCTAAGACATGGGAAAGATGGGTAAGGCACTGATCCCTAGAACTCATGTAACATACGTGTACTTAATCTCAGAAATTTTTAAAAGTACTACTTGAAAACACATTTTCATGGTTGTGTTTGCTGGAATGTTTTTCAATTCTTCAGAAATTCACATACCTTATTAAATATAGTTCCAGGCATGAAACTAAAACTATTCATCACAATGGTTTATTGATATGATAAAAATGTGCATTCTTTCTGTACTGTGTGTTTATATGAAATGGCCTCATAAACACTTCAGTCTTTAATCTTGAAGGTTTGTGACTCATAGCACACTGCTAGATTCTAAAGAAAATCAATACAATACAAAACATCTATCTATGGAACTGGGATTTAATGTAGAAATGAGTCAATAAGAATGGCTTTGTTTATCATTAGCCTTGTTTAACTTTGGAGTTATGTCAAGTTATGCATATTCAATAATCTTTAAGCATCTTGTAGAGCGTAATGTATGCTTGAGGACATAGTGTGAGAGGTATCTGCTTAATATTTCCAGGTAGGTGCAAAAATTTGATCTGTATAAGCATAATGTAAATCAAGAAAGTGAACATTCTGTGTGGCACTTGCCAATTCAAGAACTATGCAAACTTGCAAGTGAAATCATTATGGTCAGTCCTGGCCCTGAATACGATAACAAGGCAAAAGTCAATGAAGAACCAATGAAAACTGCCTATGTTTCTTAAATGATGGCACATATACTATTTTAACCTTAGAAAGTAAGTAAATAATCTTTTCTTCACATCCCCAAACTTAAATAAAAGACTATTGAATTAAAAAAAACCATACATACAACAGCTAAATATTGCCCCTGTTTCTAAACCAGGGGATCTTGTGTTTCACATAATTTTATAACATGAGGAAAGCCAAACCATTTCATCCAAAAAAGAAACATTTTTTTAGGTAATCACAATTTCAGCCAAATGTTGGTTCAGCTTTAAATTATGTTTGTATTTTTTTCTGGAAATTGCAATTAAGAAACCGAGTCAGAAGAACAAAAAAGGGCACACAAATAGGCCAGCGTACTGCGAAATATACAAAATATATGCATGATATAATTGTAAAATAATATCATGTATATATTTTGCAGTATACTGATAGGAGCATTTTCCTGCCATTTGATTCACAGATCAAGTGAGAAAACGTAACCAATAGATTGATAAACAGTAGGAGCAGCAAAAAATAGATAAATATTTATTTATTTATATATAATATAATATATAAATACAGAATTCTTTTAACTCATTTAGTGACTGTCCTCTAGCCATCAATGATCTCTCTTTTCTTGTGTGTGCAACGAATGGAATTCAGAATCACAACCCCGAATTAAACATGTTCTACATTGCGTGGTTCGGCTGAATTCTTATACATAATGACTACAGGGCTATTAATCTCCCCTATGTTCCTATTTCCAGAAAGTGAATCACTTTTTAATACTTTTTGGTTCCTTGCTACCACTCCTCAGCAGTCATCTATACATGTCCATAGTGTTGAATCTTTAGTGCACTCCATGATGGCCTTGATCTAGAAGTAAAACCATCAGTGATTCAGATCTTGATTTCTTCTGCTTCCTTAACATTATACATTAAGGTGATTAGATATGATTTAATTTATTTGATATGTGATACAAAAGGTGATTTCATCTGGTGGCTCGTATCTCTTATTTCCTGCTTCTGCACTGCTAGTCACTACAGTTCCAGAAATGTGAATGCTAACTTTACACCTGTATGAATTTTGCTCAGAAAGTTGAAGCTATAAAAGCATCAATGGAAATGTAACTATACAAAACTAAGTCCTGCTCTGAAATTCCAGCAGCAGCAGCAGCAATGACTATAGTACGCATCAGCCCCACTACATACAATGAGAACCAAAGAAAAGAGTTACTTGCGCACTATCTTTTTTATCATTCCGATGGCTATTTAAGTACAAGCTCACCTTCCACGTCAAGCCAAAACCTCTAAGGTGAGTCCTACACTAACAATTCACCTGGATGGCTAACTTTACACCTGTAGATGTCTGCTGAATAAATTTTGCTCAGAATGCTGTGGCTATAAAAACATCAATAGAAATGTAGTTAACACATCTGCCATCCACAAATTGCTATCAATTCACTAGACTATCATTGCAGAAAAGAATGGCTGCTTCTCAGGCCCTTTAAAAACACTACAAAGTAAGGGTAACAAAACAGCCACCATAGTGTAGTACAGGGGTAGGCAACCTTTGGCACACCCGATGTTGTGGACAACATCTCCCATAATGCTTTTACAGCCATAATGCTTGCAAAGCATCGGGGGGATTTAGTCCACAACATCTTGTGTGCAAAAAGTTGCCTATCCCTGGTGTAGTATACATCTGTTTTAATAGGCAGGCAATCTCAGTCACAGCCGCTACCCTCTAGAAATCATTATTATCTCTATTTGAGTTAGCCACACATTCAGAGCTCTATCCAGTCTCTAATACGCAGTCCAGGAGTGATTCGCAATTCAAGTCACACAGCACCTATGCATTTTGTGAACATGTGCTCAGAAATCCACCATTGTTATATAGTCACATAGGCTGAAAAAAGGCATGTGTGCATTAAGTTCAGCATTCCTTACATTTGTTGTTTTTTTTCTCTTGATCCAAAAGAAGGCAAAAAAAACACAGTTTGAAGCACCTCTGATTTTGCAACAAACTAGGCAAACAATTCCCTCTTCACCCCAGACTAGCAGTCAGATTTATCCTTGGATCAAAGATATTCTGATATCTAGAATATTCTGTTTTTGCAAGTATGCATCTAGTAGCTGTTTAAACATCGGTACGGACTCTGATAAAACCACTTCTTCAGGCAGAGAATTCCACATCCTTATTGTTCTTACAGTAAAAAAAAAACTTTCCTTTGCCTTAGACTAAATCTTCTTTCTTCCAGTCTAAATGCATGACATTGTGTCTTATGTATAGTCCTGTTTGTGAATAGATTTCCACACCATGGTTTGTATTGGCCTGGATATATTGGTATAATGTTATCATATCCCCTCTGAGGCAACATTCTTCTAAACTAAAGAGGTTTAAATTTGTTAACCTTTCTTCATAGCTGATATGTTCCATTCCTTTTATTAATTTTGTAGCCTGCCTCTGCACTTTTTCTAGTGCCATAATATCTTTCTTTAGAACAGGTGCCCAAAATTGAACAGCATATTCAAAATGTGATCTTACTAGATTTATAAAGAGGCAAATTGATATTCTCATCCCGCAAATGAATGCCCTTTTTAATGCATGACAATACCTCACTTGCCTTAGCCACTGCTGATTGACATTGCACATGGTTACATAGTTTGTTGTCTATAAAAATTCCAAAGTCCTTCTCATGTGTTGTTATCCCTAATTCGCTTCCATTAAGGGTATATGTTGCATGTGTATTCTTTACGCCAAAGTGCATAAATTGCATTTTTCTACATTACATTTCATCTGCCATTTGAGTTCCCAGTCCCCCAGTCTATCTATCTAGATCCCTCTGCAGCAAAGTAATATCTTGTTTACATTGTGATAAGTGTAGAACCTTTGAACATATAATACAAGATAAATAATGTATATCATGTTACATTTTGCACAGTACAAGTAATAAAACAAAGCTTAAAATATTAGTCTCTACATGTTACATGATCAATAACATTTAAAATTAATAAACCTGGTAATTAAAGTGTATCTGAAGCATATTACCCTGTGATACTTATAAAAGAATGAAACACAAAACCAATTTGTCCACTAGAGTTTCATTTAAAATAACAAGCATTCTTTTTCTGAGACATTATTGAGTAAGTGTTTGTGCGTACATTGGATGGGGAAATATTCTTTTGAAGGGACATGTAATTTTCCAAAACTAACATCCATCACTCTGCCAAATTTGCTGAAATCCGGAACGCATATTTTGTTCTCAGTCAGAGCATGAAACCTTTAGACCATGAAATAATTCACTGGCAAAATGCAACATAAAAATGAGTCAATCTATCCTGATACCACTAATGAGCAATAAAATATCAGTTCATTATGAGCAAATCTTAAATTTGTTCAGCTGTGAAGAATCTGAAATTAACCACTTTCGTGCAAACAAGCAAGCAACATATTGGATTGCATTGGTTCTATGAGGGCCTAAAATGCTTGCCACAGCTCCAGTACCTCTCTCCAGAAATATTTTCTCTTCAATGTCAAAGACCAATGATCATTTCCAATAACTCATTTTACCTCTACCCATAGCAAAAAATAGACTTCCCCAAATTAGCAGATTCATTTCCTACACTCTACACTTTCCATTTTTGCCTTCAAGCATACTCTTACTGCTGACAACATAAACCATCACAGTATGTGCCCAAATCCCAGTCTGTACAATATTTGCTGCCGTCTTGCAGACCTGTACATTGTGAGCCATGACTTCTTTCGTACATTGTGGGAGGCAACAAGTGGAGACACCGTTTAGTATCTATGTGTGAAGACTGCCTGTTAAGCAATGCTAAATTGAACAAAACTTTTTTTATGCACAATTTGAAATAAACAATGTTATATTGAAGAAAATAAAAAGCTGCTATAATATATGAACTATAAGAGGATTTAATGTTAATTTATTTCTATGTTAACTACAAGGTTCAGCTCTAAAGAACTTAAAATAACATGAAGTGAAAAATAAATTATCATGTAGTGTTACCCCTCTTGTCCAAACAATATGGATACACTGACTAACTTTGCAAGACACATTTTTGCCCCAAAACTTTCCTCCACCTTTTTGCTGTGCTGTTTTTCATTCTCCATTATGTTCCTCTGCTTTTCTGCAGTAGGACTGTAAACTGTGTCTGCACCTATCATAGCATAGCATTGACTATTGTAAGTGAAATATGCATCCTAGGGTACTTGATGGACTCTGGTGCAATATCAAAGGAAAGAATAAAAATCTGCGCCAAATAAGACCAATAAATGTTAAATACTAAAATAGTCCAAAAACAAAAAGTCTTAGCTGAATAAATCTTCCTTAGATAGAATAGTCTGTACAATGCTGGATCAGGAACAATGTCCTCGCTGTCCTTCCCCAGGTGGATCCAATAATATGAAAAGATAAAACAGATGACCAAATAGTGTAATATGTTCACTAGGGTATAATAGATGATAAAAGAAGATAATATGCACTCACATTTTATAGAGCTATAGCTAGCTCTAGTATGGAAAACATACAGCGGTATGATCCCCGCTTATGGGATATAATGCAGCCTTCTTTCTTCAAGGATAAATTAGTCACTCAAAGAGAATAAAAGAGACAACCAATAGTGCTCACTGTATAAAATATATAAAATGGTACTCACAAGGATGAAGCAGGCAAACTGCTCCTTGATGATAGCGTAGGTGGAATAATCCCCACCAAGGATTTGCTTGGAGTCCAGAATAGTAAAAAATGCCAGGTAAAAATCTGAATTTAAAGTGTATATAAAGATAATTGGCACAATAAAAAGTAACCAAAAAAATCTTTAATAGGTAAAATACACAATATAAATGTCCATAAACGCGTTTCGCCTGTAATGGCTTTATCAATATGGAATAAAACATATTACCTGGCAGGGTGACTTTAAATAGGGGTACAGATGTTTGAAAATGGCACCTAATGCAGAGGTAATTTTTTTTTACAATTTTTCTTTTCTTTTATTTTATTTTTATTTATTTTTATTTTTTGCTTTTCTCTGTGTGTTTACATAATTTTATTTCTAAAGGTTAAGTTTTATTATTATTTTTCAGCATTACAACTAGGATGGGGGTTCCTTTCTTGGCTGACCGAGTGTAGGGACGAGGAGTATCCTCCTCTCTACCTAGATCTTCCTATTCTTTGTATTTTTTCTTTAATGCAGAGGTCAGCCAATAGAAATGCAGAAGACAAAATATTATTAGATTTTAATAAAATACATATAAAATATTAGTGTTAGCTACTACATATTAGGTGCACAGTGTTGCAAATAGTAGACATTAAAAATGAGCGTTATTTAGCTCGGTTTTTACTTTTCTAATGTGGTCACGTGACTATCATACCGCAATGGTGGATGGGGAGTGTAGTTATGTTAAGCGCATGCGTATAGAGTGCGTAGGCACGCACAATAATGCGGCCGACGTCATGAAATGTAGGCCGTGGTGCGCATATTAATGCAGCCAACGAAAAGGGAGGTGGGCGGATTTATGTAAATGAACTATCGGCAAGCGCGATGACTGCGGCCGATAGTAATAGATAGAAATGACAGCAACTATAATAAACAGGCATACCATTAGGGTAGCCAGCAATTGTGAGTGGGACAAATGCCTATATTAAGAGGCAAACAGATCTAGGGGGGGAGTAATACATAAGTTAAAAAATATAAGTTAAAAAATATAATAACAAATTCATATTTAGAAAAGTCAATAACAAATGATGAGCAGAATGACAATATTTGAGATGCTATTAAAAACAAAGATGCATAAAACTCATATAGATACAAAAAGAATATATATAAGAAAAGAAACTATGAAAAACATAATCTAAGACATAATAAAACATAAAAATATAAAAATAAATATGAAAGCATTGGGACTAAGTAACCCATAAAGAGGAGCAAGATAAAATATCACATAATATCAAATAAAATTAAACAAATCAAAATCTGAGTTTAGACCATGGGGTGTAAGGGTCTTAAGCTCATACACCCATTTCATTTCTGTTCTCCCCAAGATGTTTTCTATGTCTCCTCCTCTCCAAGGGACAGAACATTTTTTAATTCCCATACATTTTAACATTCTAGGGTCTTTATTATGTTTGATAAAATGTTTGGACACTGAATGATTCAGATTTCCATTTTTTATATTTCTGCAATGTTCACTTAGTCTTGTTTTTAAGCACCTTGTGGTCATTCCAACATATTGGAGGCCACAAGGGCATTCAAACAGATAAATAACATTTTTTGTAGTACAGTTGATAAAATCATTAATTTTCTAAACCTTATTTGTTACTTTTGAGGTCAATTCAATTATTTTGGATGGTAATGTAGGGTCAGTGGTTCTACAGACTATGCACAATTTACATTTACAGAAACCTTTGATTTGAGGGAATAAGGATAGAGCTGGTTTGATTTTTGTTTCTCTAGTAAAATTTTTAGTTAGGATTAATTTAAAATTGGGAGCTCCTCTAAATACTACATTGGGATGTTCTGGTAAAATTTTGTTAAGAGTTTCAACTTGTTTTAAAATATACCAATGTTTCTTTATGATCCTTTTTATATTGCCACTCTTATTGTTATAATTAAAAATGATAGGCAGAGGCATAGGTTCATCTGTGTTTTTAGTTTTATATGTTAAAAGTTCGTCTCTGTCTTTATGTTGAATATGATTGATTGTATCTGTTAAAATTGATTCAGAGTAGTTCTTATCAATAAACTTGGTTTTTTTTTAAAAAAATTCTGCTTGTTCGTTAAAATCATTTATTTCTGAACAGTTTCTTCGTAATCTTAAAATTTGGCTCTTAGGGGCACTATCCAGCCAAGGTTGGTAGTGACAACTGGATTTATCAATTGCAGTGTTTACACAAACTTTCTTAAAAAACGTTTTAGTATGTATTTGTCCATTTTTGATAAAAATATTAAGATCTAAAAAGTTAATTTGTTCTTTACTACATTCATAAGTTAAAATAATACCTCTGTTATTAATATTAAGATAATTAATAAAAGAAATAAGACAATCTTCTTGGTGGGGATTATTCCACCTACGCTATCATCAAGGAGCAGTTTGTCTGCTCCATCCTTGTGAGTACCATTTTATATATTTTATTTCTATACCATTTTATACAGTGAGCACTATTGGTTGTCTCTTTTATTCTCTTTGAGTGGCTAATTTATCCTTGAAGAAAGAAGGCTGCATTATATCCCATAAGCGGGGATCATACCGCTGTACGTTTTCCATACTAGAGCTAGCTATAGCTCTATCAAATGTGAGTACATATTATCTTCTTTTATCAAATATTATACCCAAGTGAACATATTACACTATTTGGTCATCTGTTTTATCTTTTCATATTATTAGATCCACCTGGGGAAGGACAGCAAGAACATTGTTCCTGATCCAGCATTGTACAGACTATTCTATCTAAGGAAGATTTATTCAGCTAAGACTTTTTGTTTTTTGACTATTTTAGTATTTATCATTTATTGGTCTTATTTGGCGCAGCTTTTTATTCTTTCCTTTTTTCTTGTTGTATTTAAAAGGTCTTGAGGGATTCCCTTTTAAGTTGCTGCCTTATTAAGTGCTAACTCTTTCCTTTTTTGTATTCTGGTGCAATATCAGTTTGCAATTCATTTTATAATGCAAATGTGCGATGCTCACTTACGTAGTGTGTGGCATTATGTCTAGAGTCTAGACACATTCTGGTTGGCATTCTCCAAAAGTCATTAGACTCCTTTAAATGCAGTGGTTTTTGATTATCTTTGCTTTTCTGGTTTTGTCATTCCTTTTAAATATGACACAATTACATTCTTTCTTTTCTGGTAATTAGACTTGTATGAATCATTGAAGAGCAATGTAAAAGTAGTTATCCTACAGTTATCCTTCACATGTTTTGAATATATGCAATGCTACATTTCTATACTATGCAACATATTTTTTTAATTAAAAGAACTATATAAGGGGGAAAAGTTGAGAAGTATACAGGGAATTCAAGAAAAGATATGAATTGATTTGGGACTTAAAAATTCTTCTCCTTTTGGGGAACTGCGTAAATAATATTGTCACACTTTATCTCCTAGAATAAGAGTACTCAGTCAACCAAATTAGCAATGTCACCATTCAATAATTTTATTAAGAAGCATGAATTTAGAGATTGAATTAAGTAAATTGCTAATATCATCCATGTCACTTCAGATTTTGATTATACTTTCTTTTCAACCACGTACATGGGACTAAAAAAATATTCAGATTCCCATTAGGTAAAACTTGGATATTGAAATAATGACTTCATAATCTGTGTGATGTATGCTTCTCTTATCTTACATCAAAGGATGCAGACTTTCTATTACTTGCTTCTATTTTTTGCTCTGTATAATATTATATTTGAAGGTTCGGTGAACTTTTGTTGAACTGTGAACAGCAGGACGGTGAAAGCTGGCTAATTCCATGCCATAACTGTTATACTTAAATGTAAAGTATTTGGTATTTATTCTTATTTTGTAGAAATAAACTAAAGCTGCGTACTAAGGGTTTGGAAAAATTGTGTGAAATATACAAAAAAAGTAATTTCTTGAAATTACACTACATTAGTATGTTATAGGGTCTTTCTAAAAAAAAAAAAAAAATGTATAATGCCTGCTAGTGCCTCTTTCTATAATTCAGCATTCTACTCTAGAATGTATGGCCTTTATCATGTGTCTAGCTGTCAAAAAATGTTGCATAGGGAATGCACTGGTCACATTCCCAACATATTCCCACTGAACTGGAGATGGTCAGAAGAAGTGGAGAGTGCATAAGAAGTGTTTCTGGGTTTTCTATGTTATGCCTAAAACACATTATCATCAGGAAGTGAAAAAATAAAGCTATTCCACCACGTTGATCTTCTACAATTACATTAAGAATAACACTTTAATGAAAGAGTGTGAAAGGAGAAATGGTCTGGAGGGTCCCAGAGGAAATTTAAAGAAAAGGAAATTTAAATTACCTGCAGTGCTTTGGGTAAGAAATAAATGTAACGCTACTTAAAATTATTAAAAGCTTAGACCTTTTAATATTCATTAGACTTGTGCACTATCTGAAAATTTGTTTTGGCCAAGTCAGTTATTACTAATCCTCCTTTCTTCCCCATTGTTGGCCACTTCTCACTTGATCCGTGAATAATATCTACATTTCGTGGCTGTCCCCTAATCAATCAATTAGTTTTTTTTGGTGTCAAGGACGGAACTACGATACATCCATATGGCACTTTGGAGTTACGGAATTTAGACAATCACCCCAGTTCTTATGAAACCAAATGCAAGTCTAATAGTCATTCTAAGATTAAATTCAATGGAGTGGTCGCTGTGAATGGAACAAAAACTTTTACTTTTTTATTATTAAAAACTATCAGTCATGACATAGGTATCAAAAGACACAAAAACATACAAACAATTCAAGCAGAATAAAATATTTTCCTATGGAAAGTAGTGGAATGAATTGAGGTATGGTCATTAGTGCCAGGAGCAGTTGCACAGGATTTGATGCAAGTAATACTAATATTACTGGGTATAGTTATACCCAGGAATTTCTACAGTCTGTAGCAATCACTTTGGAAATAGAAACTGAAGTTGGGGCTAATTTCTTCAGGTTTTTACCTGTAGAATGCTTTTGTAAGCATATTAAGTAAAGTAAGTTGAATCTCAAGCCGTAGTATGACATGCTTTGTACAGTAGAACAGTGCCAGTTTTGAATAATAGATGGCTTCATAGTTAGTTAACATTCAGATAGAACCTTTCATTAACACAGAGAATATCAAGTTACATAACATTTCATACCAATTCCAGAGAAATTTCAAGCATGACATTCTAAATGTATCTGATGTCAACCTTGTCTGTTGTATCCATATTCATGTTCTTTTTTACTTATAGAGTTTCTTATACTCAGAAATCAAATTATAAGATAATGTCATATGTATGTTGAATCTGTAACTTATCTGTGATTATCTCACTTATTATTCATGAAAGGATTGTGATATAACCATACCACCTACTTGTGTTACATCAGACTCTCTGTAGAGACCTATATTTTAGACCCTGCAGCTGGTTTCCTGTGAAAAGGTCAAGGATAACATCTTGTGTTAAGCCATGTGCGTAACATTTCAACAAAATGGAATGACAACGTCCAAACAAATTATTCAAAAAGGTCACTCAAGAATATCAGTAGAGTAAGATATAAGATTTACTGTGTGTGGCATACTGGAAATAGGTAGACTGAATCCGAACCAATAAGATGAACAGCAAAAGAATAAATGGTTTGAAAGTTTAAGTATGTCCCTGGTATGACTTTCTAATGATATTCGAAAAATTAGTGCACACCACCTATGCTGAGTGAATTATTGCATTCTATGTTATTTCTAACGTTACCTAAGACTTACACAAGATATGCCATCATTCATTTTTTTTGATTTGCTTCCTGTGACCCTGCCCGGCCATGTAAAAGTGAGATATTGTGACTTTCAGGGACCAGCGTGGCCTACTAGTCTGCATTTTGATATTGCTATTAAATTGTAATACAACTTTTATTCACAAAAAATATATAGTGGCCAAACTGTAACTATAAGTGAGTTAGAACATTTTTCAAATCAGCTATTTTGGTTTAAAGGTTTAGTCAATAATCCACTTTGTGCTTGAATATGCATTTGGAAATATAGGTAGGCAAAGTATAGGTGATATAACTTCTTGCCATAATACTCAGTTTGGAAAGGTTCCAGTTCGACAGAGGTTGGACAACCTCATACTTAGCCCGAGGCATTCATTGTCCACCTACATTTATGACCTATAGACTGATTACAATATTGCATTTAGAGTCTACCCATAGTTTATTAGATCAAACAAAAGACTACTATGCTTCCTAATATTTTGTGTTAGAACATACCTTATAAGTTTATACCCTACACTAAAAACAGGACTGAAATTGTCAAGCACTGCACTGCATATATTTATTGCAATTATTAAAATGTATTTGCTCAATTTTTTTGTTCTATTTAAACAAATTCATTATTTGTGATTCAGCTCAAACCATCTTGTTGAATTCTAAAGATTATTTATTTATTATTTTAGTATTCTACTAATTATTTTATATGCAAGGCCAAAACTGTTAACTCTGAAGCATTGGCTTGATTTTATGCATTTTGATTAGAAATTCAGTTCTGGTCTTTGAAGTTCTTTTAATCAGAATAAATCTTCATAGCTAATGCAAGGAAGATTGGCAATAGCCTTTTCTTCCTTTTGGGATGAAAAAAGAATATCTAGAATATTTTAAAAGTGCTTTAAAGTTAGTATAGACAGATTCTTAAATAAGCATTATGGAGTGTAACTTGGAATGGAATGGAAATGTGCACATAAAAAAAAATTATCACATTTTATAAAATATACCAGACTTTTTTTTATAGATTAAGACAGTTACAGTTTAAAAATGGAATTTAAAAACCTGAAACTTTAAACAGAGATTCTAAAATCATGGTATAAATATCTGAACTTCTTTCCATCAATGCACTTTTTCAAGGTGTTAATTTTTTTTTGTATTTTACATTACAGTATTGAAATATCTATTTTTGGTTTTATTTTTAGCATTCAATGAAATAAAGTGAAATTTGAAAAAAGTTTTCATGTTGTCATGAAAAATATTGTAGTACATTATTACATATGTGAAATAATTATGAAAAAATAAACACTGTATATTTTCAAATCTATATTAAACTATATATATAAAATGGCAAGTAGTGATTATTATATCTAGGGAGATTATTGCCTTAAAGTAAAGTAAAGTAAAACATTTAATTCCTTCAGAACCAGCAAACTGCCCTATTGTTTCCTTCCTTTGAAGTTTACACAGTCTTCCTATTTAAGCCCACTCCTTTAAAAAATGCCATCATCTATGCCCCCTCCCACCCACCACAGTCTTACTAGATTTCTAATTAAACACTTTTCCTCCTGGCTACCCCACTTCTCCTCTAGCACTCCTTTCCTTATATTTGGGGACTTTAACATCCCAATCAACAACCCCAACTGCTATGATGCCTCCCATCTGCTGCCTTTAACCTCCTCCTTTGGCCACACCCAATGGTCTAATTCAGCAACTCATACAGCGGGAAACACTCTTAATCTCATCTTCACCAATCTCTGTACCACCTCTAATTTCTCCAATGTTCCATTTCCTTTGTCTGACCACCATCTGCTGGTATTTGACATCAGCATACCCCATACAGAAATTACACCACCCTTAACTCACCAGTTTCATAGAAACCTCCTCTGCCTTGACCTGCAGCAATTTACCACCAAACTTCAAACTCTCCTTTTACCCATCTCAAACCTCACCTGCTCTAACTCTGCTACCTCACTCTATAACTCCACCCTCTGCTCTCAACAAGACCTTGTGGCACTTCCTACATTTAAATGCAGCAAGCACTCTTAATCAGGGCCGGACTGGGAATGAAAAGCAGCACTGGAAAAAAATTTCATACCAGCCCCGTAATGCATCGCGCAGATATGGAAGCGGGAAAAAAACTGAAAACTGAAACCTATCACTCAAACATGCAAGAAAGCACTTATAGGGCTTCAAAATAAAGCAGAGCAGATTTATTGTAAGCAGACGCAGACGTGCATTTGCATATAATCCATGTTTCAGTCCAACTACCTTGATATATTAAGAAATGTTTGGTCATTTGGATTGAAATTGTGAATGTATGCTATTGCACATCAGTAAAAAAAATTATGTTATCTTGCTCATTTTGAAGTAACGAATGTGCTCTTCACTTTGGCCAACAACTGGATGATCTCCCATAGGAAAGCATTGGGAGGCTATTGCGTATGTGTGGCAAAACGCTGTGTTTCACCGCACCAATCAGCATCTCCTCATAGAGAAACATTGCATCATTGCATCTCTACGGGGAGCGTTCAGGACCTCCATGCAGAGAGTGTAGATGCTCAACATAGGTGCTGCACACTGTGCTGCACTGGACTAGAAAGCATCTCTAGTGGTTGCCTGAGTGACTGTCACTAGAAATGTGCCTAGGCAGCAATGTAAACAGTGCCTTTTCTATGAAAAGGTAGCATTTAAAGTGCTCAGCTTCCAGGGACAGGCTATAGACAGCATAACCAATACATTAAACTGTAGTAGTTCTGGTGACTATAGTGTCCCTTTAATATCACGTCTTTCTCTCACCAGCCGACTTTGAGTTACAGGCCCCAGCACCTCTATTTGTATCTTTCCCCACAGCTCCTCTGTGTGTCTCATTCTCTCCTTCCCCACTCCCTCTGTGTCTCTCTTGCTCGTCTTCCTCAGCTCCATGTGTCTCCTGTTCCCTTTTCCCAATCCGTCTGTCTCTTTTCCACACACCTCCGTGTGTCTTTTTTACTCCCCAGCCCCTCCATGTGTCTCATTACCTCACAGCCCTCCATGTGTCTCAGTAGCCCCCACATGTGTCCCATTAGCCCCCCAGCCCTTCATGTGTCCTATTAGCCCTCTCTCCCAATCCTCCATGTGTCCCTATAGCTCTCCCAGCCCTCCATGTGTCCCTATGCCCCCTCCCAACCTTCCATGTGTCTAGGGTGACCAGATTTTGAAAATATAAAATGGGACACCCATTAACGATACAAAAATGGCAACAAAAAAAAACAAAACAGAGAAATACATAAGTTTTTAACCTCTTCTTGGCCAGAAGTGGCTGTTACAGCTCATCCCCTTCCTGGTACTCAAATGAGTGTCTTTTCATTTACATTTTGTAGGAGCATGATCATCAGAGCACACACATACCCTAGACCAGGGCCATCGTAACAGCATAATAGCCCACTGGGCAAACCAATGCAATGGGGCCCTGACTACGCAACCACTCAAAGGAATAAAAATATAAATTATCAATAAAATGAGGCTTATATTTATTGGTACCTACAACAAATACAATACTTTCACAGACAGACTGCTGAATACACACACACACACTGCTGAATACACACAAACTGCAAAAAACACACACAGACTGCTGAATACACACATATAGAGACTGCTGAATATATACACAGGCTGCTGAATACACACATATAGAGATTGCGGAATATACACACAGACTGGTGATTACACGCACACAGACTGGTGATTACACGCACACAGACTGGTGAATGTGCACAGACTGGTAAACACGCACAGACTGGTGAATACACACACACAGACTGCAGTGAAGGGTGCAGTGTGTGTGTTCAGTGTGTGTAGGGGTTCAGTGTGTGGGGCGTGCAGTGTGTGTAGGGGTTCTGTGTGTGGGGGGTACGGTGTGTATTTGGAGGGGGTGCAGTGTGTGTAGCGGTTTAGTGTGTGGGGGGGTACAGTGTGTGTGTGTGGAGAGAGTGCCGTTTGTGTGTGGAGGGATGCTGTGTGCGTGAAGGGGTGCTGTGTGCATGAAGGGGTTCTCTCTGCATGAAGGGATGCTGTGTGCATGAAGGGATGCTGTGTGTGGAAGGGTGCTGTGTGTGGAGGGGTGCTCTTTATGTGTGGAGGGGCGCTGTGTGTGTGGAGGGGTGCTGTTTGTGGAGGGGCTCTGTGTGTGTGAAGGGGTTCTGTGTGTGTGAAGAGGTTCTGTTTATATGTGGAGGGGTGCTGTTGGTTGGGGGGAGGGGGTGTAGTGTGCGTATGGGGGGTTATAACATTGATATATTTAAAAAAAAAAAGCTTTATATTACCCCCCTCCCCCCTTACCTTTGGTCAGGAGAGAGGGGGAATGGCTACTCTTCAATCCCTGGTGGGGTGGTCCAGTGGTGGCGTGTGCTGTTCAGCCTGTAGCTCCTCTGGCTGCAGGCTGACTTCGCTCTCCTCCCGCGAGAACAGCAGGCAGGTCGGAGCATTGCCATGGTAACGCACGGCAACGCTCCAACCTGTCTGCTCACGGGAGGAGCGTTCTCGCTTGCAGGTTCCTGTCAGACCGGGTAGGAGAACAGAAGCTCCCCTACCGCGGTCTGCCTGCTCGGCCATGTTACATTCTGTGACCGGCAGGAGGGGAGCACATCCCCTCCTGCCGGTCACCCTGTAATTGCGGTCCTGGCTGGTGCACACTAGGCGGCTGCGCACCGGCCCCCTAGTGTGCCGGCCCACCGGGAAATTTCCCGGTATCCCAGTGGGCCAGTCCGGCCCTGCTCCTAATTACAACCTTGGCACACCAAGCTGACTCAATACCTACAAAATTGTTCCAGAACTGCTGAATGCTGCTGGAGGAAGTCTCACTATGCATTTAACTTCCTCCACTATAAATGCATGCTGTGCTATTACAGTTTGGCTCTTTCCTCTACAAAAGTAAATTACTTCAACCTCCTTTATAACCATACTCTCCCACAAACCCAAATGCCTAAATCAAACTTTTAACTCTTGTTCGTCTTGTTGCTCCCCCTCAGCCCAACTTGTCCCCCACAAACTCTGCAACTCACTTCAGTGAGAAAATTTCTACAATCAGGGAAGAGATCTCTTATCTCTCTCCCTGCCCTACCAATACGTCCCACAATCCCACTTCCTCCACTGTTCTATGCTCATTCGCACCCAATACAGGGGAAGAGGTTTCTGATCGGCTGCAGTCCTTCTGCACCACCACCTGTTCTCTCTTTCATATTCCCTAGTATCTCATCCCCACTCTCTCATTCTCTTGCTCTTCCTCTCATTAAAACTTTCAATCTCTCTCTTTATTCTGGCACATTTCCTTTACCCTTCAAATATGCAACCTTCACATCCAACTATCGCTCTATCTTGTTACTGTCATTTGCCTCCAAGATCCTTGAGAGAGTTGTGTATTCAAGATTAACAGACTTCCTTGAATCCAACTCTCTACTTGAACTACTTCAGTCTAAAAAAAAAAAAGAAGAGAAACTGAAGTAAGGTATGTTTAAGTCTCAGGGGCAAAAAGATGAGTTCATAAACCCAAGTAAGTAGTAAGTAAAGAAAAAAGGAGATGCTAATTGCGGTGGACTATAGGTAGTTGAATAATTAGATGTGGCGAAACTAACCTCGCCACTGGGTTATGGAGAAGCCTGGTTGCCAGCCCCCTGCCTCATGACTATGGCCCCTCTCATCAGCCCATGCTAGACTTAACCCCATGGCGATTTTGTTCTGTTTTTGGGATCTGAGCGCTATTCGGATATATTGAGCGCTCAGATCCAAGCTATCTGGGGATAGGTTGAATGTGGGGGTTCTGTTCAGTGTAATGGGAATTATGTATTTTTGTGTATTTTTACTGTTGTTGTGAATAGAGCTATTTTCTGTATGCTGGAGATAATTGGCTTACCACACCCAAGCCATGCTTGCAGGCGGTCACAAAAGGAACTTCCAACTAACTGTTTACTCACTGGACCAATTTGTATGATTTTGACGTATGTTTGTATTTGGAGTATGCTGATTCTGAAAATGTAAGTTACGTGAATGTGATGTATACTTTTAAAGTTAGGAATATTGTGTAAAACTGTGTATTTTCCTGCCTGTGATAATTACGTTAGCCCATTGTGTTCAGTAATTATATCACAGGCAGAGGGGAGGATTCTGCTGGAATGAGTGTTTTACTGTGTATTACGTGTTTATTGGTTGTTTTACAAAACCCTGTGGGTGGTACTAATGGTTAAGAATGTGTATATAAAAACAATAAAGCCACAGCTCTGTCTGTTCCTGCTTGACCCTCAACACAGAGCCTTGTCTCGTTCTTGGGGGGGGATTTATTGTATTGCTGTTGTATGCTGTTCCAGTTCGACTGCTGAGTAAACCTTTCATATGGTTTTTCCTATTCGGCTGTTTACAGCATTCGTACGTTTGAGAGTATTCGTATGCTTCTCCGGTTCGGTGGATTTGTGTCTGCAGTAGCTGCCTGTATATCTGGAAGGGAATATCTTCTAAATGCCTAAAGGACACGTGTAAACTAAGGTATTAAGTGTTAATACAAACAAAAATAATTGCAAAAGGTATATCGATATACAAAGAAAGTATGTACAATGATTAGTAAGAAAAAGCCTAATATTTATTAATATCAAGGTTCTTAATCTGCCTTGAAGTACATCAAGTTAAACTAACTCTGTGTACAGGAATAAAAAATACTATTACAGATCATCATACCTCCTGGAACATCAATGCATTGGTATTCACTATGATGTTTTGTTTGGACTTGGTGAATTTAGAAGGTGAGATATATTTACATGCCTTGCAGTGGCCACATTAAAAAGTGCCTGTGGTTGCAGTTAACCAGAGAGGGTCTATGGGCTTCTTTTCAAATTCTAAGATCAATGGGCTGTAAGTACTGAATACATTGGTAAGTATTCTTTTAGTTCCTGATTATGCATTCGGATGGGCCAGCTCTTTTTCAGAGTGTTGATCATAGTAGGCCACCCTCCATCAAATGATTGTTTGGTAGGGGTTTTGTTGTTCTGAGACTTGATGCTCTGTTAATTTGGCATACTTTGTGAAAAGCACTTTTTAAACACCTTATTAGGATAGCCGAGAGACCGAAACCTTTGCCTTAGTTCTTAGCACTCATGGAGGAAATTGGTGTCATCTGACCAGTTTCTGCTAGCTCACAAGTACTGACCATATGAAATAGACAATTTCATCCAATGGGAATGGGGACTTTCCCAATGTAAAAAGCTATTGGTGGAGGTGGCTTTTCGATATAACAGCATTTGAAGAGCTCCATCTAATGACAATGTGATTTTTAGATCTAAAAAGATCATCTCACTTTCATGAATTACATGTGTGAGTGTGAGATTGATGTCATTCTGATTTAAGCACTCTATGTATTGTTCAAATGTGGATATGGAGCCTGTCCATAAGAGCAGTATGTCATCTATGTACATATACCATTATAAAATGTATTGCTGGTATTTGATGTTAATGACATACTGCTCCCACCACCCTAAAAAGAGGTTTGCTAAGCTAGGTGCACAAGTTGTGCCCACATCAGTGCCGGTCATCTGGAGATAGAATTTTCGATTGAAGATAAAGTAGTTTTGGGTCAGGACAAATTTTAGAAGGGATAAGATTAAGTCTTTTTGTGCATGATCACATGATGTGTGATCCAGAAAGTGTTTGCAGGCTGCTATACCGTTGTCATGTGGTATGTTGCTTTACAAGGAAACAACATCTACACTAGCCAGTAAAGTATATGGTGGAACATCAACATTTTCTAGTGCTAGTAATGTGTACTCAGTGTCTTGGAGGTATGAAAGTAATAGTTTCACTAGACGGATGTAAGATACTGTCCACAAATTTACTGGGTCAGCTTGTAAGGCAGTTATTGCCAGATAATATTGGTTTGCCCGGGGGATCCAATATGTTCTTGTGGACCTTGGGCAGGCAATAGAATGTGGCAATGGTGGAGTTATAATGTGGCAGCAGGAAATTGAATTCTTGAGAGCGGATTAATTTATTGTCATAGGCAAAGGACATTAGTGCTTTCAGTTCAGATAGAAACATTGTTGTTGGTTCAGAGGTTAGTAATTGGTTAGTGTGATGATCATTGAGACGATCCATGCACATATTTACATATTTGTCATGTTTCAACAATACAATATTTTCACCCTTGTCTGTGGGCTTGAAGATGGTATTGTCTGCTTCTCTTAATTCCTTTAGGGCCCTACGTTTGCTCCAAGTGAGGTTATGTAAAGGTGCAGAGTTGGTGATGCTGTTCTCCAGTTCCTCTGTAGTTAACTGAACGAATGGGTGTAAACCAGCTCCCAGGTTTCAATTTTGTCATAGGTTGAAATGGATCTTGTTCAGCAAGTAATTCTGTAAGAGTATGAATATGGGTAAGGTCTTTTGGGGTTAAACCCATTTCTTGGCGGTTTTGTAGTCTTGCCTCTTGTGCAAAACATCCAGGGCCAACTTGTGGCCGAACAGGTGTATATCTTTTGACCACTCTAACTTACCCCGGGATGGAGTAGGGACAAATGAGAGACCTTTATTTAGTAAGGAGAGATATCTAGGGAGAAGTATAAAATCTGATAGGTTGAAGTTATTGTCTGGGATGGGATTTGTCTCTGTCCCGTAGTCTCGTTCTCTGCCGGCGTGGTGACTTGCTGTACTTTGAGACACTATTTCATCCAGATTAAGAACCTTGATATTAATAAATATTAGGCTTTTTTTTTTTTACTAATAATTATTGCATATACTTTCTTTGTATATCAATATACTTTTTGCCATTATTTTTGTTTGTATTAACACTTGTAAATACCTTGGTTTACATGTGTCCTTTGTCTCACATTTTTCAATTGGGGTAGTATTTGACTATCCAATTAAATTAAATTCATTTATTTCTCTTATTATTTACTATCATATTTTCCACTTTTATAAATTATGCCAAATAAAGGTTAAATCTTAACAATTCAGCAATTTTGTGCTCGGGGTTCTTGTTCAACTTTAGTTTTTTTTTTAATTAATCAATGATTAAAACCAAAGTATTCATTATTAAACTACCTATAGGCCAGGGTAATTAGCTGCTCCAAAGTATCCAATGATCTAATCGCTGCTAATCTCGCAGTCACTGTTCTATCCTATTTCTCCTAGACCTTTCTACTGATTTTGACACTGTTGATCATCAACAGCTTCTTCTCATCCTCTGTAATCTTTCTCTATAGCATACTGCTCTCTCCTGGTGCTCCTCCTACCTCTCCCAGCATTTTTCCAGTGTTTCTTTCTATTGCTCAGTCTCTTCTCCCCAACCCTTCTCTGTTGGTGTACAACCAAGGTTCTGTTCTTGGTCCCCTAATGTTCTTGATCTATACCGCCTCCCTTGGTAAACTCATCAGCTACTTTGGCTTAAAACTATCAGTTCTATGCATATGACACACAAATCTATCTGACCTCTCCTGATCTCTTGCCGTTCCTCTCTGACTATTTCCAACTAAATGGCTGCTCACTTCTATAAACTCAATCTGTTCAAAACAGAACTTCTGTTCTTTCTTCCCACAAGCGTTGCTACTCCCGTGTTGGTATGCCTCCATGTCAACAGCGCTACCATTACCTCTACCTCACAGGCTCTCTGCCTAGGTGTTCTCTTTGAATTTGGGTGTTCTCTTTGAATTCAACCTCTCCTTCACCACTCATGTCTAGTCGATTTCCAAACTCTGCCGATTCCATCTCAAAAACATACTGCGCATCCGCCCTTAATTAAAGACGGATGCGGCTAACGTGCCGGTCCATGCCATTGTCCTCTCTTGCCTTGACTACTACAATCCTCTTCTCAATGGTCTTACGTGTTCCTAACTTGCCCCATTACAGTCTATAATGAATACTGCTGTGTGGCTCACCTTCCTGTCCGCCTGCACCTCCCAGGTCCCCCCCCCCCCTCTGTCAGTCCCTACATTGGCTTCCTGTAAGATATAGGACTAATTTTAATATTCTGGTACTTACTAACAAGTCTCTATATTATGTTGCTCCAACCTACTTATCCTCTCTAATACATAAGTATGTCCCATCTAGGCCCCTATGCTCTGCCAAAGACCTAGGTCTATCCTCTGGCCTTTCTCCCACCTCTCATGCTTGCCTTCAAGACTTCTCTAGAGCTGCACCTTTGCTGTAGAACTCCCTTTCCCTCTCCGTTAGACTTTCACCCAGTCTCCATTCTTTTAAAAAATCATTGAAAACTCACTTCTTCGGAAAAGCGTATCAATTAAACTGTTAACAGCTTTCCCTCCCTGCACCCTAATTCCTCTCCTTCAACTGTCAACAAAACAAAACAAAACACTAAGCCCTTAGTGAATACTTTTCTAGCAACCTACTTTTCAACACCCACCTATACACCACTCCTGTGCGTCTAACTTGTCTGGCTACAATTACGTGTCTGTTAATCCACCAATTGAACAGTGCCACAGAATTTGTTGGCGCTTTATAAATGATGATAATAATAATAATGCAAAATAGTCAGAATATTTCTATTTTGCTGTATAGTTACTGACCTTTTTCGTTCATCTGAATAATTTTTCCCAAAACAATCACATGAGTGAAATTCATCTGAACGAAAATACCACATGGATGAAACCCGAATTGCCCCAAACTATTGCTTACTCTTTTTAAATTCAGACAAATCAATTCAGACGACCCAATGTTTTTCACCACACACAAGTCTACTCTTGTGGAACTCTACTGTTTGTTTTTTTCCTCCAAAATGTAATATGTTCAATGATGAAAAATGGAAAAACTTATAGATGGAGGATCTCAGTTCCAGTTCAGAGCAAGGTGAATTAATCTATTTATATTTATTTTTTCAGATCTCTCAAACACATATGAGTTACATGCAGTAGATCAGTAAACATAGTATTAAAAATCCTCGGTTTTGCTTTAACTTTAAAATAGAAGCTATCATAAGTGTATTGACAGAAGCGATGATTTAACACGTCGCACGGGGTTACGCTCGCGGTGCTAAGAGTGGAGGATGACGAGGAGAGCATGTAGGAAGCAGTTTGAATATAACACAGTGAGCAGGCTCATTATTTTACCGGACCTGAAACACTAAACCCTGCATACTAGCAAAGAGCAAGTGAGGAGGGAGATACAAGTAGACACAGAGCTCACAATCTATCGAACGCACGACAGTGCATTTGTACACAGCTCTCGCTAATTGATTGCATGTAGCCAGCCGGTCAATGAAGGGAGGAAGCGTGGTGCCATCTTAGACGCCATCAAGACGAGCAAGGATCTGAGAAAACGCAAGATACCTCAGATAAGTATATTTAATTGTTATATCTGTCTCCTGGTTCCAGTGTATCCTTCCTTTAAAAATCTTGGATGCTACAAATCTATGTGATACTTACAGATAAGTTATAAGACTCAGAGTTTTTGCAAGCTGATTTACAGCTGATTATACCGTAAAATTACTGTGAACCATCTGAATACCCACAATATATCAAATGAAATAAAATGAAACAGTATTTGTCCAACTTTAAACTAACCAAAACCAGCTTAAAAATAGCTGTATAAATTAGGACAAATTGAAAAGGGAAGAAGAAAAAAAGGATACTATAAAGGGAAAATATAAGAAAGAGATCCTGCAAAACTCACATGGGTTAATATAACTATATTATAAATCTATATTAAGACTCAACCTAACCACTACACAAAATTATAGAGCTCCGGTACAGATTGTGATCAGATTGCGATCAGAGAAGTAAATAAGAGGGAGAGAATTGTATTAGTGTTTTTTTTTTTGTATTGATTAAGCCACTACCTCCAGCAAAGAAAGTAAGAGGAAGAAAGAGGAAAGAGAAGGAGGGAGAGAAGGAAGGACTTAATTTTTTTCTGCTGCTCTGTTTTTCTCTTTTTTGTAATTTCTGAAACACTGAAATAGCAACTAAAAAGGCTACCAAATCAAAGAACTCTAACAAAAGGGATAAAAAAATAGGAAAATAAATCGGAGAAACGCCTCTCCTTCTTTTCCTCTCAATCGAATAAAATAGATATGGATAGAACAGATCTGTAGGAAAGCTCCTTAAACATGACAGAATTAACTCATAAAACCTCTACGCTTGATTCAGGAAAAGATGATCAAGTAATCTGGAAAGAGCATTTGATTCTCAATTAGAGAAATTTAAATTTGAGGACAATAACATTATGAGAGATATCAAAGAAGATCAACAGCAGCTAAGGAAACAACACCAAGAAAATTAAGCATGTATGGCACAATTACAGGACACTATTCAACAACAAGAAGACACTGTTAAAAAACAAGATGACAGAATTAGCATTATGAGCAAAAAGATAGCTGAACTGGAAGATAGATCCAGAAGAAATACATTAAGGCTCAGGGAAATTCCAGAATCCATATCTCAAGATGGACTGGAAGCCTATGTAATAGAGTTCATAAAAATACTCAGCATAGACTCATCAAGATATGGAGAGCCCCTGGAAAGATGTCACAGGACTTTTAAACCACCTGGAATACCTAGCTCTAAGCCTTGTGATGTTATCATTTGCTGTGTATCATCTAGACTCAAAATTATTAAAGTGGCGCGAGACACCCATTTATCTCCTGTATACGAACTAATAAAAATATTTCCATATCTGTCCTTCCATACTAGATCTAACGAAGATACTAAGAAACAAAGAAGTCAAACACAAATGGAGATTTCGCACAAAGATTATTATTTTTTATGAATACAGTACTTGTCTGTGAATCCCCTGAAAAACTTGATAGTTGGCTTAAAGAAAAACTTTTTTGAAGAAAAACAAACACTTTCACCTCGGACTCAAGTGACTGAATATTAAAGCTCTAAAGGGTTGTGAGCATCACTTGATCAAATGTGCTTCTGGTGTAAGTGGATGAGAGGAGAGTCTGAATGAAGAATGATTTGAATATACTTTAACAAAGGAAAAATAAAGGGAGGGTTATTTTTTTTTCTCTCCCTCTCGTTAAGAAGGAACATAATCTCTAAAATGTTCCCCTGCTCTTGATGCCATTTGTGAATGGCAAATATCTATTGGTGCCTTGTTTTGGGAAGGTTCCCATAGAGACATTCTTACCCTAAGTAACAGGGTTTTCAATGTTTTTAATGTATTTCTGTTGTTGTTTTCTGTAATGTGAGTACAAGTTTGGCGATCAAACTAGGGGCGGAGGGAATCAGGGACCAGAAGAGAATGACAATTAGGAACTATGGTTAGAATTGCATCAATTAATGCTCAGGGACTTAACTCCCCATTTAAGAGAGCTACTTTTTTTGCGGAGTGCGGGAAACTCATTGGAGAAAGAGAGATAATATTGATTTAAAATCTAAAGCTTACCCAATGGTCATGTCTGCCTCCCTTGGACATAAAAAAGGGGTGTGGCTATACTGATATCTAACAATCTGAATTTTAATAACATCTGTACAGAACAACATAACGAGGGGAGATACATCATTGTTGTTTGTGAGAATGACAATATTACATATACATTAGTCAACCTCTTTGCTCCAAACCAGTCATCGATACCATTTATAAGTAATGTTTTTAAGATAATAGAAATGATTAAACAAGGAATTCTGATGATATTTGGTGATTTCAATTGTATATTTGATCCATTATTAGATTTAAAAAAAACTGTTAGTGGCCAGATAAGAAATAAAGGAATAGTAAGATGCTCCCAGAAATTTAGACCACTTACTCAAAATTATTATTATTCTTTACTAGATATTTGGCAAATTTTTCATCCATTAGATTTGGATTTTACTTGCTTTTCTAAATCTTATTTTGCATATTCCTGCATAGATCTTGTTTTTGGTGACTTTAATCAAGCTCATCAAACAAAAAGGATTACAATAGATGAGATTACATGGTCAGACCACAATGCAGTTATTCTAGAGATTAAAGATTCCTTTTCCATCCCCAGATCAGAATGGAAGTTAAGTAATTATATTCTTGCAAATCCGAATAATATAGAATATATTAAAAAACAGACTGAGTACTTCTTTAAAAAAAATCAAACCTAAAAGCTTTCCCCCTCAGTCGTATGGTGTACATATAAAGCAGTCACCAGAGAACTTTTAATCAAAATAGGATGCAAAGATAAAGAATTTAGGGGAAAGGATCTAACTGACTTACATATCCAATTATTTAATCTCTCAAGCGATAATAAGGCATTTCCTTCTGAGGCGCTGTCAATCAGAATTATTGCCTTACAAAATAAGAAATTAATTTCTAATAAATAAAGCAAGTAAAACATTTGAAAGATTAAAATCAACATTCTATTATGAAGGTAATAGGGCAGACAAAATGTTATCTAACAAACTCAAAAATATAACTAAACAAAATAAAATTTCTAAAATCATATATAAAGATGAGATGTGTCTATCCCCAGAAAAAATTGGGAAAGCCTTTAATGACTATTATCATCAGCTACATAATCTACATTGTACTCAGAAAGATCCTGTTGAATACTTTGAAAATAAGACTCTTCCAAAGATCACGTAGATACAACTGAGTGAGTGAAATGCCCCAATTACTTTAAATGAAATATATACACAAATAGATCTGTGGGTTCACTGGTATTTTCTACAAATTATTCAAAACTGATATATCATCTTATCTAAAAAACATATTTAATGAATTCAAAAAAATTCCAGAAGAACTACTTAAGGGCAACATTGTCCCAATATTAAAAATTGGAAAGAACCCAGAGAGATTAGACAGTTACCGACCAATCTCTTTATTAAACTAAGATATTAAGATCTATTTGGGTATACTGGCAGATAGAATGAAAAAGGTAATTGGTCACCTAGTACACAAAGATCAGGTGGGATTTATTCCAGGTAGATCTTTGACAAACCATACAAGAAATATGTTAAGAATGATGGAACAGGCTAGGTTAAAAATTGCTAATGGTACACACCAAGCCTGCCCATTATCACCGTTACTATATATTCTTTTGATCAAATCTTTAGCAGTAGATATAAGATCTAACCAAGCAATAGTTCCCCAAAAATGTAATTATATGCTGATGATGTATTAATTACTACCCAGAATCCAGTCGACTCCATCGACTATATTATGCATACTATAAAAAATGACAGTCAATATTCTAATTATAAAATAAATGCTGAAACATGTATGGCATTATATATAAATACATCAAAAACTGATATAGATAACATAGAACATATGTATTCAAACAAGTCAAAAACCATTTCACTTATGTGGGTATTAAAATTTCAAAAAACCCAAAGAAATGGATGGAACTTAACCTCCTACCTTTAATCAAAGAATAAACTTAATATAAACTTAAGAAAATGGAAAAACTTGAAAATGTCATGGCTAGGGAAGATAAATATGTTAAAAGCATATATTTTACCAAAATGTTTGTACATCATGAGAATGATACCCCTGAGAATCCCATAAAGTTGGCTTGAATTAATACAATCATCATCATTTAATACATTTATATGGTCAGGTAAAAAACCTAGAATAAACTGAGAAACAATGTCAAAGAAAAAAGATGAAGGAGGCCTAAGTATACCAATCAGGATATTGCACAAGCCAATCTTTTGGCACATATTTTACTTGTAAATAAGAAAGAATCTAATAAAGAAAACTGATATATCAGGGAACATAATTTAACTATAGACAGCAAAGATTATAAGTCCTTTCTGTGGTCAATAGATAAAGAAGATATACATTATATCAAAACCTCAAAGTCATTAATAGTCCAACAAATTTGTCCAAATTTGTCCAATTTTTTTATATTGGTTTAAAAGGAAAAATAATATCAGCTACACATTTAAAAATGTTATCAAACTTAATAGTATATACAAACCTAGAATTCTGTATTCACAAAGGTTTGAAAAAGATCTCTAACCTAATAAGAGGAAATATTTTTACATTTTTTTTTTATCAACTTCAAGATGAATATAGTCTACCATCTACTGAATGGTTTAATTATATAAAAAGTATATCCTTCTTAAAAAGTCATTTAAAATTCAACTCTCTTGAGGCCCTAGTTAAGTTTTTGACTGAACTGATTAAACAAGCAGATTACACTCACCTTGTTAATTAATGTCAAAAACTAATTTACAAAATACAAGCAAAAGCCAACTCATCTGGCAATTGCAAAATTGAATTATGATTTGAATATAAACATAAGCATAAGAGAATGAAACAATTCTCTTACGACAATGTACAAAACTTGCCATTGCTTAAATATGCATGAAGCCCATTATAAGATATTGAATAGATGGTACAGAACCCCTTGGAAAATTGCAAAAATGTATCCTACAGCTTTCACCACATGTTGCAGATGCCCCAAACTAATAGTAAACACATCTGGTGGGATTGCCTGATAATCCAACATCTTTGGGAGGCAACAAATCAGTATTTGTCAACTTTACTAGAAAATAAGTTAAAACTGACCCCAAACATGGCTTTGCTGCACATGGACATGAAGGCAATTGATAGAAGTCTTGGACCAGTTGTTTTCCATATTTTAATGGCAGTCAAAATATCAATAGCCAGGATCTGGAAATCTACCATGGTGGATAGCTGGCCTAAGATTCATTCACAAATTATTATACATGTAAAATGGAACGAACTATCACCAGATGATCCCCTTTGATGTACCATCAATATAATTACTGGGACAGATAGATTGAAAGACTAACAGCATAGTAGTTTTCCATATCCTTACTAGACCCTTGCCCAAAGTTGTTAATTTAGAATTTCCTCTTAGTACATTTGGTCCTGATGACGTCCCCTGTCCCAAGCCCTACCACAGCCATAACTTGATTTTTTTTTCCTCTTAGTCCAAGTCTGTTTATGTATTTAACTGTCAAATTAAACTGAAACTAAATTGAACTAGTGAAAAATAAAAAGGTATGAATAACAAATTATGATTTGGTATTGGATTTTGCAGACATAGAAGTTTAAGGATAAATATGCAATAACAATTACTAAGTTCTGATGTGAAGAAAAAAAGACAATAAAAATCTATAAATACAAAAACACAATGATACAAAAATGCAAACAAAAACCTTTTTTTCGGTTAAGGAAATCTGTTATCTATGCAATGGGATTGTTTGAACACAACATTTTAAACATGTTTATTACCTGTTACCTACCATTGTTACTCATGTTATTGCTATTATATTAGCCAATCTGATAATTATGTAATTCACCTACTTTGTTGTTGATCAATTTAATGAAACAAAAAAATGTTGTACCATGCATCAGGGTCATTCCTGTGAGTGTATCTGTTACAATATTCTGTTACAATATTCTAGTGCAGCAGTTCCCAAAGTGTGGGTCACAACCCGCTGGTGGGTCGCAGGGCGATTCCCAGTGGGTCGCGCTGACCCACACATCCAGGGCCGCCGGTGAGTCAGGCAGGCAGACTGATTAGTCGGGCTCTCGGTCCGTGACCGAGGGCCCGGCACCAGGAGGGGGCCCAGTGGCTTGCCCTGTATGCAGCCAGGCTCCCTCCAATCAGTCTGCCCAGCACCTCCAATCTGCAGCTCCGCCGGGTGCAGAGCTGCAGACCGTGTGATAGAAGTCTCGTGAGCACCCAGCGCGTTACCATGGCAACACTCTGGGAGGTCGCAAGACTTTTATTACATGGTCTGCAGCACTGCATCCGGCGGAACTGCAGACCAGAGCGTTAACCCACCGGACCACCAGGGAGGACACTGGACCACCAGGGAATTTATTAAAGGTAGGACACAGCCCCCAGAACCTGCCCCCCCCCACTGTTACCCCTTCACTCCCTGCCCACCTCCCCCTACTGTAACCCCTTCTCTCCCTGCCCCCCCACTGTAACCCCTTTCCTCCTGCCCCCTCCCCACACTGTAACCCCTTCTCTCCTGCCCCTCTCCCCTGTGTGACCCCTTCCCTCCCTGTCCCCTCCCCCCACTGTAACCCCTTCTCTCCCTGCCCCCCTCTCTCCACTGTAACCCCTTCACTCCCTGTGTGTCTGTGTGTATTGTGTGTCAGTGTGTATCTGTGTACATGAGTGTCTGTGTATCTGTGTGTGGGAAACTAGGTGTCATTGTGTGTCTGTGTGTATCGCTGTGTCTGTGTGTGTATTTGTGTGTGTCTCTGTATGTGTATATACTGCACACATACTCCATACAAAAAAACAAGCTTACATTCAAACACACATTGTGCATATGTATATTTTATAAACACAATATAAACAGACTGCATCCACTACACACCCACACACACACACACACACACTGCATCCACTACACACGCACTGCAATCAAACGCAAACATTACATACAAACATACCCCTGCATTAAAACACTAAAATTATTTACAAACACCCCTTCATTCAAACACCAAGACTACACACAAAAAGCACACCTGCATTTAAAGTCCTACACTACATACAAACACCCATGCATTCAGATGCAAACATTACAAACAAGTACAAATACACCCATACATGCACATATACTTAATACAAAAACATGCTTACATTCAAACACTCAAACACTGCTCACAAATATAACCCTGCAATGGTGCGCAAATGGTAGATCCCCATCTGGCATAGCATTGTTGAAGTTCCCCGACAGATGTAGATCTACCTTTTGGCCACACTTGCACTAAAGGGGGGGCCCAGAAAACATACTTGCACCAGGGCCCTCTCTACATTAGTTCCACCACTGGGATAATCAATGAGGTGCCTGAGTGAAAGAGCAGGACAACAGCACTTCTGATTCTGAGTCTGTGAGTAAGCAGTTGTATGTCTCTAAAACTGATTGCCATGATGTACAAAGTTGTATTGCCTCTAAAACTGCCATGATATCCCACAATTATGCCTCTAAAACTGCCATGTAATGCCAAGTTTATGTATCTAAAGCTGATTGCCAAGGTGTGCCAATTATATGCATCTAAAAGCTGATTGCCATGGTGTGCCAATTTTATGCTTTTAAAACCGATTGCCATGGTGTGCCAATTTTATGCATCTGACTGTTTGCCATGGTGTGCCAATCATATGCCTCTGAAGCTGATTGCCATGATGTGCCACGTTTATGCATCTAAAAGTGATTGCCATGATATGCCAAGTTTATGCATCTAAAGCTGATTGCCATTGTGTGCCAAGTTTATGTATTTAAAGCTGCCATGTTGTTCCAATTTTATGCCTCTAAAACTGATTGCCATGATGTTCCGATTTTATGCCTCTAAAGCTGCTTGGCATGGTGTGCCAATTGTAAGCCTCTAAAACCGATTGCCACGGTGTGCCAATTCTATGCCTCTAAAGCTGGTTGCCATGATGTGTCAATTGTAAGTCTTTAAAACTGATTGCCATGGTGTGCTAATTTTATGCACCTAAAGTTGCCATGATGTGCCAAGTTTATACATCTAAAACTGATTGCCATGATGTACCAATTTAATGCATCTAAAGCTGATTGCCATGGTATGCCAATTGTTTGTAGAAGGTAGTGGGTTCAGCGCTTAGTGTTCAATAGAATAATACTAGTTATGTGGAGGCTGCAACCTAAAAATATGACGTTCCCTCACAAAACGTCAACCTCTTCTGCCTATAAACACCTACATCCTACCAGTGAGGGATTGACGCCACTGAATGCGAGTTATACCTGAGCTAGTCCAAGTCCCAAATAGGTGAGTGCAATACTCTCTCACTTTCACATTTTTACCTCCATAGAAGTTCAAGTCGCAGTCTGCACTATTGGAATTTTTTCAGTTTTATTTGTATATCTCCATCCGGAACAAGAGAAACTGACCACTCTTCAGCTCTACCTGTATAGATCACCACTACACTCAAGTTTCTACAAGTGGACCTGGCCCTCTATTTGCTCATTTATTATTAGGACTTATTTCTATCTTATCTCCATTGATATATGTAAGTACATATTGTGTTTTTACTAAGCTTTAGCACTCTGCGTTGCTATTCCCACCACCATTTTCAATTTCTGTTTCTATTTTTGGTTTTATTATATGTCTTTGGCACGACCTACAATTTTTATCTTCTAGATTTATGCCAATTGTATGCATCTAAAGTGGATTGCCATGGTGTGCCAATTTTATGCCTCTAAAACTGATTGCCACGGTGTGCCAATTGTATGCATCTAAAGCGGATTGCTATAGTGTGCCAATTGTATGCCTCTAAAGCTGTTTGCCATGGTGTGCCAATTTTATGCCTCTAAAAGTTATGGTCATGGTGTGCCAATTGTGTGCATCTAAAGCTGATTGCCATGGTGTTCATGGTGTTTTAAAATATGCATTAAAAGCAAGTGGGTCTCGAAAAATTACCATTTTGAAAAGTGGGTCTCGGCCCATAAAAGTTTGGGAAGCCCTGTACTAGTGTGATTATATGTGAAACAAATTCTAAATGCTGCATTCATTTAGAAGAACTTTCTGAAAATCAATTGTCATAATGATAAACGCTACCATTATTCATTGCTGACTGGTCATGACATTGGCAATGCAGAGTACCGAGAGAAATCCATTCTTTTTAACAGCATGTGCATCTATTTACTCATTAGTTAGCAAATCTCCACCTTTCTGTCTTGCTGATGAATATGATGTGCATTGTAAATATAAAATTCAATAATGATTGCTCCTTGTATTTGTGTTTATTCCATCACGTCAGATTGTATTATAACAAATTTTGTTTATAATATATTTTATGCATTAAACACTAATCTATAGGAAATTACAAAATAATCAAGATATAGAGTAAAATAGCCAAGCGACGACTATTGCAGACTTTTCCCAGATCAACCCAGTTTTACTAAAATTTGTAATTAGATTTGCAATTCACTACATTTTGGCATTTGGTAAATAAATCCCATTGATTAGCCTTTCACCTTTCTCTGCATGGAAAAAGGCCCCACTAATAATAAATCCTGTCAGTAACTTTTTTTTTTTCTTTAAATACTGTCTAAATGGTGCCAGTAGGCTGTACTTTGGATTCCATACTGATCCTATGTTTTTGTTTTCTCATTTTTAACTGCCTATGCTTTTTTTCCCCTCCAAACATTGTCACAGTTTTATAAACATTAGAATAATTTAATAAATCAGTGTTTCGGTGAGAAAATGTGCAACATCATGTGTTCACTAACTTATCATGAATTCAGTTTCTGCTTCCTCCCTTCTCCAGCTATATCTAGAAGGACATTCACAGCCAAAAATAGTTGTTTCTCTGCTTAACGTTGTTTAGTAAATGTATATCCTAAAACTGAGACATTGGAAGTTTATAAATTGTTTAATTGCAAAATATAGTGGAACAACTTACTGCAGGTGTTCCATTCAAAGTTAAGGTAAGATGGTGACCAGGAACTCAACCTTAATTGAGATGAAGTTATTTGAGATAATAAAGTCCCTTTAAAAGCACATCATAATAGACTCCAGAGCCTGTTGTTAGCTTTAACTTGGAATACTTGAAAATTGTAGAAAATTGTAGAAAAATATTAACTGAATCTGATCTGTGATTATCTGTCAGATTGCAAATCTAATGGCGATGTCTATACTTAAATTTTATTTCTTCATGACAGAACTTCTGTTATAACTAAAGGATTTTACTACCCCACCTGCCTGCACAAGAAAAAGGACTAATTTACAGAGATGATCTTTTACCTGAGGTCCAACAAGCTTTTAATAATAAAAACACCATAACTGCTACAGCTCATAAAGGTAGATATGATGTCGAATATTTGGATTTGCCCACTCTCTCTTTTGTCAAATAATTTATGAGTAGTTTGCCAACATCTTGGTTTCTGCAGGGACCTAAAACCCAACTTATTTTAAGTGCTCAAATGATGTGAAAGTTTCTATTTCACATAATCTCTCCAAAGCTGTCCAACCTTGGAGAGCAGCGATAGACTATGACCGCTGGCCTTCACATCCTTAAAGTCCAGTTCAACAATCTAGTTTTTGTAAGAATTTTTTTTTTTAATTTGGAAGATCAATTTGGAGAAAGAAAAATAACTAAATTTTGTACGGAATAGTTCAAATTCAATACACGTCTGTACAGGTCACAGGGTTGGTTTCTTATATCTCCTTATAGAGGTAATGAAGTATCAGCTTCTGAGTGGATTACTGCTACATAGTACATATACCTGCTGTCGTAATACATATGTATATAAAGCTCCATAATGTGACAAATACAAACAAAAACAGGGTCCACCGTCTGGTAAAAATGAATTAATTTAATACATAATTGAGCTGTTTTACAAATGATATCCAGCAGGTTACTCAGTATAATCCTCAATTAAGCTGTATATGTAGGTACATTGTCTTAATTGGTACATAAATCATCACAGGTGGGTGCACAAAGGAATATGAAGTGCAATTCAACTAAGTAGTGCTTGATTGAATCCTGTAGTGCATATAGCATTCTAAGTCATCATCCTAAGTATTGATACAGCAGCAACCTGTTAAGTATACTGCAAAGTCTAAAAGGCAATCCAGAAATCAGTACCCAATTGAGTTCAGGAGAAATGTACTGTTTTTAAGCTAAACACAAGTAGTGAGAGAGTAAAATATTGATATAGCAAATCCTTACGCGCACTGCTTTATCTTCTACAGGTAGATTAGTAGATTAACCAGGTTCCAGACCCCTTGGTATATCATGCTTAATATATACACATTGTTTAAAATTCTAATGGCTGCAATGTAGAAGGACTTACGATTGAATCATCAACAGACAGAATAATAGAGAAGTTATCACTAAGTACGTAAAGTCACCTGTAAAGATAGGAACATCTAGATGTACCATTCAATTATTATTTAATTCTATATAGAGCTTCTGGCAATGCCCAAATCAGCTCATATTCCATCATTAAATGTTCTGCATAAGAATTAAAGTGCAATAAAATGTAGCCAGCTGATCATACTTAATATATAATGCTTGAGAATAATTTATGTATATCAAGAGAGGCACATCTGAATAGCAATATCTCCATAATACACCTTCCTTCTGACAACAATTACACACACACACACACACACACAAAAGAGACAGTCATTCCTTTATAAAAACACTGCTCTAACTAAAAACACTTTTTGAAAACTTCCAGAAGAACTGATTAAATGATTACTGTAACGAAGCTATTCTGATTTGGTTATAATTCATGTCTGTCATTAATCCAAACCTACGGTATATAAATATATACCTATTTCAGTATATAGCACTGAGTTAACAGCATGGCTAAAATACTAATAATATATTCTAAAGAAGTGAAAGAAATTAATGTGTAAATAGACGAGCTAAGCTCTTGACCATGACCAAGACACCTTCAGAGAACTAACACTACATTTATCAGGTTTAACTTTAAGCATTATAACATCTCTGTCACCTTCATTGGTTATAGAAGAAGCTCTTTGTTTCCTAGCTTTAATTGCACTCCATGGCCAAGTTGGGATGTCATCGTCAGGGGTTCAGCTGAAGGTAGAAATACTTTCCTAAATCAGTCCCATATTGGCACTTCCATCCACCAAGTCAACACAATCAAACATTTTCAGAAAAGTAAAGAATGTAGAGAATATAATATACTGATTCTATCTGTTGCAATTCTAAAAAAAGAGGCATTTTGGATGCCTGACTTAGATACAAGATGACCACTTAATATAAAGAGTTACCATGGTGTTTGGCATTGCTCAGGTCGGGTATTTTTGGTTCACAATTCTATGATAATAATGCTATATTTGTACATGTGGACATAATACTTTTTATTTGATCCTTATATTTTTGTGATTTGTACTCCAAATCCTTTTATAAAATATAATTACATTTCTCATTGAAGACTCACTGTTCTCCAAATGCCACAACAAAAAACATTTCCCCATTTTTTTACTATATAAACTTTCCCAATATTATGTGGACATTAAGTCCATTTATCAAACATTACTTATTACTTATTACCTTACATTTTATTGAATACCATTATTATTTTTTGTTTAAATTTGTAACAATCATGTACAAAGCTGGTCAGATTATTCATCTACAATTAAGTGCTAACATTAGTTAAGATCATATCATTACTTACCACATTAAATACTACTGGTGACTCTGCAGATCCCTCTGTTGACTTACTGGAAATGTGCCAATTTACCTATGGCATGCCATGATGTCACCTACTTAGTATTATTATTACTATTATTACTATTATTATCATCATTTATGTAGTGACAACTCATTCTGCAGGGCTTTACAGTGTTATCAAGGGGGGAATTTAACAACAAATGAGACCATTACAAATTTTGACAGGAACAATAGGTTGATGAGGATCCATGCTCAAACAAGTTAACAATCTAGATTAGAGGAAGTGGGACATAAAAACACAATAGGAAGGACTGAGTTGGGAATAGGAGCTAAGTGACAGGGTGGAAAAGTAGCAGAATTGGAAGTTTAGAGTGAAATTGATAATGGACCCACTTTAAGTTGAGAGAGTAAAGATTAGATTAGTGTAGGCATACCAGAGGTATGTATAAGCTTTGGGTAAGGGGCATGGTTTGTGTAATTTTAGTGTGGAGGTTGGTATAGGGTTAGTGTTAACTATAAAAATAAATTTAGATCCTAGACATATTAGGCATGTTACAATAGGAATTTATTTGGCATTCTTTTTAATTTGTTGCTCTAGATTTGTATAAATCATTACAAGCAAAAATGTGAAAAAAAATCTGTAGCAGAGCTGCAATGTTGAGACTGAATATCTCTGCTGTAATCACTGGTTAGTAGCTATAGCCCATTCCCCCAGTAACTGGACGACACACAGTTCTGTGAGTCAAATGACTTTATTCAGGCCACACACAGCTTTTATGCCCCGACCACTACATGGGGTTTCCAACACACAAATACAGCAGATAATTGTGTGAGAAAAACCTATAATTCCTAGAAATCCATACAAAATATACAGTACCCCAAAAGTGTCCCCACCATACTCAAGAACCCCACAAAAAGTACATCCCCGTATAGCCCCGATCTGAGTGTATAACATATCCAAAGATCACTCAGATCGGTTTGGTGAAACAGGAATGCCATCGAGGTAAAGTTTTGACCGGTCAGACACGAGGCGCTAGCCCAAAACAGTTCCAGGAAAAAAGGTGTCCTGGCTGGTCTCTATTCAGGGGGTTCCTGTGCGAACACCATGCACGGGAATCTCTTTATTTCAGGAATACGAATGCTCATATCTTCCGAACGTCATTCGTATAGGTGGTCGAGAAATCGAACGGGCAATGGTCTAAGTTTTACCGACGTTGGTGCGAGTGCCTAGCCGAAAAGAGTTCGAAGCACTCAACTACCAAGTACCGCTGCCCGTGTTCGGGAGACAAGATGGCCACATGCATTCAGTTAAACGAAATGGCGGTCACCCAGGGGAAGCATTCATTAATTACTTCCCTTGCGGTTTCACAATTAAATTGCTGGTGTGAACGTTCTAATGGGGTACAGGGTGGTCCTTGTTTGGGAGATGAATGGATATTGTTCGTATGAAGTACTCCCGAACAGAACAAGGGTAAAACAAACTAAATGGGGGGAAAATACATGAAAGAGGTTGTGAGTTCCACCACAAAATCATACCTTTTTCACAGGTAATGTTGTCTTAGGTATACATATACATGAATTAAATGAAAGTCTTTTTAGTCTTTAAACAAATCTAAAGTTAAAACGCAAGATTTTATTTCGGTTCAGAACATGGGCAATTGCCTCTATCCATAAGGGGTTAAGAAAAGAACTGGCCTGAGTGCTAAAAATGTTTCTATAGAAATGGTAGCAAGAGCTAGGCCTGTGAGATGTAAGTGGCTATGTAAACTGTCAATGCTTGTCTCAAAGAAGGAGTGCAGGCAGAGGGGTCCATATCTGTCTGTTAGGAGAAGGACAGACAGTGGGGTTAATACCTGCGTTGGAGGACGTATTGGCAAAAAGGCTCGGTCTCAGCGATAATCAGTTGCTGGATTGGTAGACTCACCAATGTACTGGTGGTGCATCCTGGAAACTGGTAGGCCCAGGGCAAGGTGTGTTGTCACAGTCAACTATTCTGGCTGTTTGTTATATCAGCATTTTGTGTGCATACATACATATGCGTAGTTTCTTTTTTTAAGTTTCTCTTTTTCAAAGCATATTAAAAAAAGTGTGTGAAGTAGGTCACATTAGTTATGTCTTCTTCCATTTTAACGCTAATCCTGTTTTCATACCTCTTCACGGATGTCAAACCAAAGCTCTGAAAATGGCATACGTTTTTAATCATTTTGAAAACTAGAAATTAATTTTTACGTCTCGCATTTGTTGTGTAATAGGAAAATAATTATTGAAGTATAACTCAGAGAGAAATTAAAACAATCAAATGAAGCAAACTTAAATGAAGATTACAGCAAGAAGGCAACAAAAATATCTAACTCTGCATTTTTCACACCATACTACCTTCAAGCATTGATTAATCCAATTGCTGCTAATTGCTGCTTACAAAGGTAGAAATAGAAGGAATATAAAATAAATTACAATTCTTGCTATCATAAGGTTTATGATATTATAGGATAGGATAGGTTAGGATATGTTGTAATTATTTACTACGATCACCTTGGAATTAAGAATCATCATTGATTTTGACACAAAGTCTTTCCTGTTATTGGTAAAGCCTTAATGGATAAAGCATAAGATAATATAAATGCCCTTTTCAATGATTTTATGAGATAATTAAATGAAATAGCTGCATTCCACAAATAGAATTAACATTTTCTTTATGCAAGCCAAATATTCAGCTACATACTCTAGCAATTTATAATCTAGTTCTTAAAAATAGCTTCTACTCATTCTCCCATTCAGCAAATTATCTACCACCATGTTATTTTTGATTTGTCACTCTCCATAAATCTCAATATCCTATGATTTTTATTTTAACAGCATTTTTGCCCCTTTATAACTCAACCAAAAAAAACTTGTTTCAAACTTGCCATCTCCCATGTTGATGGGAACAGCTTTCGCCCTTGCAACCAATTATGAATGCTGCAGCCCAGCTTATTCTCCTTGCATGTCAATCTTCTATCACTTGGCTAATGTAACAGCTCCCGGCATGGGAGTACACATGACCACATCCCATCGGTGCGGTCACTCTAGATATCCCTCACACTTACCCCAGGCAAGGCGGATCACAGCAAGATTTGCCAGTGCTGCAGTCTTGATGAGTGTGGCATTCTTTTGGATGCCGGATGCTGTTCTCCCGCGGGGTTAAGTAACTCACCTCTGGAAAGGTTTAAGGGTCACGCTAATGTGCATGCGTGCGTTGTCGCATCATCCATGTGCATACATGTTCTGGAAGCACATGACCCAGGCCAGCCAATGAAATAACATTTATGGCTATTAAAACCCCCTGTTATCATTTTTCTTTGTCCTGTCATGATTTCTGTGATGGACTGCCTGGCAACCTGACTGGGTACCTCCGTCAAGCTTGCATCCAAGCTCTCCTCTGGGACACAGGAGTGTTTCAGGTTCCTGTCTTTTACACATGGTGGCACTAGGTGTTTAATTATTTAATTTTTTGTTTTATCTTTTTATCTTCAGCACTGAGTTATGTGGTCTAGTGGATAACTGGGAGAGCTTTTTTGTTTCAACATTTCACTAGGGACAGCATAGAACACCCTTGAAGGTGTTTGGCTTAGGAGTAATAGGGATTTAGCTCTGGATCTGCACTGTCCTATTTTATTGCTGTTTTCAGCACTATTTGATGACCGTTGAGTCTTTTTCTATATCTTATTAGGGACAGCATAGAACATCCTCGAAGGTGTTTTACCTAGGAGCAATAGGGCGGATTAGCTTTATATATATTCCACTGGTAGCCTTTCTGCTATATATAGCATTTGCTGCTCTCCACTGAGGGACTTCTCTCTCTCTTTTTCATTATATCCTTTGGTTTTTCCTATCTCCTGGCATTCCAGACCTATCTGTGCTCTTTATTGAGTCTTTTTAAACCTCCCTTACTGACTTTGGTACGTGTATTAGCACAATTCGGATTGTTCCATATATAGTGCCCTTTTATCTATTACAATAAAGTATTTATTATTTTCCCACAATTCCCATGACCAGTACTGAGTGCTGACTTCCCGAGTCACAATATGTACTATTATATTTTCCTTTACTTTGTTTAAAACCAGTTTTGAGTCCCATTTTCCTTTTGAGACTCTATTTATTATTTTTATCTTTCTATATTATATTTTGGGTACAAGCCCTTTATTTTGGGGATCTGGAACCACCACACTGACCTCTGTGTGTCCGGTTCTCACCTCTGTATTTTTTTAAACATAAAAATATAAAACATAAAATAGTGCCTATGCCCAAAATAATTACAGGGCGTTTGGTGCTTTGGCCATTCAACTTTCGGGAGCTCTTGCGGCCACAATATGGGGTGCTCCACCTGGGTCTCTGGTAGCGTTTGTTCCCCTTAGCCTCAGGCACCTTCCCTCCAAAAAGCGCTCTCCTGGCGGATTTCAAAATGGTTCAAAACCGCAAACCAAGTTGTCCGGGAACTGCACGGTTACCTCATGCTGAAAAAACTTCCATAACATTCGCGGCTTGGAGGAAATTGCCATTCCTTGAGATGTTTGTTTGTCACATACCAGTTTTCTTAACAAATTGAATCAAGTATCTTGCAGTTAAAACCGTATATTTATTTCAATATATACATCATCCGGTATTAAATACATTAAATATTTAATAGTTCATAAAATATATTTCACGGCTAAGTCCCTCTGTGGTGACCGGGAACCCACGAAGTCCTCATGCCGAAATTAGTTCCACAGAGATCGCGGCCAAGTACCGCTGAGGACTATTCGTGGGTTTGGTTCATGTGAACAGCCACCAGAGAGCCAGTGTTCAGTTCCATTCACATGGAGCACCCAGGGCAAGCTACTAATGGTGGTGGGGGAGGTTTAACTCCCGAGCAGGATCTTTTTTATATGGCCCATAGTCCTTGGGCAGGAAGCTAGCTAGCAGGCTCTTCCAGGAGCTTGTGGCATAGACCTGTTTGCCTCAGTTTCCACTTAGTTTGTTATCTGAGAGCATGTTTTGTTTATTGTTATCTGGTTTTTGATCTTGGCTTGTTCTGACTATTTGTATGTCTGTTATCTTTGACTCTTTAGTTTTATTTTCTCATTTTTGCTTCTGTCTCTGTCCCTGACCTCAGCTTTGTTACTGTCTATTCTTTCTTCATTAAATCTGGGCATTCTAAGGCCTGGTAATATGTTTACCTATTAGTATATTGACTTGATTCTGTATGTTGGGCCACAGCCTCATCCTGACAGCTAATTTGTCAATCCTTGCAAAGGCATCATCTATTATCTATTATAATAGCCCACTGTCCTTAATGCCTATAAACAGTTAAAACAGTTGCCTGAGTATATATGAATCGTTTTTTCACATTGCTTGAGGTACAGTACTGGTTTATGGAGCTTACATATTAAAAACTTGTAGTAAACTGTTTCAATTTGTGGCTCCTCGATTTTTCTTGTACCAGTCAGCACCAACAGTGTATGTTTCCATATTGTAACACCAATAACGTCTAACATTTACCTGTTTTTTTATATGTTGTTCTCCTTATTCAAACCACCCTCATTTATTGAGATGTAGTGCCATATTTATTTATGATGTAGTGTTCCATACACATAATTTATACATATTTTCTATAACTAGGCATCCATGATATTCTACAAGATAACTTTTTTCCTTGTGCATTTTAAACCTTTGAGTGACAACTTTGTAAGGGTCTCATAATTAATCAAATGGGCTTGCAACTTTGATGTTGTATGCTTTGCCTACATCACCCTCTCTTGGAAACATCCTGTACTTGAGAGAAAAAACATTTAAAGTGGCAACTTCACAAGACATTAAAATGACCATATTTTCTTAAATGCATCTAACTTTTTCAGGAAACCATACAATCTAATGAACAAGTTTTTACCTTTAATGACATTCTCTATATTGATTTCTAACCTTCTCAAGTTGCTATATTTTCAGTACAGAAAGGAAGTAAAATGCAGTTTTCACTGTTTTTAGATTTCAATGTTATTTGTGTAAAGGAGTGAATCAAGGCACTGTAAGTTATCCTGGTAATTGCATTTCCCAGGTCATCTCAAACAGAAGAAAGCTTTTAAAAGGCACAAAACATAAAAACAACTAAATGTGATCTCTTTATCCCGAATTACAAACAGTGCTTAGACCTTCAATCTCTTTAATGGAGACATTAGTACAAAAGACCTGACACCATGAACTTTAAAGAACACATTAGCTAACCGTTAAAACTTTACATTTTTCAAGGACAGGGCTGTGAAACTAATCCATTTAAGGTTTCCAGCTGTAATTAATTAGCTTATTGATAAATTAAGGCAAGTGATATCAAAACATAGATAGTTATCTTCATACTCTGTGAAGCAGTGCTGGAACTAATGTTCAAGACATTGGTTCAAGACAATTTTTTTTGGGCCCCCACTAGCACTGGGATGTATGCACATGTACACACACACTGCCACATACATACATATTTGCACAGATAAAAATACATTTTGATGCACATATTGACATGCTGACACAGACACACACAGATACACAGACACATGCATACACACCCTGGCATACACAATACACACACGAAAGCTTACACACATACACACACACACAGAGATACACACTGACCTACAGATATACACATACAAACACTGGCACACACATAGAGACACACACTGACACATACATACACACACTAACACATACACACATATAATAATATGTTGTATAATTATATTTTTAGCCACCCTGCTTTTAAGATATATTTTATGTGCAGGAGTGTGATTTACCTGGATTCTGCTGGATGAGGTTGATGGGATTGTGGAGCTGGCTAGAGCTGGGTCTCTTCTTGATCTCCTCCCTCCTGTCTGTGTCTCTTCCTGTCTCTGCCTCCACAGGGTGCTCTCCCTGTATCTGGGAGGAAGTGACCTGTGCTCACTTCCTCCAAGTGCTGCTGATAATACAGGTTGGTCCCCTGTCCACCGATACCCATCAGGTGACGATATGTGCATGAGCAACCCAATAGGCCCTACAGGGTAGTTGTTCCGCCGCTGAGGTGAAGACTTGTTTAGGTTTATAGTGATGCATTAGTGTAGACTGCCATAGGAGGTTCAATGTACCTATTCAAGAGTTCAACTGGAGAACAAGTACTACCTACAGCACCTCACTATGAATATTTAAACAGGGAACTCAACAACCATTGTCTTGTTTTTACATTTCTTTATAACATTTTCTGTTTCTTTTTTCTTTACCAATGTTCAACGCCTCTCACAAACTGCTTTCCTTTTTTTTTTTTTTAAATAACACTCATTGCAAATGAAATGACGTACCACACTCAGATGCTATCAGTTTACATTCTTCTATTCAGCCTGCTCATGATATCTCCCCAAACACTATGCTTTTTAAGCTGTTCCTAACTTTGCTTACCTGATCACATACTCACAAGTGCAATCCCAAACTTGCTGCCTTTTATCTGGAGTTCTCTGCAAAGCACAATTTGTATGCAACTTCTTTTCAGAAATATTTAATGTTTAAAAATCTCGATCTCCTTACTGCATCATTTCCACCAGCCAAAGATATTACCGTCCTTGGTGTTCTCCATGTGGTTCTTCATGCTTTATCCACGCCTTTTGAAGTGTAGGTAAACTTGGCATATTCTCATCTCACTGTACCTTTCAGTGCAACCCACACATTTCATCAATCACAATCATTGCTAAAGAAGAGTTATCAACGATTTAAAAGGACCACCAAGAACTTACATTTTGTTAGAATGAAAAACTTTCTTAATCGTCTACGCTTCTCGTTCAGCAACTCAGGCATTACATTTAAAAGTCACTTTGAATCCTCACTTAAGTGAATAACCCTATAAGTAAACTCAACACCTTGGTGGACTTATAAACACATTACTAACATATAACTAAGACCATAAACATTTTTTCTAAACAAGGTTATTCGCTAAGTGAGAATTGTTAAACATTTAAAATTAATTCCAAAATTTAAAGCCAATATATCTGAACTGGAAAATTGTGTGAGTCAGCTATGCTTCCAGTTTGGTTACTTTTCCCTAAAATTTGAAATTCACGACAATTCTGTCTTTAGTGATTAACCCTGTTAGTGTTCGCACATACACAGAAGGAACACCACAAGCAGCTTGCCTTACAATCCTCGTTAATCAATAAGATGAATAAAATATCCAAAGAAACTATATAACATATATTTGTGAGGTTTAGATTGTTGTTACTTTGATAACTGTCAAGGGATACCAGCTGAAACTCAAACATTTTTTATTGATCAGTTACTACCTGTTACTATCTGACTTAAAACTACACTTGTCTCATTGTGGTAATAAGGAGGGAGATGCAACTTAATGACTGTAAACTCCTAAAATATAATTAATTACAAAATACATGTATTCTATACTAAAGTATAGTACATTTAAACACTAAAGTCTATCTTTAGGCATGATGTATGTAGTTTTTAATAAACTACAATGACATTCGGCTAGTCAGATATATAAAAATACTAAGGACAGAAAATGACAGTGCTCATGTGTTGAGTTAATCTTTTATAGTTTCTTGTTGGCATTGCCAATTAACTGGAAAAAGCTGACTTTTCTTTAAAATTTGCTAAAAGTAAAACACTAAGTGGTGGAGGTAAAAGTGAGTTCTGTGCAGATGTTAGACAAAAGGGTACACCATGGACACCAGACAATATACATCTACTGGCTGCTTAACACTGCTTAATGGTATGCATGGGTAAGGTTTATTGTGGTATTGTGTGTGTGGTGGCAACTGCATATGATGCCATGTGTGTGTTTGTGTATGTGTGGGGAGTATGCTTGTGGTATTATGTGTTTGTGGGGATGCCGCTTGTGGTGTTGCATGTCTGTGGGGAATTTTTGCATAGGGGAATGCTGCTTGCGGTGTTTTATATTTATATGGATGCAGCTTGAGAGGTTGTGTGTGTGTGAGGAGATGCTGCTTATTGGGTTTTGCATAGGGGAGGCTCCTTGTGGGGCTGTATGTGTGAGGATGAGATTCCTTGGGGTGATGAGTGTGTGTGGATGAGACTGTCTATGGTGTGCTGTATGTGAAATAGAATGTTTGTAATATTGTGTGTGTTCATGTGTGGACAGAGGCTGTAGTGTGTATGAGTGTCTGTGTATATATGTTGTAGTGTGCATGTGTTTGTATGTGTATAGGGAATGTAATGAGAGTGTGTGTCTAGTGGAGCTGTAGTGAGAGAGAGAGAGAGAGAGAGAGAGAGAGTGTGTATAGGGCAGTTATGTGTATATAGGTGCTGTTATGTGTGAATATGGGGTATTAGTTATGTGTATAGGGGATATATTATGTGTGTATAAGGTATGAAGAGAGTGTATTGGGGATATAGTGTCCATGTGTGTATAGAGGTTGTAGTGTGTAAAGAGGTAGCAGTGGCGTACATAATGGGGTCGCAGGGGTCGACCCGGTATGTACCCAGTGTGGCCAGCCTCTTGTCCTGGGGGACCCAGGAGCCGGCCCCCGAGGCTGGCCCTGGTATCACCCGACAGGCAGGCTGGCGGGCGAGGGAGCACTCTCCCCTGAGCGCTCTCTGGCCAGTTCCCTCACGCACCGCACTGATACCGGAGCTGGAATATGATGTCATATTCCGGCTCCGGCATCAGTAAGCAGCGCGCGAGGGAGCTGAAGAGGAAGCACTCAGGGGAGAGTGCTCCCTCGCGCGTGCGCCAACCTGCCCGCCCGGTGACCGGCCGCCCAGCAACACCACTGGACCCCAGGGAATCCCTCAGCTCTCCCAAAGGTAAGGAGGCTGGGGGATTAAATTTAAAAAACAAATGTGTGTGTGTTAGTGTGTGTGTGTTAATGTGTGTATGTGTTAGAGTGTGTTAGTGTTAGAGTGTGTGTGTTAGTGTTAGAGTGTGTTAGTGTTAGAGTGTGTGTGTTAGTGTTAGTTTTTGTGTCAGTGTGTGTTAGTTTGTGTGTGTCAGTGAGTGTGTTACTGTGTGTGTTACTGAGTGCGTTAGTTTGTGTGCGTCTGTTAGTGAGTCTGTTTGGTGTCTGTTAGTGAGTGTGTGTTTTGTAAGTGAGTGTGTATGTGTCTGTCTGTCAGTGAGTGTGTATGTATGTCTGTCACTGAGTGTGTGTCTGTCAGTAAATGTGTGTGTCTGTTAGCTAGTGTGTATGCGTTTGTTCGTGAGAGTGTGTGTGTCTGTTAGCTAGTGTGTATGCGTCTGTTCGTGAGAGTGTGTGTCTTCAGCACTTACCTTTCTCCAGTGCCGGACTCCCTTGGCGCTGGGGATCCCTCCACCCCGATCCACCTCTCAGCTCCAAATGCGCATGCGCGGCAAGAGCCGCACGCACATTCAAACCGCCCATAGGAAAGCATTACTCAATGCTTTCCTTTGGACATTCAGTGTTTTCTCACTGTGATTTTCACAGTGAGAATAGCGAAAGCTCCTCTAGCGGCTGTCCATGAGACAGCCACTAGAGGCTGGATTAACCCTCAGTGAAACATAGCAGTTGTGATCTGGGTGTCTGTAGTGGTCCTTTAAGTTTATGTGTATCTGCATGCACTGGCGTACATACCGCGGTCGCAGGGGTCACAGCCCTGCGACCCCTGCGACCATGTGCCCGCCGCCATGTGTTGTTCGCACCGGGGCCCCATGGGTTGTGTGTACGCCACTGAGAGGTAGTATTGTGTGTGAGTAGAGATTCCAGTGTGTGTATTGGTTGTGTAGTATGTGTGAATAGGGGATGTAGTACGTTTGTGTAAGGTATGTAGTGTGTGTGTGTCTAGGGGCGGTAGAGAGAGACACAATGTGTGTACATGGGTTGTAGTGTGCATGTGTTTTGGGGCTGTAGTGTGTGTGCATGGGGATATAGTGTATGTATTGAATATGGAGTGTGTATGAATCTATGGACTGTTTTGCAGGTTATGTAGTGTATTTGTAGGGGCTATAGAAAGTGAGAGTGTCTAAGAGCTGTAATGTATGTTTGAGTTTAGGGAATGTAGTGAGTGAGTGTGTGTGTGTGTGTGTGTGTCTAGGGGATCCAGTATGTGTATAGGTTATGTAATTTGTGTGTGTAAGGGATATAGTGTCTTTGTACAGTGGCTGCAGCGAGTATGTGCATGTGAATGTGTAGGCTGGAATATTGGCTGTATTGTGTGTGGGAGGGAGAGATATGGGTTTTAATGTGTGTATTCTTGATGAGGGGCAGGAAGAGCATTTTTTTTGTCTGAATGTATTCCCTTATCTTTGTTTTTTGCCTTGGGTGAGTGGGAGGGGTTCTGACATGCATGACCTTTTTGGGAAATGGGTGGGAGACTCTAGTCTAGTGCAGACTGAGTAAATTCCGCTTGAGAACTCTGACACTGTGTTGTATCAGGGTCTTTCCATGGTATCCCACAGAAAACTCTGAATGGATAGAGATTACAGGAGGAGAACACACAATTTGAAACCAGAGTCTCCATGGGACCCCTGCCACAATATAGATCTCCCCACTGGCCCAAGACAATACACAACACTTTCTGTGCCTGCATGGGATAGCATGGGAGATCCTTTGATCACCCATGTCAGCCTTGGCGCATAGCCATCACAGTTCACCAGGAATTGTCTTGGTTTGCCTGATGACCAGCCCAGGTCTGCGGCTGCATATTACAATGGTACAACTAGTTGTTTAGCCACTTTAAAAAAAAATCTTCTAAAATGCTTAGTACATCACGTAATGTCATTGTGAGGTTAAATACCTTCAATATTTCAATATGTAATTATAGTCTGACTGGACAACCCTGATTTGAGATACTTAACATTACACTACCATGAAAGAGTAGCTTAGATATACTCCTATCAAATGATGCAAATAAAAAATTGTAAAATATGATATTATCTTGGTTGCATACGTCAACCATGAGATGCAATACAGAGTTCAAAATAGCAGGCTAAATAACATATGGATCTGTGCTATAAAAACAGACATGAAGAGGGATTTATTGATAAAATAATATTAATTCAGGAACTAGACAATATAGAGATCTATGTTGTTAAAATTCCCAAGTGAAGATGGATTTATTAATGAAATAACATTACTTTATATGTTTGATTTGAATAGCAATGTCCCCAAAGTATAAATACCAGACAGACATGTGTAAATCAATTTTATTAACTATCAATGTATGAAATATAAAGAATACATTTCAGCTGAAAATTATTATCAGCATTGTATCAATCTACAAATTTGTTTCCCTTTATATCAGTTGACAACGATGTGCTAGAAAAATTAACATCATCTTTTATTATTTAAAGGGACACTCCAGGCACCCAGACCACTTCTGCCCATTGGAGTGGTCTGGGTGCCAACTCCCACTACTCTTAACCCTGCAAGTGTCATTATTGCAGTTTTTTTATAAACTGCAATAATTACCTTGCAGGGTTAACGCCACCTCTAGTGGCTGTCTACTAGACAGCCACTAGAGGTCACTTCCGTGTCCCTAGCACAGGAAACCTGTGCTAGAGCGTCGCTGGACGTCCTCACGCTGTGTGAGGACCTCCAGCGTCACGCATTTCCCCATAGGAAAGCATTGAAAACCATTTTCAATGCTTTCCTATGGGGAGCTCTAATGCGCATGCGCGGCATTGCTACGCATGCGCATTAGGTCTCCCCGGCCGGTGGGCGGGATCAGTCTCGCCCACCGGCCGACGCAATCATTGGGAGGAGCGGCGGCTGAGGAAGAAGCAGCGATGTGGGACATGTCGCTGCCTCTAGTAAGTTACTGAAGGGGTTTTCACCCCTTCAGCAACCGGGGATTAGGGGGTGGGATGGAGAGGGGCCTGCAGTGCCAGGAAAACTGATTGTTTTCCTGGCATTGGAGTTTCCCTTTAAATAATTCCAATGTTTTGTTTACATAAATTAATAAATCTACAAATTCCCCATATATAAAAGATAAAAACAGTGCTTTCAATAGTATAGCAAACATCACAACAAAGAGACTGCAATCTATTAAAGAAATAGTCAACCACTTTGCTGAAGCTGTGATTGTGCTTAATCAAATGCAAGACTGCATACAGTTCACAGAAATATACATGAAATAATAATCTAAAGGGATATTAACTAAATTGAGACAAGCCTGGAAATATGTATGTATATATATATACACACACATACACATATACAGCAGATGGTAACGATAATTTTCAATGTAAAAAAAAATGAAGGTTTCCTGGTAAAAAGCCGAGAAGGAAGACAGAGAAAATATAAAATGGCCAGTGCCATTCTACATGGCACACAGTTGGTCACAGGTACCTCAAGGATATGTCCTAGGAGAGAGAGGAGAAATTCAAAGACCTACCATTAGGACATAATCATGGTTATGGCACTGAGGTCTTCTATTCCTTTCCCAATAGCTGAGCATAAGTGATTATAACTGCTGTTAGGGTGTAGAGGAATAGTGTAGATTAATGCAGCTTCCAAGATGATTCTCCCCAGCAAGTAAAATAACCCCCAAGCATGAGCCTAGACTTCATTAAGGGTACAACAAGAATCTTTATTGATGCCACACTGGCTTTTATGGGAATCATCCTGCAAGAGGACCTCCCATAGTAAACAAAAGGAACAACCAATCATAATACAGTTTTACAGTAAAACCCTCCCTTCCTCTGCCTGAGAGATTCTGAGATAAGTTAAGGAATAACCCAATTATCTCCAGGCAGAGGACACACAATTTCCCCAAAAATTAGAACACCCCTTTACACACAAGGTATCCTCACATGTCCCCTGGTAGCCCCGATCTGGGTGACCAACATATTCAAATTTCACCCAGATTGTTTCAGGGGTTCTCAAAAAGTATGGAAGTCTTAGTTCACCACCGAGGCTTTTGCCCAAAACAGTTCCACGAATTCAGCGTGTGCGGTCGGTCAATTCAGAAAACAGCATAAAACCAAATAAAAGCATGAATGGAGCCTCCTGGCTCATAGGAGTGATTGTTCCCCGTGTTCGTATGAACCAAACTACCAAATGGCACTTTCCTGGCTGTTCGGCAAGAAAAGGAAGCAGGCGTTCGTATGTTTCGTATGTTTCAGCGGTGGTTCAGGAAGTCGAGTGTCCGATTTAAGTTCCAGACACTCGACGACCAAGTCTCGCTGCCTCCTTTTGTGCAAACAAGATGGCCACCCAGAGAGCGCTTAATAGACGGTTCCCTTTGAAGGTAATGAGCCAGGAGGATGATCGGTGTTCGAATACAGCTGAAAGTAACGAATAAGCAGAAGAAAATGCAGAAAATAAGTCTATTTTCTTCACAATTATCTTTCAGCATTTTACAAATCATACAACCACATACTTGCACACTGACACATACCCTCTTACTGACACACACACTGACAGAAACACATACACATCATTGACACACACTGCAGATCCACATATAATATTACAATTCATTACATCACGATATTATATTACATTTGTAGTAAAATGCATATATTTGTGAGTATGTATATATGTATGTACATACACACGGTATATAAACACATGCAAGTATTATTAATAAGTGTCTGTTATATTAAAGTGTATATAAAATGAGTGTATAAAAGCATTAAATTCCATCTCTACAATGAGCTAGCAAAAAAATAGCAAATGTATACATTTAAATTTCAAGCTCTTGAAAATATGATCCCTCCCCTACTTGTCTATGAAATCCTCAACACTAGACCTGTGTTCCAATGGCACACAGGGTCTAATGCCATAGATTGAGCGACAGGCAGTCCTCTTTCTCCTCTCCCTGTCACTGTGTTACCTCCTAAGCGGGCACTTGCTGGGAGAGCATGGTCATCGAGCAAACTGGGCAAATGCCTGTGGGCCACAATGGTCAAGGGCCAAGTCCGACAGGGGAGATCTTTTGATCCCCTATACACACTCTGGATCCCCTCTGCACACAATAGATCCATTGTTTGCAAAAACACACACTACATTCCCTAAATACGCTCTCTCTACAATCCCTACACACACACACAATGTCACCTATACACACATACACTACAGCACATGCTGCATCCCCTAGCCACACAATAAACACAACTGAAACCGAAACACAAAACCACCACACTACAATCAGCTCACTTTACACACAATCTCACAAGCAGCCTCCAAACACATGTACAGTGCTCTTTCCTGGTTTGTTTGTCCTCTGGAATCCCACTTATGGAGACACCAAAGACAAGTCAAAGCAAGCACAGCGCAGGCGTGTCATTAAATTTGCTTGCGCTGCACTAAACAAATGTAGGGCCTTTTTTCTCATGCAATAGCTGTTTAGCAGGGTTCTGCAAATGGCCTGCCCTGGGAGAGCATTGAATCAACATGTTCTTGATGGGAGAGTATAGAACCAACATTTTTACCAACAACCCCCCTCTGGTCTTGCCCCCTTAGCACTGGGTCATGCACAAGCCACTTTTTGTTCCCTGGCCATGCTTATGGAAGTGACCCCAAGCAGTGCCAATCACTCCACACTCACACGCAGCCAAACACCATGTATAGTCAGACTCAGTGAGCCACACACATACACGCAATCACATTCTGCCAACTTAATACATACAATTCACACTCAGCCAACCAACACAACTACAATGACTTTTTCAGGTCATATCTCATGATGCACAAAAATGTTTCAAACTCGTCAAACATTTCAAGACTTCACCAACCATTTATTCCAACAAAAACAAGGAATGACTTATGGAAAATGCAGGTGAATAAATTAATGAAATATTCCAAGCGTACTTGGGAGAATAATGCATCAAACACCACATGCATCATACACTACTGAACAAGTATGTACATTATGGAGTGGAGAGGTCACAGTGATTTCAAAAAGTTGATAGGAAGATATAACTTTAAGAAGTTTCTGTTAAGCTGACAATTGTAGATAATTGACATTAATATTGCATATTTTAGGCTAAAATAAATGCATTAGAAAAAAAAATAACAATTAGCTATTTTTCTAACATTGATATTTTGGCCCAAAATGGAAAAGTATATTTTTAGTATGTCCTTGATTAGTGAATAAACCCAGTTGTAATTATTTTCCCATTTATGTCAGTTTATATATTTTATTATTTTTTTTAACATAAAACATCATATATAATATTTATAGGCATAATATATTGCTAAAGAATCTTCCATAAAATAATGTTGTTTTGTCATGTAATCTTATAGGTTAATTTACAAAAATTACCCAATTATACCGTTTATGCTGCTCACATTTTCAGCTTTTTTTAACTGTATAAGCATATGTGCAGTGAACAGTACTGAAACAGAATTTTTATCAGCTGTAAATATTTGTTTTTAAAAATAATACAAAAGTTATAGTTTACAAGAAAGTAGAATAGCAGAAAAAAATAACGGGATTGTTATTTCTTCTGTCACCACAAAAGAAAACAGTTAATTCAGCTGCAAATACATGAAGCCAAGAAGGACTGCAGGGATTTGCAGACATAAAAGGAGGTCCTGGGAAAATTAGAGCAAGAAAATAAACTGTGGTGCCCAGTAGTGGTTGTTAACTCTATAAGTGCAAGAAAGACCCCATTGTACAGCGCTACAGAATCTGATGGCGCTATATAAATAATAAAATAATAATTTTTTAAAAGTCTCTTAAGCTTAACTCCTTAACCCCTTAAGGACACATGACGGAACTATTCCATCATGATTCCCTTTTATTCCAGAAGTTGTGTCCTTAAGGGGTTAAGGACACATGACACGTGTGACATGTCATGATTCCCTTTTATTCCAGAAGTTTGGTCCTTAAGGGGTTAAGAAGAACATAAATACACCCCTAAGCAATATCAAAGAAGGATAAAACACAAATACACCCCTAAGCACACGAAGAATTATAGAACTTAGAAGCATGACTTCAGAAGCCAAGACAATTATCTTGAAATGTCATTGTTCTTGGTTGCACAGTTTAACTTAATATTTGGCTATTCCATCTGCAAACACTGGAACTTCTTCAAAATGACAAGCACTTCACAGCTCAAAAGAATAATTAAAGTGCATTTAGTATGCAAGACATAATTGTCTGTAGTGCTCTAAATGGCATCAGTGTTTACTCAAAACAATTTGTTACTGCTGTGGATTTCGGAAAATTGCTGCAAGAAGTGTGCAGTGGACCACAGCTCATTTTAAAAGCAAAGAGCTAAAAAGAATATAGAGTGTGAAGTGATATTTACATAGGAAAGAAATTATGGCATACCAGCTGTTGCGGGACGTCAGTTCACATCACTATGACAGTCAAAAACTTTGGAATTTAATCAAAAACCTACGGGCCTATTTCGCTGTCTACATTCCAGTGATTCTGATATGTTTAGTTTTTATATCAGAATCCATCATTGCCTACACTGTTTCAGTTAAAATTCAGCACAACACAACAAGCAAACAGGGAAGTCTCGCTAAGAAATATAAAAAAAGGTATGGGGATGTATATGGTTTAACAGAGTACAACCAAGGACAGAAAAGGATCGAATGTCCGAAGCAGCAAAAAGTAATCAGGCCTTGACAGATCAGGATCTGACTGATCAGGATAACATACTTCCTGAAATTATAACAGTATACGTGAATAAATTCCTAATACCTAATATATACTTCATCATGTTTGATTCAATTAACTATGCAGTTGATGAGGTTAGAACCGAGGATAAGAGAGGAGCACATTTAGGGCATGGGTGAAACATCTGGCTAATTTCTAATGTATTTCCTTTTTTTTCCTTTTTTTTATTGCAATAGGTCCAAAATTTGGAAATTTTCGATGTAGACAAAGCTAACTTTGTTTAAAAGTTTTATCAATTTCCCTATATTTCCAGTGTGGAATGAATGAAAGTGGCAAAGTTAATAGTTACAAGACCTAAAGGGGATACACCCAGGGCAAGTGCAAGGATTTTTGATACAGTGGACAAAATAAACAAAGGCTTCTCTCATGGTGTGACATCACACAAACCACACCCTTTCCTTAATTTTGCTCTTTCACCTGTTTAGTAGATAATATTTCAAGTAGAAAGAAACTCGTCTTGCGCTCAAACTCCCATTACTCCTGGGCGGCAGCAACGAGCATAGTACACATCAGCCAAAATACATATAGTAAAAACCAAAGGAAAAAAGTTACCTGCGCTCTTTCCACATCCCTATGTATTTAAAATATTTTTAAAATTTTAAATATTTCAAGTAGATAGTTATAGGTAATAACTAATATTAATAATGTAATATAACAAAGTGGGGGGTGCAACATACAGATAAAAAGCACAAAACGTATCTACTTAATGGTAAACGTTTCTTTGGCTTAATCTGAAAGATATAAAAGTCCATACATAGTGTAATACTGTAGAATACAGAAGAGATGAGAGCAAAAGTAATGGGTCACTCACAATAAATAGAGCCTAAGATAGCAGGCTCTAGCTTGATCGCATGTGGAAAGTCAGCTTTTCCAGGCTATTCAGAATGTCCCCACGATCCTCCTATGGATACTGGTATTCTACAGTATTACACTATGTATGGATTTTTATATCTTTCAGATTAAGCCAAAGAAACGTTTACCATTAAGTAGATACGTTTTGTGCTTTTTATCTGTATGTTGCACCCCCCACTTTGTTATATTGTTTATTACTGTTTGGTAGTGTCTTTGAGTGGTTTTTAGACACTGGGGGTAGTTGCTACTTTGTGTTTCAGCGCCAATCCACCTGCACTTATTCCTTCCTTTTTAGGTGGAATTTTGTTTTTTTGTCAATATTAATAATGTAATTATTAGCTAATAATAAATGACATAATTATATAGCTGAAAATAGATACATAAATATGGTTTAATATTTACATATTGCAGAAAGGAATATTTTACTAGTAAATAAATAATTTCCAGAATGTCAGTGTGTGTGACTATAGAGATTTGGTTATTTTAGATAAAAGTAGCAAGGTGAATTGTTACTAAGGGATAGCAGGTGGAAGGTAGCTCGAGTTGCCACATACCAAGCGCAGTCAGAGGAGAGAAACAAACCAAACCACTTGTACCAATTATGAAAAAGGTAGGTGCAAAATAAAAGACAAAAAATTAGATTTTTATAATTTCAGTCCCCCCCCCCCCAGAAGCATTCTTAAATAATAACAGGAGACGTGAGTGGGAAATTGATTACTCTCTGACCGGTTTCTGTCGCAGGATCAAAGCATTTGCATGTGTACTGAAGGGGTTAATTCTAATATACACAAACATATAAACATTTCATGAATATACATAATCAACACAGAATTAAATAATAAAACACACAGACTCAGATATGTGATGAAAAAGGCAGTGGTCTTTTATTTAGTTTACAAAACAAACCGTAACTTAATCACTTTAAAATTATATAACTTGTAACCAAACATCTCCAGTCTTTAAACCCCCAGAGATTTAACACATGAATTACCATAGTTCTGCCCTATTAGCCAGAACTTAAACAAATAAATAACCAAACTCAGCTAGTCCACCCCTCTTTAAAATAGCCAGGTGACCTTAACCCCGCAAGCTGCAGGATTTAACTAATGCTGCGGCCCACTCCACCAGACCATGGCCTCATCAATCATACACTGTTCATATATTGTTAAAATTGTCACAACCGACTTCATACAAGTGAATATCATCCTTAAAGAATAAACCTTCACAATGACCCTCAATATCAACATGGCAAAAAGTCACACCACCGACTGATGGTATAGATTTTTCCACGGCTCTGTTCAGCTTACGCCTAACTCTTTCTAAAGCCTTAAGATTCGCATTGTGCAACCAATGCAAGGTACAATCTCAGACCAAATGATTAGGAGAACATCCTAATGACATTCCACATATCTTATTTCAATTGGTGAAACAGAACCACTGACATGACTCTACCTACATCATTACCTCAGTAGTGAAAAATTATAACATGTGGCCACGGAAATTGATTTCAGCATTCCTTTAACACATTCAATACATCATCCCTTGCCAAACCTCTTACAACAACCCAAAATATTGCAACAGTCTCATTAGCAAAACTCAAATTCTCTCCGTACGATCTTTCCACGGCTCTTCTATATGCCCAGTGGATCAATGAATGACCTACAATCCACATTATAATTGGTCCTTTATCTGAAAAGAGAAACAGTCAGTAACCATATTAACAAAACATTAAGACCTAACATAACCTTTGTATCTATTTGATGACCATCGCCCAACGTTTTTTTAACCAACTCATTCAACAAACCTATGTCTGGAAAGAGCCCTGGCGATTGGCATTATCCTTGATGCAAAATTTACCTAACACAATTTGTAGTTTATTAACTGTTGTTTTGTTAACACCTAATACTTGGGAAATTTCTTGCTTCATTTTAACTATTTTCTCTTCAGGTAGACAAATTCCATTCTTTCAGAGTCAATAATTATACCTAAAAATTGTAGACAGGTCATAGGCCAAACCGTTATTTCCCTTGCCAAAGGAATGCCAAATTGTTGAGCAACAGATATGAAAATTTTCAATCGTGACAAAGACCGTAAGGTCGAAATGTTGTGTTACTTTGGACTTCCATAAGTTTGCCATTTCTGGATCTTGGAGTGCCTGAACCATTTTTGTATTTTATGAAAAATTTTAATAGCTGAAGGCAATCAGATGATCCAGCTTTCCATATGAAAAGAAAATAATCTAATTAGTGAATAGTTGATTGTAAACCCAAATCCTGTTTAAGCACCAATTCTAGAAAACACGAAAAACTTTCAAAATAAAAACATGAGGCAGAACAACCAATGGGCATACACTTATCAAAGTATAATTTTCCTTTAAATTGGAAACAAAATGACCCAAAACAATCAGGATGTATTGGGAGTAATCTGAATGCTGAGTCAATGTCAACTTTTGCCATGAGAGCATTCTTCCCACAATGCCTCACCCATTTTAATGCGCCCTTGAAAGAAGAGTATGAAACTGGAATAATGAAAGTGTCCACCTCATCATTCAATGAATCCCCTTGGGGGTTGGATAGATGGTGAATTAGTCGAAAGGTACTTTCTGTTTCTTGGGAACTAAGCCTAGCCAAGACACCCTAAAATATGTAAAAGGTGGAACTAAAAAGGGGCCTTTAATTCTCCCTAAAGAGATTGCTTTCATAATCTTTTCTCTAGCTACATCTAAATTTAACTTAACTGAACTGAGATTCTCAACAAACTGAACTGATGAACTACAAACAGGAATTTTTAAACCAAATGAAAATCCCTCTTTAATTAGTTGTGCTATCTACTGATTTGTAAATTAAATTTTTATTGTTAGTTGAATGCAAATAAAACAAGCAAATATGGCAGTTGTATGACGGAGTGATGAGACACGCAGGTCTCCATTTGTTCTTTTTTTTTTTTTGTCAACTGATATACATCCATATCATGTTTTTGGGATTTGCAGATCCAATTTTTTGGATTTTGCCAGTCTGCCTATAGGTAGTTAAGCATCATAGATCTACATTAATATTTGTGAACAACGGGACACGCAGGTCCCTTCAACATTTAGTTTGTGTAATACTGGCGAGTGTCGTTCTCCTGTAATTTTTTCTACCCCATTAATAGGGTGCTGTTTGTTTTGTTTCATCTGTGTATTGCAGTTTTACCATTCAGATCTTCAAAGTCAGTGTGGTCTACTAGTGACTACTGTATGTGTGAGGTGTTCTGTGTGGTGTGTTTGTTCGTGTTTTTGTGTTGGCTAGTGTCGATCTCCTCCGGTGGATCTGGGGGGAGGGGTCGACCCTGAGGTGTGTGTCAGTTCACCCTATGTTGGCCTTCTCACTAGAGGTGTAGTGTGGGGTCTTGTTTCCACATGGGTTCGCTTTTATCTCTCTAGCCTCCTCCCTTTCCTGTCAGCATCAGGAGTCCTTGTGTCTGCCGGGGCTGTTATCTGATGCGGTCTTTGCTGGGGCGTTGTTGGGTGTCTTATCTGTTGTCCGATGGAGTCTTTGGTGTCGTATTTGTGTGACTGGCCCTGTGGTTTGAGGCGTAAATGCATTTATGTGGTTTATGTTAATGTGTGTACTGTATGACTTATGAGATGAATCTCTATGTGGGAGTGTGTTAGTTATGTTTCAAGCTTGTGTGAGTCCGTGGTGGTGCATGTTGTCATTTTCTTCCCTTTCCTTTTTTTTTTTTAATTTAAATTTTTTTCGGTGCTTTTTTGGCCTTGCTGTACTCTCTTTTCGGGGGTTGTGAGTGTATCTTTCTACCCTTCTTTTAGTAGCTTACTCACTTAATCCTGCCCCCTAGGTCTTTACTCTTGCAACTTGCCCATTGTCTGGGCACTGAATAGTCTCATCCCCTGTGTGTGTCTGCTCCCATCTGGGCCCCTGTCCCGCAGCGACAGGTGGATAGAGGGTAGGTTTGGGTGCAGTGGTGTCGTGTCCGGCGAGTCCAGGTGCCCTGTCCCCCTTCCCTCATCTAGGTGGCGGTTGTGTTCCGTGAGCAATATACGTACCATAGTCTCCACTGCTCTGTGTGTTTTTCCTGTCTCCCAAGAAGATTTGCTAGTGTGGATTCGGCTTTTTGTATTTCCATTGTCTGATTGTCGGTGGGTTCTGTATTTTCCATAGTATCGGTATCAGTGCTTTTGCTGCATTCAGCAGGTATCTGAGGATCGATTTTTTTTGTATGTTGAGAGCGTTTATTTTGTGTGGTGTAGCAGAACTAGGTCTGCTGTCAAGCTTGTGGGTTCCCCCATTATATTCTGTATTTCCACCTTGATGTCTTTCCAGTATGGTTGGATTCTGTCGCAGTCCCACAAGATATGCTTAAGAGTGCCGGTTCCATTTTCGCATCTCCAGCAGGCGTACGGCACTGTCGGATTGACCCGATGCAGTAGGGTTGGCGTGCGGTACCATTGGGACAGCAGCTTGTAATTCATCTCTTGGTAGTTCGTGCTCGATGAGCTCTTGTGCTGCAGCAGCAATATTTGTTCCCATTGCCCCTCCGTGTATGTGTTGTCCATTAGGCCTTCCCATTGCCTTTTGAATAGGTCCTTCCTTTCCCTCTCACCTGTTGCCAGTCGTTGGTATACGGCCGAGACAGTGCCGTCTGCGTCAGGTGTCTGGAAGCATATCTTTTCAAACCATGTTAGTTTCCTGTGCAATTTGTTTATGTGTGGTAGGTTGTGGTAAAAGTGTTTAAGCTGGGCATAGTGAAATTGGTGCACGAGGGTAGACGTTCCTCCTTCCATCATTTCTCGTAAAGTCTTCAGCCCCGTCTCTGTTAGTGTCATGTGTAGTGGGACATATCCTTCCTGGTTGACCAGTGGCCATGCGGACAGTGGTAGTCTGTCTCCTATGTTCGAGTTGTGGGTGATGGGGATCAGCGAGCTTGGTGTAGGGGAAATGTAAGGCGCTTTCCTCAGTCTGGTCCAAGATTTGAGTGTTTGGGTGATGGGGGTGTCTTCCACCAGTTTTTTTGAGGCCTCGTCCTTTTTGTGCCAGAGGTATTGGTGGAGATGGTTTTCTGCTAGGTCTTTGCACAGCGTGATCCATCTTTTGTGAGGGGTAGCCGTGTGCAGTTCCCTAATGCGCTGTAGAATCGTTGCGTGATAGTATTTGTTCAGTTCCAGTAGTGCGAGCCCCCCCCCCCCACGTTTTGGGGAGGCACAGTTTTTCGTGGGCGATCCTGGCTCTGTCTCCCTTCCATATGTATTTAAGGATCGCTGTCCGGAGCGTTTTGAAGAATATTTGTGGAATTATCCGGGCGATTATGTGGAACATGTAGAGTATTCTGGGAAGGATATTCATCTTCACGACTGCTATTCGTCCCTGCCACGAGATGTGGTTGTAGTTCCATCTCTTGAGGTCCTCTAAGATGTTGGACAGGAGGGGTGCGTAGTTATGTGTGTAGAGGTCCTTCACTTCGGGGGTGACCTGCAGTCCCAGGTATTTCATGTGATCTGTGCACCAGTGGAATGGGAATTGTTGTTTCAGTTGTGCGCATTCTTCCTCTGGTATCGTCACATTTAGTATCTCGCACTTGGGTATGTTTAGTTTGAGCCCCGATAAATTTCCATATGTCTGGAATTCTATCATTAGCTGGGGGGGATCGACTCCAGGGGTTCGTCCAAGAAGAACAGCATATCATCCGCATAGGTGGCCACTTTGTGCTTCTGTGTTTTGTGCTTGAGGCCCATTATCTGTGGGTTTCTCCGTATTTTATCTAGGAACGGTTCCAGGGTGAGTGCAAACAGGAGCGGCGAGAGTGGGCAGCCTTGTCTGGTTCCGTTTTTTATGTCAAAGCTGTCGGTAAGTGCCTCATTCACTCGGACTTTGGCATTTGGTTGGTGGTAGAGCATTTTGATCCACTTCAGCATCCTCTCTCCGATGCCGGTTCTCCGTAGTGTCTCTATCATAAATCGCCAATTCACTCTATCAAATGCTTTTTCTGCGTCCGTGGATAGCAGAAGTAGTTTTTTCCTTAGATGTTTTGCTGTGTGTTGGATCACAAAGAGCCTGAGGCTGCTGTCTCTGGCCTCCCTGCCCGGGATGAATCCTGTCTGGTTCGGGTGGACCAGTCTTGGCATATATGTCTGTAGTCGGGATGACAGTATCTTTGAGAAAAGTTTTACATCCGTATTGATGAGGTATATCGGGCGGTAGTTCCCTGCCTGTTCTGTGTTTTTGCCCGGTTTCGGGATCACCGTAATCGTCGCCGCCAGTGATTCTTTATGGAAGGACGCCCCGTCTCTTAGGCAGTTTAGTGCTACTACCAGTTTTGGTATCAGTTCATCAATGAATTTCTTGTAGTATTCTACCGGAAAACCGTCTGGGCCAGGTGCTTTTCCATTCTTTGCTGTCTTCAAAGCTAGTTTGACCTCCTCTTCAGTTACTGGTGCGTCTAGCTTTTATGCTTCTTCCAGGGTGAGGGCGTCGGGGTTGAAATCCTGCAGGTATCTCGCTGTATCCATTTGTTTCTGTGCAGTGTCGGTGCCTCCGTTTATGTCAGTGGTGTTGTATAATTTTGTGTAAAAAGACCTGAATTCGTCCGCGATTTCTTCTGGGAATTGCGTCAGTCTGCCTTGTCTGATTCGCAGGGTACCTGGGCCTTGTTCTGCGGACCTCTTAGCATTTGGGCGAGTAGCTTCCCTCCTTTATTAGCTTGCACGTAGAAGAAAGCTTTGGAGCGTTGTACCTGTCTAGCGTGCTTGCGTTCTATTATCTCCGTGAGCTGTCTTCTTTTCTTGATTAGGTCCTTTTATGTCTGGTCTTGTTGGGACCTTTTATGCCTCTGTTCCAGGTCTATCTACTGATTTGGATAACATTTTAAATAGGGGAGCAGATTTAGTATTTGCACTAAAGCAAGCTTCATTAACAGGTGTACTATTCCTCTCAGGTCAAGTAACTGTATTAATTCTAGGCATAGGTGAATGTGACAATTCTCAAAATCCTCCTGAACTCAAGCTAAAACCAGACTACCTGCCTTACCCTGTAAAGCCCGAAGTAACACTCCCAGCGCCAGGGCCGGACTGGGAATTAAAAGCAGCCCTGGAAAAAAAATATTTACCAGCCCCATAATGCGTCGCGCCAGCATAGTGTGCAGATACATAGTTAGAACAGATAACTTAAAATTAAAAAGTACTTCAACGTAAAAAGCGCACTCATAGGCTTAAAAATAAACAAAAGTGCAGATTTATTTTAAGCAGACATGCCTTTGCATGTAATCAATGTTTCAGTCCAACTACCTTGACATATTAAGGAAAGCTTGTTAATGGGACTGAAATGGTGAATGTATGTAGGGCACAACTGTAAAAAAATTTTATTTTGAAGTCCTGTGGGTGTGCTCTTCACTTTAAATATGTTATTGTGCTGGAGTATGCACCTAGCAACAAGATTGGGCCAATATCTGCTCATTACATATGGTACATATTAATGAAATTTCTCTGTGTATTATGCATTTATAAATGTACATTTATTTAAAGAAATATTCCATGCACAATAACCACTACTCCTGTGCAGTGGTTATGGTGCCAGGAGCGTCGGCACCCCCTCCCAGAGTAAGTCGTCAAACCGTTTAAGAACAGTTTGACAACTTACCTGGAGTCTGCTGGGATATGGGGCTGTAGTAGGGTATAGGAGCAGTGGTGCAATGTGTGTGAAAGGTTCAGTGTGTGAGTGGGCAGTGTGTAAGTGTGTATGGTGTGTGTGTGTGGGGGCAGTGTGTGAATGTGTATGGTGTGTGTGTGTGCAGTGGCGTACACATGACCCATGGGGCCCCGGTGTGAAAATTGATCCATGGGCGCTTACTTGGCGCGGGTCAGGGCCGCAACATATGGCGGCGGGCACCTGGTCGCAGGGGTTGCAGGGCTGCGACCCCACGACCGCGGTATGCACACACACTTAAAGGACCACTACAGACACCCAGATCACATCAGCTCAATGAAGTGGTCTGGGTGCCAGGTCCCTCTAGTTTTAACCCTGCAGCTGAAAACATAGCGTTTCAGAGAAACGGCTATGTTTCACTGAGGGTTAATCCAGCCTCTGGTGGCTGTCTCATTGACAGCTGCTAGAGGAGCTTCCGCGAACGTCCATAGGAAAGCATTGAGTAATGCTTTCCTATGGGCGGTTTAAATGCGCGCGCGCCTCTTGCCGCGCATGTGCATTCGGAGCTGAGAGGCGGACACTGGGGAGTCCGACGCTGGAGAAAGGTAAATGCTGTAGACACACACACACACTCTCACGAACAGACGCATACTAGCTAACAGACACACACATTTACTGACAGAGACACACTCAGTGACAGACATACATACACACTCACTTACAAAACATACACTTTCACTGACAAACACACACTATCAGACATCAAACACACTCAGTAACAGACACACACAGTAACACACTCACTAGCAGACACACACACTAACACACGCACTAACACAAACAAACACTAACACACACACTTACACACACACACACTAACGCACACACACACACTAACGCACGCACACACACTAACACACACTCACACACACTCACTCACACACACACACACACTCACTAACACTCTAACACTAACACACACACACACACTAACACACACACTCACACACACACACTAACACACACTCACTAACACTCTAACACTAACACACACACACATTTTTTTTCTTAAATTAATCCCCCCAGCCTCCTTACCTTTTGGAGTGCTGGGGGGATTCCCTGGGGTCCAGTGGTGCTGCTGGGCTCCTGGGCGGCCGGCTGTCTGGGCGGCCGGCCGGCGCGCGAGGGAGCACTCTCCCCGGAGTGCTTCCTCTTCAGCTCCCTCGCGCGCCGCATAGGGATGCCGGAGCTGGAAGATGACGTCATCTTCCGGCTCCGGCATCAGTGCGGCGCGCGAGGGAGCTGAAGAGGAAGCACTCCGGGGAGAGTGCTCCCTCGCGCGCCGGCCGGCCGGCCAGCCGCCCAGACTGCTCCTGTCACGGCCCACCGGGAAATTTCTTTTTTCCCTGCAATTCACATATTCTTGCTTCCTCTGATAGATGGAGGCAAATAAATCACTCTTGATTTAGAAACTCTCTTTTTCTCCCTTGAAACATACTTCTATCACTCAGGCTTATGGACATTTGTGGTTTGTGACGAAAGCAACTTCGCCGCTGGTTTTTGGAGGTGCCTGTTTGCCAGCCTCCTACCCTGGGACTATGGGCCCTGTGATAACCCATGTTCAAAAATACTGTTTCTGCCCCTTGGACTTTTAACTGGAACAGATTCAAACATGTGGCGGCAGCCATCTTAAATTGTCCAGCAGTGTTTTATGTATGGAACTGTTTTGAGCATTGGACCATGTGCACGGTGGGGCAAAAAAATAAGACTTCCAGGAAATTCCTGAACCCCTGAACCAATCTGGGTGATTTTTGGATATGTTGTTCACCCAGATCAGGGAATATGTTGTATTTTGGGGTACTTTCTGGGGTTTGTAAAAATTAGTTTTTTCTGCTTAGAGTTAATTGAGTTAGTCCATTGTCTTTGTTAATTATTAGATAACTTTACTTTTGAGTAACTTAGGAGGACAGTAAGTTAGGAAGACAGGATATTAGCCGTTACACTCGCTTTAATTAGCAAGGGCTCATTTAAGCTTTTTTTGCTACCTTGTAGCTAAGATTTCAGGGACGATTGTACAATATCCCTACATTAGCAACTTTGTATACTTTCCTACTTGACTTTACTGGCCATACTAGATCTAGATAGCAGCTGGATACTGATGGATACTTCATTTATCTTAAAGGACCACTATAGTGCCAGGAAAACATACTCGTTTTCCTGGCACTATAGCGCCCTGAGGGTGCCCCCACCCTCAGGGACCCCCTCCCGCCCGGCTCTGGGGAGAGGAAAGGGGTTAAAACTTACCTTTTTCCAGTGCTGGGCGGGGAGCTCTCCTCCTCAGATCCTCCCATTCGGCTGAATGCGCACGCAGGCGTTTCCTATGGACACTGGCATCTTCTCACTGTGAAAATCACAGTGAGAATCACGCAAACGCCTCTAGCGGCTGTCAATGAGACAGCCACTAGAGGAATTGGAGGAAGGATTAACCCATTAATAAACATAGCAGTTTCTCTGAAACTGCTATGTTTATAAAAAAAAAGGGTTAACCCTAGCTGGACCTGGCACCCAGACCACTTCATTAAGCTGAAGTGGTCTGGGTGCCTAGAGTGGTCCTTTAAGCTTTCAATAAGGGGGGTTTACATACTTTGTTTCTGTTTATGGCTCTTTACTCTTTATTTATTGGTACTAGGGTTACATATATCTTTGCAGATAATATATAGCTGGTAGCTTGGACTCACGGGTGGGTGGCTTATATTACCCACCCAGATGTCTATTTGCATACCATTTCTTTACTGCATGGAGACCCTAGTCCATTTTTGGAGTGTATACACTACTTAATAGGGGAAGCAGTTCAGTTGCTTTCCTAATATCTACTTGCTTCTTCTGGGGTTTAGTTTATAATCAGGCCACAAGGGGGACATGGTATATTTACACCTCCCTCTGTAATAGGGGCTCTGAATACTATCCCTACACACCACAGGACGTTGTATTTTCTATTACCCCCTTCTAGCTACCAGCATTATCTAGATCCATTACTTAGTTCATCTATGCTACTCTACCTACTTTTCGGCAGCTATATTGCCTACCCATAACCTATCTTATTTATATCACTTATATTGTTTCAGGGGTATTTTTACCCTCTATAGGAGTATTTAACTCCATACGTTGATATATCTGAGATGTACCAAGCAAGACCCATTTCTTGTATTTTTTTAGCACTTTTTTCACTTGGTAGCACTTTGCTTTCTGTTTATTCACTTCAATATATTTTAATGTTTTTCTAATAAAGTTTATTATTTTTATTTATTGACATTTTCTTACCTTGGATTTTGAGTTAATCACTATTTAAAGGGCACACCCTATGCTGGCCTTTTGTTGGGAGTTGGACCTTTGTTCTTCCTCACAATAATATTTAACCAGCAAAATGAAAACAAATGGATCCAAAATGAATCAATATGATTTTGCTCTATTTGTTGTTGTGACGATTTGGAAAATCAAACATGTCCCAACCACCAAATAGGACTAAATTTGAATGAATTGTGATTGATCCAAAACACACAAGTTGCACATGTCTAAAAAACACTATCTGAAGAGGTGGGGGATTGGAACATATCATATAGTACACGTAGATACCTGTAGAAAAATAGTGAGATGGTCCACATGGGTAGGGCAGGAAGCTCAACGGTAAAGACAGGAAAACTGACTGTTTGGTAACGCGTAATCAAGAAATCAGAAGCATGGAAGAAAAAAACAAAATAATCAGGGATGAGGAACAGAAAATTCTACAAAAAAATGCAATATTGAAATTAATTGTTCCTTTGCTATATCATTAGCTCTTAGATTAAGGCAACTTTCAATGAAGGTGTCAGGTTCATGGCCTTACCATGCCTTTTGTTACTGTCCACACAATTTGGCTACAACCTTCCAGATTTATTGTTATGGTACACAGAAAATGGACAACAATGAATAATCGCCACTACCACTCGATCTTATCTGAAATGTGACAGAAATGATTGCTGCTATTTCACTAAAGTCCTGCAGGCCTGACTCATCCATGAGCTTAATAGGCTATAAAAAGCCATTCTATAGAATCAATTCTGTTCACAACCACATAAAATTAAGGTATTGCAATTATTTATAGTGGGGTTGATCATACCTTTCTGACACTCCTAGGGTTAAGTTTATGTCATTTACAATGTTCCTAGAGAATGTAGGAATATGGAAGGTCTGGGAAGCAGAGAATTCCTGGTCCACTCCTCTAGTTGCCCAGTTTATTTCTTTGCAATACTCTAAATTTATGAAAATATAGCATTGTATAAGCATGTATTTATTTTTGTTTGTAAATTCTTTAAAACCAGCCAACCAACACCTTGACATTCCTAGACCCCCAAAAAAAGAGAACGACAAAATATTTCTTGCAGCAGATGATAATGGTGGCTATGATGATTGATATTCTTATAATTCCTCCTAATGTAGCTGTGGAAATTCTGTTTTGTCTGTTTGGTTGATATTTTTTTTTTTATAGGATATGATAAATTCATTCCAGAATGCTGTTGTAATAAAGTCTCAATATTTCAATCAATCAATCTCTTGTTCATGTGAATTAGACTCAATTCTCCCAATATGACCCAGTGCCCCTTTAAAACTATTGTACCTACAATCAGTGGTGTATACTGGTTTTGTGCTGCCCTAGGCAGGACAAAACTCAGGAGCCACCCGCGCGCGCGACCCCCACCCATCCCTTCCCCCGCCCCGCCTTCTAAATACACACACACACCGACAGATATGCATACACTAGCCAACAGAAACACAAACTCACTGACACACACAGACACACACTAGCAGACACACACACACACTGACACACACACTCACTGGCAAACAAACACACACAGTCAGACACACACACACAAACACACTCACTCACTAGCAGACACACACACACACTCACTGGCAAACATACACACACAGTCAGACACACACACACAAACACACTCACTCACTAGCAGACACACACACTCACTGACACACACACTCACAGGCAAACACACTCACACTAACAGTCAGACACACACACACACTAACAGACACACACACTCACTAATAGACACACACACTAACAGACACACACACTCACTAATAGACACACACACTAACAGACACACACTAACAGACACACACACTCACTAATAGACACACACACTAACAGACACACACACTAACAGACACACACACTCACTAATAGACACACACACACTAACAGACACACACACTCACTAACAGACACACTCACACACATTAACACATGTATTTTTTTTAAACCCCCTCCAGCCTCCTTACCTTTGGGAATGCTGGGGGTTCTCTCTTCCTGGGCTAGGTGACTGGCGGAGGAGCACTTCCTCTGAGCGGTCTGCTCAGCTCCCTCGCGCGCTGCACAGTGAGGCTGGGAGCCGGAAGATGACGTCATATTCCGGCTCCCAGCCTCACTCTGCGCGCGCGAGGGAGCTGAGCAGACCGCTCAGAGGAAGTGCTCCCTCGCCAGCCGCCCGCACAGCGCCGCCCAGCGCCCGGCATGTCTGTTAGCCGCAAGGCTAACTAGGCATTTGCCCTGGGCATTTAGGGGGCGGCTTTTTTTGCCGCCCCCTGGAAAATGCCTCCCAAGGCAAATGCCTTGTTTGCCTCGCGGCTAAAACGCCCCTGCCTACAATATTATTTTTCTTTATATGTAGCAATATCTTGCTAGTAAAGTTCATAATATTATTTCATAATATGGTTTGTTTTATAGCAATCTTACAGCTGTGGTCCATTTGTTAATTCATTTTTTTAATGCTTTTTTAATTAATTTGCACACTGTTGTCCTTTTTTTTAAGCAATTTACATTTACTGACAGAACAATAATGACTCACAGTACAAAGTAAAAATATAGATATATTTATACGAACGTATACATACAATAGGAAAAGCATAAGGTCCAAGTGGAACCAATATTTGCTTTTTTGAAGAAACATTAACTGGTAAGGGGAAGGGGAGACTGTGTGTGGTTAGGTTGCCTTCATAAAGGTGAGAAACATATAGGGAAAGTGGGGGTAAAGAAAATATAGTATTGCATAAGGTAAGGTAGGATAACCAAAATAGTACAACTAATCCAGAAAGGGACAGACAGTTTTATAATGATGTACGGGACAAAATGAATGCAAGAATATGGAGAAATAACAGACCATATAGAATATTTTTGTTTACGAAAATTTACTTTTACAACCGTCGAAGAGAATGTGCAATTCTTTAATTGCATCAGAGCCCTTTGGTCTTAAAATAACAAAGCAACAGTTATCCAGCTAAATAAAACAAACTTCCCTAAAGCAACACCTTTGTTAGACAGTCCTTTAATGAAATACACATAGAATATCAATATCCAAGTAATTCAAAGGGAGCATGCTAGCTTAGAAAAAAGGAGGTACTATAGGTACTTAAAGGGATACTATAGACATGAAAACCACTTTAGCTTAATAAAGCAGTTTTGGTGTATAAATCATGTACCTGCAGTCTCACTGCTCAATTATCTGCCATTTAGGCGTTAACTCACTTTGTTTCAGTCCAGGATGCCTGAAACAGTCCTGACTGTGACTGGCAGTCTGCATGAAACAAATTGTTTTATTTTTTTAATTAGATGTTAAATTGCTTTTGATGTTTTCATTTCCTGCTCTGTAAATTTAACTTTAATCACACACTGGAGGCTCCTGCAGGGTCTAGAAGGCAATTAGCAGAGCAGTATATAATAAATTCCAAATTAAACAGACTGCACAATAAAGGAAGTTTAAACATTAGCTCTCTCATTTCAGGAACTGTTTTGGAAGGTTAAGTCACAGCCAGGGAGGTATTACTAGGGCTGCAAAAACAAAGTGATTTAACTGCTATATGGCAGAGAATTGAGCAGTGAGATTGCAGGAACATATTTTACAAACCAAAAGTGCTTTATTAAGCTAAAGTAATTTTGACGTTATAGTGCCCTTTTAAGACTGTCCAGCATATGTGGAGTGTAGCCATTATTGAGTAGGAACACCTCTAGTGGCAGTCACTTAGACAGTGCTTCCTATCTCTCTACCAGGATATGCTGATTGGTGCTGGGCAGCATTTTGCTGTACAAGCACAATAGCATCAAATTTGATGACCTGATGCCCTTGATGCAGGTCACAAGTGTTTTTTTTTTTCTCAACCATCATAATATGACTGGTTAGGGTGGGTATTTATGTTTGGACCACTAGTAAAATGGATACAAAAAGCAGTCCCACAATAGGGTCTATTGACTACTCTGTGTTCTCCTTCCCTGTGACTCTGCTTGTACTTATCGTTTATCCTGTTTTCTGGCTCCCTTGACCTTGGCTCATCCCTGACTATTCTCTTCCCTTGCTAACGTTAGTCCGGCCGATCTAAGGTCTGGTAGATTCCATAAAATCCTGAAACTTAAGCCCAAAGCAAAACTCAATGACTCCTTCACTAGTAGAGATGTAGGAATATGTCATGACATAGCAAGTCTTTTTGTGTTATTGCCACATCTCGTGAACAGTGGCAGCTTATGCTGTTCAAGATCTCAACCCCTTACGACAGTCATCTGTAGGCATGGGGAGGCACCTCCTGCTCCCCAATGATAACCTTGCAGTGTGCTATAATAGTAATTTGTGTGTGTGTACTATAATAGTAATATGACAGGCAGATAAATAGATAGCTCCTCCTGACACCTCTACTACCTGTAGTGATTAATGGCCAAATGGTCTCTAGTGGAAACAAGAGTATATTCCAGATCAAAACAAGGAAACAGCTGAGGAACTAAGATTGATTGTATTGCAGGTGTTGGCTCTGCTATTTTAACACGTTTATGTGAACATGCCTATCCAGGCTCATGTTATTGTATACAATCTCATGAGTAAGAGATCCTAACTTTATATGTGCATATTATTCATTGTAATAGTGACCATGCACAGTAACCCCACAGAACAGTATTGTTTGCACTAGTGCCAAAGAAAATAGCTACAGCAAATACCTAGTGAGTTCTAGTTTATGGTGTATTGACATCACCATTTATCTTTTAAAGATAGACAATCCTGGCACACAATAAGTACATGTGGAGTTTAGAATTTCAGTAATACTATCTGCATATTAACAAGAGACAGAGTCACTCATTCCTGAGCATGCGTGTTACCATTATCCTAGCATAATCTTGCTGAGAGATGGCTGACCTACCACAAGGCTAAACACTTATTAATATGTGCATTTTATATATGTGCCTTGGTTGTACACTGATATTATCCAACTTTAATAAAAAGCAAACGTGATCTTAAATATGTTTCTTTTGGAAACTGTAACTTTATAAATGTTTAATTGCATTTTATACTAATGTGATACAAAACATCTATAACATTATAATCCCAAAGGGACCTTATAGTCAGTATAGACACTACAGCTTGATGGAGTGGTTCTGGTGTGTATACCATGTCCCTGCAGGCTGAGCAATGTTTACACTACATTTTCAGAGAAAACTGAACATTTCCCATAGAGATACATTGATTAAATACATCTCTATAGGAATATGCTGATTGGCACAGTGTGGTATTTTTTCCCTATGGGAAAGCATTAGTTTGGCTGAAATCGTCAATGGACTGATGGAGGCTGTGCCAGGCAGGGCCAGCTGTAGTGAAACAGATACAGCAGTGAAGAAGATGTAACTTAAAAAGCCTTAATCTAAACATATATATGCCAGCACTATAGTGTCAGGCATACATGTTTGTGTTCCTTACAATGTAGTGTTCCTTTACGACAGCTGTTGTAGAACTGTCCCCATTGTCTTTACTGATGTGCCAAGGTGCTATTTTTAAAAAATTTTAATGACGCAAATGCTTTTAAATAGTACTTATGAGAATGAGAATTGCAATTTAAAATAATTAGTTTATTTTCAGACTCAGTGGAAGATTAGTTTTACATAGTAATTCACTTTGCATTTTTAGTAGATAACATGCAGAGATAGGGTATCTGAACAATTACAAATCCCTACCCTTAACTTACAATACACCGTGTGTATGTATATATATATATATATATATATATATATGTGACAGATCTCTCTGTCTTGAACTTACAGAGACTTATTGTTCATTCGCTGGTTTAATTCATGTTTTCCCGTTCATGTGGACTCTATACCATTCCCCTTTTTTACTACCGAATAAAACTCCCGAAAGGCCGGCCACCGAGTAGAGAAGTGTGCTGCTGGTTAACCTCTTGGCCCCATTCGAATATTGAGGTTAACAGCAGACACCTTTTAATTGATACAAAAAGATATGGAAGGGCTGCGCCAAATAAGGGTAGATAGTCCAGTAAAGTATTGCTAGGGTGCCAATAGATGGTCTAGGATACTTGATAGAGTTCCTCTGTGGATGCGTCTGGTGTAGACCGTTCCGTATATGTAAATACAAGAGAGGTAGAGGCGACTAATGGTATAGTATGAAAGTTCAGGGTGTGATAGGTAACAAAAAGTAAAGAACTCACATTCAGGAGAGCTATGGCCAGCTCTGGTGTGGATTGTGTACAGCGGTATAATCCCCGCTTATGGGATATGTAGGGAGGGGTCTCCGTCAGCACCGTCTGGTAGTCCAGAGCTCGAAAAAGAAAGACAGAAAGCAACAATAGTGCTCTCAATTTTTATGTGGTTCAATGTGCAGATAAGAAGAGGTAAGGTGTTTACCTTTTAATTGATGCCTGTAGTTGGGTGGCCGCCATTCGTATCCCGAACAAGAGGTCGCGGCCATTTTAAATCCGCGAACCCTCAGCAGTGTTCGACGGTAAACCCATGGAACTCAAAACTGACACTTTTTGGCCCGAACACTGCTGAAGCCGCCGACCTCCCTTCTCCTTCTGCAGAGAACTCCCTAAAATCCCTGTATTCTGTATTTTGTCTGCAAATAAGCCATACCCCAGATAGCCATCCCGTGGAGTCTATTTGTATGAAGAACAGACAGTGTGAACACTTTTGACTCCACGGCGATTGGACTGTGTGCATAGGATCTGAGCGCTATTCGGTACTTTTGTGCGCTCAGATCCCAGCTATCTGGGGACTCGTTGAATGCCTGTATTATGTCCAGTTATTGCAAATGTATATATTTTTATGCATTTTGTTATAGTAATTTAAAATGGTGTTTGGCCTCTGTCCAGGGAGATAATTGAATTAGTTCACAATTATCTCCCGGGCAGAGCAGAGGGTCTTGGGTAATTAAAGGGGAATGGCTACATGTGTAACACTGTGATTGGTTGTTGTAATGTCCTTGACACAGTCTCCCATCTGGTCCCCTAGGGGAGTGTCCACCAATTGGGAGACCTGCATAAATACCGGGCAGGTAGCCCTCAGTAAAACAGATTCCTGCTGACCCTCAATACGGAGTTTTGCCTCGTCATTGGGGGGATTATTCGTATGGATTATGCTTGTTTGACTATTTGGGAGACTGATTGATTCGTGTGATTGTCGTTCGGCTGTTTTTGGAGGCCAACGGGTTCATGTGATTGTTGTTCGGCAGTTTGGAACGCTCAGTAGCTACCTCTGCATTCGGTAAGGGAACGTCCTAAACAATCTGTTTTCCTGGCACTGCAGGTTCCCTCTCCCTCCCACCCCCCAATCCCCGGTTGCTGAAGGGGTGAAAACCCCTTCAGTAACTTACCAGAGGCAGCGACGATGTCCCACGTCGCTGCTTCTCCCTCCGCCGCTCCTCCCTGTTATTGCGTCGGCGGGTGGGCGAGACTGATCCCACCCACCGGCCGGGGAGACATAATGTGCATGCGCGGCAATGTCGCACATGCGCATTAGAGCTCCCCATAGGAAAGCATTGAAAATGCTTTTCAATGCTTTCCTTTGGGGAAATGAGCGACGCTGGAGGTCCTCACACAGCATGAGGACATCCAGCGACGCTCTAGCACAAGTTTCCTGTGCTATGATCCAGGAAGTGCCCTCTAGTGACTGTCTACAGTCTAGCGACTGTCTGTGGAGTTAACCCTGCAAGGTAATTATTGCAGTTTATAAAAAACTGCAATAATTACACTTGCAGGGTTAAGAGTAGTGGGAGTTGGCACCCAGACCACTCCAATGGGCTAGAAGTGGTCTGGGTGCCTGGAGTGTCACTTTAATGGAGCCAATTTCAATAGGCAGCAATTGCCAAGAGCACCTGCCTTGCAAAGACTGTTCATCGAGCTGAGTTGGGAAGTCTGATTGGAGAGCCACAGAGTCTTTGCTGGGCACGAAGGAGAGGTCTGTCAAAAGCTGCAAACAAGACATGAACAGGTTTTGCAAGCTGTTTTTAGATGTAGCCCCAATGAAAAAAAAATGCATAATTAGATGAATGAATGTTTTCATTCGGGTATATCTTCTGGTGTTTTATTTTCTGGGGGGTTTTTTGTTTTTGTTTTTTTGGGGCAAAGGCATGTCCTTTTACGTTACTAATATGAATCAGGCAAAAGTAAATTTATAACATTACTTTTATAAAAGCTACTTTTTTGGTCTGTGACAATGCAGTGATATTTGTTAGAGGTGGGATAGCATCTTCCACACAAAAAAAACTCCCAAAATATATAGAAGGTTATTGACTAAATAGTGACTAAAAAGTGATTGTGCACTTAAGTGCTCACATTTTTTTGTGATTCATGTAATAAACAGACTTAAGATATCAGCTGCTGTAACACTACAGTACGTGATTCCTCTTTACATCACAAACACACAAAAACAGTAAAACGTAGTGCAGCACCTATGTGTGTACAAACAAAGTTAAAATTCTATGTATTTAACAAAATATAAAGTGCAAATCAATGTAAATAGTAACACTTCTAGGAAACTCCAAAAACACGTATCTTATATCATCATAATAGTCCCATAATATGAACCTTAGAAGTACAAATAGCACATAATATAAAAAGTTAACAAAACTTGAAAAAAAGAGTCCTAAAATGAAACACTCACAATTGTCAGAGCTAGCTCTGGTATAATGACCCCTCCCTCAAGATGCAGAATAAAATCTTCTTGTTCTTGAATTTTCTTACATGTATATAGTTTTTCTATTGTTTCCAATAAAGTTATAGTATTTAGAATAAAGTGTACTCACAAGTGTAGAGTTTCTTACAGCCTTGTATGGTAAGGGACCATTTACCCCCTTTTCTGTAGTATACCAACGGTATTTACTTATATCTTTATCCAGTCGTTAATCACATTAAAGGTATATTGTAGACACCATCTATTATTTTTGAATGCATGAGAGGACATTTCATGGTCTGTGCTGGATTTCCCACAGCCACCACATATAGCAAAAATATATTTTTAGATCCACAGCAAACAGATGGGAACAAAAATACTCAACAATGATTTGTGGGAATTTTCTGTTTTCTTGGTTGAGAGGTATGTGAAACCTGTACCTACTATATTGAGATTGTTCACATCCATACTGGAGTATCCCCATCTATCTGAGGAACATCATTTCTGAGCCCACCATCTACTTCTGGTCAAGAGCCTTGTTTTAATTAACAGGGCCGCATTTGTTGCAATTTTGAACTTTCTCAAGGTTATTCGCTAAAGTGTGAATTCAAAATGAATTCTAAGTGCATTTCAAATGTAAAGCCAGAGTAACTGAACTGAAAAATCTTCTAGTTCAGCTATTTTGCCATTCAAATTAAAATCAACTTTCAAATCGCCTTGAATTCTCACTTTACTGAATAACCTTGGTACTGTGACAAATCCCATCACTCACATATGGCTCAGGCAGCCACAGAAGCCTTGAGATGGGGTAAAATTACATAGAGTAATACATCTCAGAGTTTACCTGTGAATCTTTCCAAAGCATCTATGGAGGGGCTCCACCTGCCCTACAAACCTTGGTTCAACTGTCATCATGATTTACCGTAATTAATGAGAACTCCATGTGAAAAACTATGCCAACTCATAACCCTCCATCCATGTGAGGCTGGCTCCACCACCCATAGCAATGTCCATCAATGATTCCGTCACAACTTCCAGCAGAATAACCAACACTCATTTCTCTTTGAAACCCAAACCATTAAACAGTAGACCTATAGAAGATCCACTAGATTATATCTGCAATGCAGATGGCCAAGTTATGTGGAAAGTTCATGTCTTGAAATTACATCTATCTATGGAGGCATGCCTTGATAAACTGTTCCTACCTAGTATCCATTTCTTCTCACCTCCTTGATAACTACACCCAGTTGTTCTCTTATCTCTCATTACAGTGGGACAAGATGACTTGAACATTGAAAACAACTGGACAATACCAGTTAAAAAGATTCCATGGAGCAATTTGTTTAAAAATGCACACTGGTGGGTTGGTTGTTTCCCTTTAAAGGAGGTGGACTCTCAAACAGAAAGCATATTTCATTTCGCCATAATTCTTATTGGAATTACACCAGGAGATTTGCATTAACTTCAAGTCTCACTAGTATATTGTAGTATATTGTATTTTTTTTAATACAAATGTAATACATTTTTTACTTTACACTCTTTTACTTGCAAACAAGTAAATCATCCTGTACGTGTTTTTTTTTATAGTCTTTACCGAAGTTTTAAAGAATCTTAACCTTTTATCTGCATTAATATTTTACCTTCGGTGTTCAGTGTTCTGTGACTTCATGCATTGTTCCAAGGCTGCCTTTGCTATGATGATAGATGTGCTTAAACATTTTGTTTTCTATTTGGTTGCTTTGATTTAAATCGATGTAAACAAAATAAAAGTTTAAAATTATGTACAATTTTAAATGCTTCCTGTGTATCTTCAGGGTTATCCAGTGAACTTCCATTTTAGTGAATTTGATCCAAATTGCAAAATCAAGGCTAAAATAGTCAAGATGTGACTGGAGTGGAGATTTTTCCAGGTCAGTTATTTTTACATTTTACAATTTCGATTAACGGATCACGAAAGGCACCCAGACCATTTATTGGGACAAAGTGATCTGGGTGCATTGGTCGTTTCGTTTTAACCCTGGAATGTAAAACATTGCAGTTTTGTTTACAGAGGCACTTCCCTGTGAGCTGTACATCTACTCTGGCTGTACATCTAGTCTGAAGCAAACGCTTCACTAGGGGACGGCCATGGGGCAAACCAGACACGGAGAAAGCACCATAGAGATGAATAAAAAAATAAGTAAATTTACCTTTTTAATTCACATGGAGGGGAGGGGATTAATCTAAACAACTAGCAGGTCACTAAAGTGCTAGGAATACATGTTTGCATTCCTAAAGTATAGTGTTCCTTTAACTTTGCTAAAATTCAGAACTTAGAGCTTACAAACTCTTTATGTATTTTATTGTCAAAAAGATTAATTATTTAAATTAATAATATACTACTATTATTTTTTTCAGGTTATGAAAATAGAGCATTAATACCTCCGAAAATTACTAACTGCAAAGCTTTCTAAAAAGGACAACAGAATGTAAACAGAATGTCTTCATTTGAGAATAATGTAACATACAGTTAAATTATATAGTTATAAAATATGGGGGTATTTAAAACTGTTAAAGCCATGTTTATCAATCTCTATGCTAATGTAATGCTAATAGTGAAATGGTAGAGTCCATTCACTCCTCCCCCTTCCTGACTGTAATAATGGTATCACCCAGTGAAACTTCCTGTGCTGTGTGGAAGCAGACGTTAGTAAACGATTGGTAAAGAAAGTCGTTCCTCTGACAGGCCAGTAATTATGCCAAGTGAGGCTTTACAGACTAAATTTCATTCTGCAAAATACATGAAAATAAAAATGCTTATAATCGATTCTGGAAGTGAAGTGGGTAAGTAAAAAAAACAAAAAACAAAGTTTACACAAGGCCATTATGTATATTATGCTCTTTATGCTCACAAATAATTTGTTAAAGGACCACTATAGTGACAGGAAAACATACTCGTTTTCCTGGCACTATAGTGCCCTGAGGGTGCCCCCACCCTCAGGGTCCCACTCCCGTGGCGCTGAGGGGGGAGGAAGGGGTTAAACTTACCTCTTTCTCCAGCGCCGGACGGGGAGCTCTCCTCCTCCTCTCCGCCTCCTCTCCTCCTCTTTGGCTGAATGTGCATGCGCGGCAGGAGCTGCGCGCGCATTCAGCCAGTCTCATAGGAAAGCATTTACTGGCGTCTTCTCACTGTGATTTTCACAGTGAGAAGCACGCAAGCGCCTCTTGCGGCTATCAAGAGACAGCCACTAGATGCTGGATTAACCTTAACATAAACATAGCAGTTTCTCTGAAACTGCTATGTTTATTAAAAAAAAGGGTTAACCCTAGCTGGACCTGGCACCCAGACCACTTCATTAAGCTGAAGCGGTCTGGGTGCCTATAGTGGTCCTTTAAGACAAACATACAACATTAAGCCCTGCCACGTCAAACCTCCTAGGTGAGTCCTAGACTAACAATTCACCTTGCTGCTTTTACATAAAATGTAAAATCACTAATGAGACAGAGTGTCATTTTTCTATCCCTTACACACTTATTAACCCTTAAAAGGAAACACATGGGGTGGGCGGCAGCACTGTAACATGGCTGTGTAATACAAAAGCAAACACAAACATGCAAAATTAAGCCATGTACTCAAACTCCGACTACTCCTGGGCGGCAACAATGACTATAGTGCAGTTCACCCCCAAAGCAATAAAAACCAAAGAAAATAGTTACTTGCACACTATCCCAAATCTCTATGCACATTTAAATAACTAGAGTTTTTTTTTGTATCACTCCAATAACCATTTAAGTGTAAACTCACCTGCCACAGCAAGGCAAAATGCCATGATGGGGGTAATTTTTATTCCTGGACTGCCATACATTCTCAAATGCAACATAACCAATCTGACAAATTTCAATGTGTACAAACTCAACTGGGCAAGCCCCATATTTGACCCTGTAACTTACCAACACACTGTGGAAACTGTACATGGGGGACTTTAGTTGTACTCATGGGACATCAGAGCATGCAAATATTTGTTTTATTGCAGTAAAACCTAACTGTATTATGACATTCACGTTTTAAATGAAATGCAGAACTTGGAAAACAACATTTCTTAATTTCTCACTTTTTGTATACTTTATTTATTTTAAATTGAGCAGATTTTATGTATTTGATGTGAAATGAAAACCCTATTTCTCATGAACAAAATTATATATCAGATGTGCAGATACACTTACCAATAATATAAAACATGTACATTATAGTTGAGCAAACATACAGCTCAAATTCTCAAAGAACTTGGACATTTGTCTCAGTCCTTAAAGGGTTCATCTTCTTTTGTCTTTTCCCCCCCAAAATACTGCTATACATAATGTCAAGTTGTAGTCAAATGTTCTTCTTTCTACAGTAAAAACTGATAAAATATAAGTCAGAGAAACCCTTGCTGTGTCTATAAAACACTATGTGTCGGATAAGCTCAGCAGTACAACACAAAGTTAAGTGTGCCTTATGATTGGCTGAATCACTTTCTTATTTGTAGCTCACTGTAGCTACAAGGTCCAAGGTTGTGGTAACTTGAGTTTTGAATTTATAGTTTTTCATTTGTTATTTTTATATTTGTTTGAATGCATAATATAGTAGAAAAAAAAGTGTGATCAGTCTGGAGTGCCCTTTAGCCAAAACCTTGCTCTTAACACACATTTTAATTAATAGTACTAACAGGCTCCTGCTCTTTTTGTTTGGGTGGGGGTTATTCACATAATTTTATTTTTAATATTTATGGTTAACAAGTACAGAAGATGAGGACATGCTGACCTATGAAATCACAGACTGTTTGTGACTTATCACTAGCAAGGAGCTAGTCTTCCACCCACATGCAATTTGTGGATAGATGCATCTCTTAAAATTTCTCACTATGCAAAGAAGTTGCTTTCGGCATGTATTGTAGACCAACGTTAGAACAAACAAAACATAGAAAATTTCATAAGTCACTGTGCATTTCTATGGCAAATCTGTGTTACTTTGAGAGGGCATCTCATATAGTATGTCCATTTAAAAAAATGCAGTGAACAAAAAGCAGTACAAAAACATTGACGTAGTTTAATTCATTGACCAGCTGCATAGTGTGTATCATAGGCTCAAGCTATGTACAGAACAAACATAGAAGGAAATAGTAATGTCATGTCAGTTGTGCATGGTTGATGAAGACGTCATCAACATCATCATAAATGGGGGCACTAGAGCATAGAGCCCCCTGGCAAACTGTGATGTAAACTGGCAACACAGACATAGGAAATAAAATCTAAATTTCAATAACCATCGCAGGCTTTGCAACTGCTACACCAAATGTATCAGTCTTGTTCTGGAAGCCAGTGACCACCAAACTATAGGCAAGCCAGGTGTTCAAAACCATATTGTCAGCTTGAATTAGTGGTGGTTGTCTACTAACCAGTTAGTTATGGTAAACTAATAAAAACAATTTTACCAAATTTAGGATAAAATACGTAAGATTCTAATAGAGGTACGGTTGATTATATTTTCCACTTATTTTCATTTATGTTTAGTAATTGCAATCAATGTTTAGTGTATATAATTTAATATTTTTACTGCTGATTTTTTTCCAAAATTGACCAACAGAATATATTTTTGTGTTCTGCAAAGGAAAAAGGAAATGTATTTTTCATGCCTGTATGCATAGATTGCATATTATTTATTGAGAAAAGGTCTGATCCTCATTTAATATGCAGTTAGAAAAAAATTATATAAACCATAATAATTGAGTTAAAGGGGGACTGTCACATTCCAAGATTTTTATTATGTTTGCTTAACGTATATATGTAGGCTTATGCAAAAATAACATATTCCATGCATATGACATCTCATATATGAATTACAATAAATAGGGCTTAACACTCAGCTTGGAAAGGTATTCTGTGCACGGAAATTAAACATAGCAACTCTATATCAAGTTAACTCATTGAGAGCAAAAGAGCAGATACCCAGCTGTGATAGGGCTAGAAGTCCCATAATGCTTTGAAAACACTGATGGAGTTTTAGTATTTTACTATCATAACATCAATAGCTGTTGAGAAGCTACCTTTTGACAACCATGTGTTAAGTACTTGATTGATGCTGAAGCATAATCACGGCCTTGGAAGAAGTTTTACTGTTCCGTCTCAGAATCAAGCTATGCATCGTTTTTTTTCCAATACTGCACTGGAAGCACTTCAATGATGCATCATCCTTTCCCATAGTGTTTAATGAAGCATTTAAATGATTGAAATTAATAATTGTTAATATATTTTATTTTCTTCTTGCAAAATTTAGCTGGATTTTTCTCTATGGTGTTTTATATTAGATATAAAAAAAATGTTCAATCAGCTATAATATATATATTTTTTGTATATTCATGTCTTAGACAAAACCATTTTTTAACTTAATTTGTTTTGTCCAAAGGGACACTTCAAGCACCAAAACAACGTTAGAGCTTTACACCAGCTCTTGGGAAAGTTGTACCAGACGAAACGCGTCGAGCTACTGTCCGTCTTCACTGGGTTTGTGGATTCATCTCTGTCTGCAGCCTCCTGTACTCCAGTCGTACCTGTATCTTCTTTATTGAGGATCTGGTTTGCAATAACACTGCAGTTTGGAGGACTACCTGGAGAACATTAGGCCTATGTGGCCCAGCACTGTTAGCTCAATTACTTGTTTATCCTTGTGAATGAGACTCTGTATTTTTTTATTGGTTTTATTTATATTTATTATAGTACTACACTATATGTAGTTCTTATTTCTTGTTCTTGTTTCCATTAACTTTTGCTGTTCCTCAAGGTACCGTACATTTATGAGCACTGACACTTTTAAAAGATAATACTTAAATATTTTATAATTTGTACTTTGAATAAGTACCAGAGACATTTTTGTTTGAGGTTTGCACTTTAATTGGAAACTGTAATGGTGTTCAAGTCTACTAGGCAGCACGGTTTAATTTTATTATATTTTTATGTATACCATTGTCCACTGTTGCTCCTTATCAGCTACTGTTTGTGTATACCAACACAACTTTATTTGAAGCAGCTATACTTCCAGTTTGGCAATTTTGTCATTAAATGTTAACTTTGAATTCTCATTGAATTCCTGGCAAGTCTCAAATTAGCCAATAACTATGTTTGTGCATGCAGCTCTAGCTAGATAGTTATGGAAACATGATTTCTTGAGTTTCTATGTCCAAGAAGGACTTCTCAAAGTCCAACTTGAGATGTGGAGGAGATGCAGAACAGTCATTTTGTATTTGCACTATGGGGAGTTATATCATGTTGGTCTTACTACAATCTTCTAAACTCCTACCAAAGCCTTACAAGACGTAGGTCACTGTAAGTCTGGAGTGTCCATGTCATACTCAACTGGGGGTAAACTCCTCCGGATAGCGCCGAACCTTTGGGGGGTAATTTTTTTTTTTTACGTCTTCACCCTCTTCTCGTGTTCCTTGTTAGGGTCTATTTTTGGTATGTATTTCTTGGTTCACATTTTTTTACAGGTATCATAATATTGTTTCATTACATTGGTGGTTACACCATTCAGTCCGTACTACTTAGATCAGAATTTTTCTGATCACTTCCTTTTTGGTTCCAGTCATTGCTTGCATACTTGCTATATATGTTTGATTATATTGACACTGCAATATGACTATGCTGATGCCTGTTTTGTGTATTTTTGTATAATAAAGCGTTTTTTGCATTTTTAGTTGGTTGTGCTCCTCTTTTTAGTATGATACTATTGTATTGTAGCCTTTTGGAAATGGGATTCTAGGAGTGAGCACCCTTATTTATACTAATTTACTTTATCTACTGTATATGGCTGTTAACCGGGCGTGCCCACCTTTCTTTTGGTAAACTCCTACTTGACAGGGCTACATTTTTGATTGTCATGGTTTTTGCACATGTAAGTATATATTTTCACGAGGTATCTATTTTTTTTTAAATTCTTTATTTTTGTTGTGCATTTTTTGTGATACATTGGTGTTTGCATTGCCACAATAGCAGCCACAAACGCAATAACATATAACAAGAGACTGGTACATGGCAAGCGGTAGTACTGCACATTTTCATAGTAGTACGTAACAGGCTAATTAAACATTTCCAGATTAGAAAGCAATTAATAGATATTTGTAGGCTAACAAGTTAGGATGGGTTATTCGGTAGAGCAATAATGAATGCAGTAACATCCTATACGTCTATGAGAAGAGTATTCAAGTGATATTAAAAAATAAAAACATATAACAAACATGAAACGTGTGGTAGTAATAGTTGCAGCATCATCGTGTTAGTATGCAAGTGGTAACCCATACTACCTAGTTCTATAAGGGTAGGCTCAAGTCGGTCGCAGAATGCATTGTGCGTCTTAGGATGGGCTATCTTAAGAGCCCATAGAGGTAGGCTAATGCTAGGTTGGTTTGCTTGGATTGGGGTCCCATTATCTGGCACAGAGGTGAACCGTGGCAGGATACCCTAGAGGTCTGCCCGATGTCCTTATTGAACTTAAGAACCGGTTGAGATTCACAGCTAATGTAGTAGGTATATGCCTGGGTATGTCCCATGTGTGGCGTTGTTTTGCCCTGATGGCTTGTGTGTTACATGCTGCAGAGAGGGTGTGTACGCTCATGGACACTGAATTGGACAGAGCAAACTTGTGTGGAGATTGAAAGGGCATAGTTAGTGACAGAGTTCGTTGTGGGGCCCTGGTGTGTATGTGTTGTGCGCCCGTGGTATATTTTCTTGGGGAATCTAGAGTCGGGCCCGGCTTTAACTGTGAGTGGGAGTTCTCCTTCACATGGTAGTTTCTTGATGGGGGGGGTGTGTCTCCCAGTATTCTGTTGTGTGGCCTGGGAGGGGTCATGTCTATACTACTGTAGTGGCTGCGCCCATGTTACTAGGTGAAGTATACTCATCTAGTGGTGTGCACAAAAAGATATGCAGTAGGCTGTGTCCTTTGGGGTCAGTCCTGCAGTTAGGTTGTGGCTAGAGCGTATGAGTCCAGTGTAGATGTTCTTGGGACAAATGTGGGGGCCCCTGCCGGGTTCCATGTGTGCCATGTGAGTCTCGCTGTCATGTGGATCGTAGATCGTGAGCGTCTTGTCTCCGTGGGGGACAGATAGAGCTCGGTAGGGTCGCCACCTGTATTGAATGGTGTGTTGTCGCAAGAGAGTAGTAAGTGGACGGAAGGTGCGTCTCCATGCTAGGGTGTTCGCCGAGAGATCTGTGAAGAGTGTCAAGTCCATCCCTTCAAAATGATATGGGGTCTGCCCCTTCATGGCGGCCAGCACCGCGGTTTTGTCTTTGCCATTTTGGAATTGGAGTATAACATCCCTGGAGGCAGTGGCTGGTGCTCTGGTTGGCCGGGGTACTCCGAACAGGTTTGTGAGTATTACTGTTTTGGCGGTTTTTGGCGTCAGCAAGGTTGAGAGTAGACGCCTCGCGAAGTGCGGCAATTCAGTTTCAGGTAGGTTGTCTGAGACTCCTCGTATTTTAAGATTGTTTCGGCGCCTGGCATCTTCTTGGGCAGCGAAACGGTGTTCATGATTTAGGTTCTGTTGTTGCAGCACCTTGACTGCTTGCTGTAGTGATTCCATTTGCTGGGTGCCCTTGGTGGAGGTGAGTTCTAATTTGCTTATCCCGCCAGTTAAACCCTGCAGGTCTCCCCTCAGTGCTGTCATATCTGCAGAGATCTTCCTATGTAGGTCTGCCAGCAGGTCTTTTAGGGCTGCAGTGGTGATCGGGGCAGTATCTGCATCTGTACCTGTTTGTGAGGACGCTCTGTGGGGCTTTGGCTGCTGGATTGGAGCAGGGAAAGTGCTCTCTACCTGTTCGTATGACAGGTCGTCAGAGAAGTCGGAGCACTCATCCCCGAGGGACGCCATTTTAGGTCCGCGTGCGTCTTGGGCCTGCCTCCACAAATTCCCTGTTGTCGCCCCAAACCTTCTTCTTTTTTTTGTTTAACACCCCATCGGGTCCGCGGGAGCTGTGGGAGCCCCGAGCACCTTGTTTTGACGGAATTTTTTATCCGGAGCTCCGGAGATATGCGACCGCTCGCTGCTGCTGCTAGGTTCCACCCCCTCACGAGGTATCTATTTTGCACATGCTCAGTTAAGAATTAACCCAAATGCTTCCATCTTAATGGAATATAAAATCCTAAATTAGAACGGAAATCAGCATCCCACAAAGTAGTGGGAGCATCATTGCTTTTGACTAATTATTGCCCTTGTTCTAAAATAAGCTTGTTCTTTTACCCATATAAGCCTTCTTAAACCATATCTAAGCTAGAGAATTCAGTAGTGTATTCGTCGTCTCATAATATTTTGTTTATTCCTTTTTTTTATTCATCGCTAAAATGTTGTTAAAATGAGTTCACAGCACACAACTGTCAAGACGAGGTACTACAAAGTAATATCGTAACTGAAAATATGGAAACTTAGAGAAAAATATGACACTTGTAACTGCACAAATTCATAGTTTTAATTAAACTCCAAGATAATACCAATACGATTATTTTGTCAGCTTTATTAGAAACAATATCTATAACAGTAATTCTATTAAATATGCATATTTCTGCAGCCGTACTGCTGTGAGCAATGACAGTAATATGCAGAGCAATATTAAACCTCCTGTGGGATAACTTTACTTTACTTAAGCACAAGTAACGTAGGCTAAAGTTTATAAACATTTCAATTCACAGTATTTCATTGAAATGTGGAAACAGAAGCTTTAAAATAATGCATTCCAAATTTAATTAGGGATTGATTAACCAAGTAGATTGTAGAGAACATTTTAAACATACTAATGTAAAAACATCTGCTATTTAAACACACTCTCAGAATGCAGTGTGACAAAATGCAAATTACCATACCGTGTCGCTGCCAGATTTTAACCTAATTTTCTTTGAATTCTCTAAGCTACATCCTAAAGCTTATATATAGCGTATATCTAGATTGTAAGTTCTCATGGGGATACAACACCTTCTGTGTTTGTTTGTCAAATATTGTATTGTCACAAAGGTATATTGTACCTTTGTAGTTTTTACATGTTCCAATTGGATCCATGTACAGTGTTGCGGAATGTGTTGGCGTTCTATAAATAAAGTATAATGAAGATAACAGATTTTAAACCAAATCATTGGATTTTTTATATAAATCAAAATATTAATCATCACACAATTCCTGAGCTCTTTGTTTAGTTCTCATTCTGTAGGTCTCATGTAAAGTTTAAATCACGTGTTACATTACAAGGGGAAATCTATAACTGGTACAGCCCATATAGACAACACAAAACTGAAATGACATTCAAGTTGCCAACAGCATTGTGACCTCTGAAATGTCCCATTGGTGAAAACTTGGATTATATTTATGAAGGCATGGTGACAAACGAATCAAAAGTGTGAAATGTTGTAAATTTAACTTGAATATGAAATTTCTGGGTTAAACAATCTAAAATAATCTAAAAACATAGCTGACCTGGGGAATTTTTTTCACTTCATCCATTGTGTTATAAAATTAGAATTTCTCTATGCATTCCCATCAGTTGATACTTTAAAAATATTTTTCCTTCTAAAATGAGTCAAATAATGGTTCTTAACCCCTTGGTCCAGACCCAACTTTGCTTCCCCATACCTCTCTGGGTCCTCATTGGTTTTAGCAGACATAGTATAGTCATCAGGGCTGCCATCAGAAATTTTGGGGCCCCTGACACAGCTCAAGGTCTGGGCCCCCCGGTGCCTGCACCTGAGTCCGCCCAAAGTGCTGCCCCCCGAGTCCACCCACAGGAATGCAGTGTCTGCAGGGCCAGTGCAAGGATTTTTGCTGCCCTAGGCAAAAGTAAAGTTTGCCGCCCCCCCATGTGATATCACAATGCCCCACCCATATGATCTGCCATGTTAACTAACACCAGTGCTGCAGTGCCGCCGTGTTTACATTAAAAGGCCTGCAGGGACAGGCTAGACACCAGAACCACTACATTAAGCTGTAGTGGTTCTGGGGACTATAGTGTCCCTTTAATGTGAGGTAAATTAGAGATTAGTGCCACAAAAAATATACTAGATTACCTACTTACAACCAGATGAGGATGATGATGGGCTCTAGCTGCCGTCTGGCTCCACTGGTCTGGTGTTACTGTGGTCACAAAAATCAATGTTCTGGGATCAACGGGAAGCAGCTCCATTTTTTTGAGGGCCCTTTATACAGCTCAAGGTCTGGGTCCCAGGGTCCACCTTCATGTTTCACCAATGAGTTTGTTCACAGGGGGTGGAGTGTGTGTGGGGGGATGTCCTGATGTGTGTAAGGAATGCATTGTGTGAATCTGTGTTTGTATGTGTAAGGGCTGCAAGGTGAGTTTGTGTATGTATGGGATGCAGTGTGCGTCTGTAAGGGATGCATTGAGTGTGTGTAAGGAGTGCATTGTGTGTTGCTGTGTGTAAGGGATGCATTGCTTGTGTATGTGTGTCTGTGTGTAATGCATTGTGTGTTTTTCTGTGTGCAAGGGGTGCATTTCTCTCTCGTCAATTTCCTTCTTCAATTTCCTTCTTCTCCCCCTCCCTCCCTCTCTCCAATTTCCTTCTTCTCCCCCTCTCTCCAATTTCCTTATTCTCCCCTCCTCTCCTTCTTCTACCCCCTCTCCAATTTCCTTCTTCTCCCCCCCTCTCCAATTTCCTTCTTCTCCCCCTCCCTCTCCAATTTCCTTCTTCTCCCCCTCCCTCTCCAATTTCCTTCTTCTCCTCCTCCCTCTCCAATTTCCTTCTTCTCCCCCCTCTCCAATTTCCTTCTCCCTCCCCTCCAATTTCCTTCTCCCTCCCCTCCAATTTCCTTCTTCTCCCCCTCCCTCTCCCTCCCTCTCCATAACTTCCTCTTCTTCTCCCTCTCTCCACTTCTTTCTCCCTCCTCTCCACTCTCTTTCTCCCTTCCTCTCTCATTGCCTTCTCCCCTCCACTCCTCTTCCTCCCCTCACCTCTTCTCCTCTCCTCCCTTCCCAAATTCCTTCCTCCCTCAAATTTCTTCCTCTCCCTCCCTCAAATTTCTCTCTTTCCCTTCCCCTAAATTCCTTTCCTTCTCCCTCCTCCTCACCTCTTTCCTCCCTAAAATTTCTTCCTCTCCCCACTCCTCCCTCCACTTCTTCTTCTTTCCCACCTCACTCCTCTCTTTCCTCTCCCTCTCACCTCTTTTCCTCTCTCAAATTTCTTCCTCTCCCCTCACCTCTCTTCCTCTCCTCCTCCTCCTCACTCTTCCTCTTTAAATGTCCTTTTCCTCTCCTCAAATTCTCTCTTTTTCCTCTTAAATTTATTTCCTCTCCCTCCCTCCCTCAAATTTCCTTCCTCCCTCCCTTAAATTTCCTTCCTCTCCCCCTCCCTCCCTCAAATTTCCTTCCTCTCCCCCTGACACCCGGCCGGCGCGCGAGGGAGCACTCTCCCTGGCTGAGTGCTTCCTCTGCAGCTCCCTCGCGCGCCGCGTACTGATGCCGGCGCAGGAAGATGACGTCATCTTCCAGCTCCGGCATCAGTGCGGTGCGCGAGGGAGCTGAAGAGGAAGCACTCAGCCAGGGAGAGTGCTCCCTCGCGCACCTGCCCGCCTGCCAGCTGTCAGCAGGGCCAGCCTCTGGGGGGCCCTGAGGTGACCGACTGCTGGGCCCCCCAGGAGAAGAGGCTGGCCCAGTGGGTACATACCGGGGTCGCAGGGCCCCCTGCGACCCGGCATGTACACCACTGAATGTGGGGCCCGGACGACCTGAGCAGTCCGTTACGGTTGTCATGCCCTGATGGCGGCCCTGATAGTCATCTAGGCCAAAGCAGCTTCCCACAATAAACTAGAAACATAGATAGTTTATGAAGTATTGGATAAAGGGTTTGTTAATCCTAGTTATACTCCCTTAAATCCTGAGGCATCCATGGACTACAACGCTGAGAATAATTTGAACACTATCAATGTACAATCAGTGCATACTTTGTCCATCCACTGTTCAGTCAAACAGATATAATAAACAGTGACAGGTACCTGCACCAGTTGTGACCACCTTATGTCACTGTGACTTTAATGTATGAAAAAATGGTGGAGTATAAGAGTATGGAATTAATTTATGAACTACAGGTATGAAACACCATTAGTGGATTATATTTATGAAGGCATGGTGACAAACGAATCAAAAGTGTGAAATGTTGTAAATTTAATTTGCACTAAGGGCCATCCGGGTGGGCATTTGTCAGAAGGGGCCCGGTCGGGCGCTGTGACGCTTAAACAGCGCGACCTCGGAAGCTGGCTGGGAGGAAGTAAGTGCCGACATCACTTCCTCCCAGCCAGCTTCCAAACAGGAAGGGGCCCGATCGCGCTGTTTAAGCGTCACAGCGCCCGACCAGGCCCCTTCTGACAAATGCCCACCCGGATGGCCCTTAGTGCATGGGCCACCTGGGGGCCCTCTTTAGCGTGCAGGACGGTGCGGCTCTGTGCAGCCGCACCGCTGGATCCAAGTGGGGCTGCGCAAAACACGGGGCCCATGGGGCAGCTGCTCTGGGGCCCCTCAGGAGCAACTGGGCCCGGGGCAGAGGCCCCGTTTGCCCCGCGCTACAGATGGCCCTGGCTTTACTAAACCTCTGTCCTCCCTTTACTAAACCCCTGCTCCCCCTCTACAAAACCCATCACCCCTTTACTAAACTCCTGTCCTCCCTTTATTACACCCCAGTCCTTGCCCCATATATAAGCAAAGAACAATCAACTTATTTGGAATCCCTGGTCTAAAGTATGTTTTATATAGGATTAATGAATAAGTAAAAAATAAAGTGTAAATTTGCATGATGGAATTTTTTTAACTTTGTCTGCAATGCGATCTATACACAAAATTTGCAGTGTTATGATATGTTTATATGCTAGTTAGACTAGAGATTAATTTCTTTCAGATACATGCTACGCTAATCATTTTTTTAGGCAAAACGTGCTTGTTAGTGAAGGGGTTAAGACATTAAGACATTTATCTCATGGCTCCAAATGTGCTCACAAAATTTTTAATTCTATATTATACATCGACTTATAAGTCACAACAATTCTTAGTTAATCGAATAAGCCTACTAGAGTGTCAGACAGTAATCCAGGTGGAAGAATTCAAGAATTAAGGTGGAATCTGAATGTAAGTTTGTGAGGGTTGCTATAGTACAATGCAATGCTACTATTTACACTTGGCTGCATGTCCAGGAATGTCTCCGTACATACCTGTCCCCTGTGTTTCTGTCCCACCTTCTATTTCTCCTCAAACCCCTGTTTTTGTCTACCCCCCATTTTTCATTAATTTACTTTTTTTTTTAGTCCCCCCCTTTTTTTTTTAAATGGCTCCTTACACATGTTTGGCATCCTCACACCAATTGGCAAGAAAATATCTTGCTATATTTTACACAGGGTTCGAGATATTAGTATAAAAGCAAAAGTAAAAAGGCACATTTCCTTACATACAGGAGATTTAACAAATATCTAAATAAAAAATGCAAATACCTTGCTTATAGGTCTTTGAAAAAACCCTGAACGCATTACTAACAGTGCAGCTTACTGAAATGGCAGGGGAATGTAAAAAGAATTTCTGCATCTGAGCATAATGCTCCTGTACAGTAAAAACGGTTATATAATATACAGTGGTACCTCGGTTTACAAACACCTCAGTTAACATAATTTTCAGTTTACAAATGAAAATCCATTGAAAATAATGCCTCGTTTACGATTTTTTTTCGCAATACGAAGCAAGTTTCCCCAGGATGCATTGCGCCTGGGAAGTTTATAGCACCACCCCCGTGCATGCTGGAGTCTGTGGGTAGCACATGGCGGAGATTTCTAAAGCAGTGGAATGGTAGGGAGCTGAGCTTCATCGTTTGCATGCCTTTTACTGTGTGTTGGTTTCCATGCCAGCTCATTTTGACTTTTTTCTGACCTCTGGAACGAGCTTACATTTTCAGAATATATACAGGAATATCAGTACTTCTGGCCTAGAAATAAAATTATAAATGAGCGTTTGTGAGGCTTTATGAAGTTGATTGCAGGATGCAATACGTGAAAATAAAAATGTGTATAACTGTTTTTTGTTTTGAAGGGACAGAGTATGTGTGTTTGTTTATTATAAAACCTAGTTTGATGTTCATTTTATTTTTCTCTTATTGTACTAAAACAGATTTTTATGATGTATAATCATGTTCTAATGACTTTTTGAACCAGAGTTTATATTTTGTACTCATTGTTATACATTCCTGTGGTATTTAAGAATCAGATCACAAACCTCTACATAAAATGTTCACACATCATCCACAGGCACCACAAACCTGCCCATATTAATTCATCCCTTCTACTGGCAGGAGGTTATACGTGTATTCTAAGGAAAGTGCTCATTAACCAGGGAGCAGAGTAGGAGTTATTGAATTTACTTTTATTGTGGGTATCTCTGCCTGGTTTACATTGTCATGGCAACTGAATTGCTTTGCCAAGCAGTGATGTTTTCTAAAAAAGAAGTTCGGTGGCTGGAAATCCGAAACAATTGGACAACGGAGCATAGTAAAAAATGCTAAGCACTGGTTTTTAACCACTTGAATGCTTCAATGATGGAAAATATATTGCTATTGAATCAATATGTGTCATGCAATTTTTATATCATTACTAATAAATGCAGGTAATACATTAAAATACCAAGGTTTCATTGCTGTAAAGGGACCAAGGTACGTGGATGAGGCTTGTAGGGCAGGACACAATCTATGAGTCAAGTGGACAGAAAATATGTGCAGATCAGTGATTGATTTAGTGCCAGATAAGTTAAAGTTCTTTTAATCACATATGTGTTTATATATAATTTGTCCACAGGATGGTGACCCCAACTGTACAACTATTCCCCATTTGACAGAAGTATACATTTACCACTGTCACCTAGTCGATGATCTTTTACACCTGTGTGCCCTTTTTTAGCATTATGGCTGTCATTTCACAAACACTGGTGTTTATGCACTGAATACAAAATTTTAGTAAGTTAAAAACCAACAGCATTAATCACAATACACAAAAATCAATAGTGTTATTAAGTAGACAGAGTTAAAATTCGACCCGTAAATTTGACGCTCAACAGCTAAGCTGGGACTATAGCAAGTTGGAAAATGTATCGAGACCAGCTATTTCATACCTCAATTATGCAATTCGGAAATTAATATGGTACAATTTTATGTTTAGTGGATAATCATGCTAAATTCAGATTAGCCAAGCTGCATCTACTGTTGCATTGGGATCAGCCTATTGCTGCTCAAAAAAATTCTTCTGCAGGGACACAATTTTTTTGTTTATAGCTATTTAACATTCGAAGGTAAGATGGCACCTGGGAATAAATTTATTCACTGGTTATTTAAAGAAATATTAACCATTCTTGGATTTAAAAGAATACTATTAAGTGTTAGGAATACAAACCTATATTCCTAACGCTATAGTGTCCCTGTCCCTAACTATTGTGTCCCTGTCCCTAACTTAGGAGCCGTCCCCACCACCACCATCTGGTGATTACAAAAACTTTTTTTATTCACCTCTTTCCAGTGCCGAGGCTCATTCAATGCTAGTTAGGTCTCCTCCTCCCATAGCATAACAGGAATGGTGGTCCTTAATATGCGGCGCTCAACATGTGCAAATTTAATTGTATTGTATTGAATTGTATCAATGCTTTCCTATAGTGAATTTGAAGATGTTAAATGTTCTCAAAGCATGAGGACATTCAGCATCATTTAAAGAAGTAAAACTCTGTTAGGGATAAGGAAGCATCTCTAGTGGCTCTCTGGGAGACAGCCTCTGGAAAATGTATCGAGACCAGCTATTTCATACCTCAATTATGCAATTCGGAAATTAATTTGGTACAATTTTATGTTTAGTGGATAATCATGCTAAATTCAGATTAGCCAAGCTGCATCTACTGTTGCATTGGGATCAGCCTATTGCTGCTCAAAAAAATTCTTCTGCAGGGACACTTATTTTTTGTTACACTATTTTATAGCTATTTAACATTCGAAGGTAAGATGGCACCTGGGAATAAATTTATTCACTGGTTATTTAAAGAAATATTAACCATTCTTGGATTTAAAAGAATACTATTAAGTGTTAGGAATACAAACCTATATTCCTAAAGCTATAGTGTCCCTGTCCCTAACTATTGTGTCCCTGTTCCTAACTTAGGAGCCCTCCCCACCACCACCATCTGGTGATTACAAAAACTCTTTTTATTCACCTCTTTCCAGTGCCGAGTCTCACTCAATGCTAGTTAGGTCTCCTCCTCCCATAGCATAACAGGAATGGTGGTCCTTAATACGCGGCGCTCAACATGTGCAAATTTAATTGTATTGTATTGAATTGTATCAATGCTTTCCTATAGTGAATTTGAAGATGTTAAATGTTCTCAAAGCATGAGGACATTCAGCATCATTTAAAGAAGTAAAACTCTGTTAGGGATAAGGAAGCATCTCTAGTGGCTCTCTGGGAGACAGCCTCTACAGGGTGAGGTAACCTTGGAATGTAATCATTGCAGTTTCTCAGTGTTTACATTGCAGGATTAAACAGAAGGGGCAATGCACCCAGACTACTGCAGTGAGAGGAACATATATGATTTCCTATAGTGTCCCTTTAAATTGTTTGTTTGACAATGCTCAGCTCTCTGCTTTCGTGCCATTACATTGTTTGTAAAGTTTGGTATAAACATTAATGCTTATATGGCAGCAACAGAAGTTATAATGTTCATCCTGCTTAATCATTCTCAAAACATGCCTCTTACAACGTCTGCTATGAATACATGGAATTGTGTGTTTGTAAAGGCCCCACTTTGGATTGTCCATTCTTACTCTCCAGATGTTTGGTTTCAACTCATAATTCTTTTTGTCATGCTTAACCATTTGCCATTCAAGTCTGCCAGCACATACATAAACCATACCTGTGCTTTTCCAAAAATATTTAGAATTTTTGCTCTGTTGAAGTGCCTAAGTACTTCTACCAAAATATTGTTCTCTAACTGTAACAGAGATGGCTCAACTCCATCAGTAATAAATATTGCCTAAATTATGCTGACGATTTGGGAAAAGAATAAATTGTGGAGCCAGAAACTGTTTCAGTATAAATTTATACACATTTATCTACTTGGTCCCGCCAGCTTTCACTGTCGGAGAATGTTGCAAACTTAAGAGATCTAAACATGTAGTCTTCTGCCAATTTAATCAGAGGAGCAGTGAATGATAAAGAATGGATTACTTTTCTTAAGTGACCATGAATTTTTTTTCTTTGTGCATTTTTTGTTTATCTAGGTGAACTAATAAAGGTAGACAATTTGAGGTAAAAATTGTACAACTTTTCAGGTGTAAAACAGGCACAACTTTTCAAGTATCACAATGTGATTTGTGTATACATGTAGAGGGAAAAAATGAAGAAAAAAAAGTGTGATATGTAAAATACATAAGGGGGAAAAATGGTTACATACAAAAGTGAATTCAGTTAAAATTGGTGTGCTTGCCACTTACAGACAATGTCTGATAGTAAAGATAGTTTCATCCATCTGTGTTATGGACCTCCTTTCCTTGCATGCTATCCACTTACTACATTAGATTAAAAAATAAAACATTATTTAAAAAATAAAAATAAATACAAATCCTATGGGGGTCAATAAGAATCCCATATTACTATAATGGGTATATTGTGCCTCCATATATCCCCACCAACCAACATGAATACCTGTCTCCAACTCATTGATCTTTTTTTCCACATCAATCATCTTTTTTGGCAGCACAGGCAAAACTTAGAATACCAAATCAAACATGTTCGACCATAAGTTAGACATCTCTATGGTGTTTCAGAGATACGGAATTCAGCCTAACGGTAGATAGGCTCAAATTCATAAGAATCCAAATGCACAAATATAGGTTTAAGTGCTCTCAACAGTACTCTGTATGCATGAATCCATGAAATTCCTCCAAAAGGCCATTGCACCATGCAAATTGTGCCAAAACACATGTAATTGTAAGATCCTATCTTGAACATGCAGTGTAATTTTGTGCACCAGTATTAAGGTCTAGAAAAATTGCAGAGGCGAGCTACAAAATTAGTAAGATGGATGGAAAACATTAGTTATGAGGAAAGGCTAGAAACACTGGATTTGGTTGTTTTTTGTTTTTTGTTTTTAGAAAAAAGGTGCCTCAGAAGGGATATGATAGCATATATACAAATATATAAACCTTCAGTACAAACCACTATGTGCTAACTTGTTCATTAGCAGGAATATTCAAATGACAAAAGATCATCCATTGAGACTGGAAGAAGGGCATTTTCGCTTACAGCAGAGGAAAGTAAGAACAAAAATGTTGTGGAATTCTCTGCCTAAAGAGGTTGTTTTATCAGATTCTGTAGATAATTAAAAAAAGGTTTGACTGCTTATTTGCATAAACAGAATATTCTAGGATATAATTGATTTGAATGTAAACAGGCTGTGATATGGATGTAAACAGGCGAAATCTGATTTCCATTATGGAGTCAAGAAGGAATTTGGAAATGGCTGCAATTAGATGTTTTTGCCTTCTTTTGGATCATTGGCATAAAAGAATGCCCATTGAACTTGAGGGACTTAAGCCATTTTTTAACCTGGACAACTATGTAACTATGCATCCTACTACCTATGCAACAGCCATTGTGGTTAGTGGCAGAACTAGCAATTGGCAACCCACCTGCAAGCTGTTGAGGGCCCATCGGTTGGCCCATGCAGCTAGGGCTATCCAAGAATATATCTGAACAGAGGCTCAGACAGGTCTGTGTAAGATCATGAGTTTGGACACGGTGCTGAGAGGAAGTGAGTACACGTCACTTCCAACTAACAGAGTCAAGAGACATGAGAAGGCAGAAGATGAGACACAGAGGTGGAAGAGATAACCTGGGCCAGCCATTGACTCCAATCAGCCTCTGCCAGCATCTACTACAGCTAGTGGACCCAAAGGAAACCATAATTCTGCACCTACCTACCTTCAAATAACTCAAAGATAAATTAGTAATGTACACATTGGTGTCCGCGGGGGGGGGGGCAAGGTGGCACTTGCCCCCCCCCCCCCGCGGATTTTTCAGCATGTGCTGCTCTTTTTCATTTGTTTGATAATAAACTGCAATACCGGTGCCAGGAAGTAGGTGGCGCTGTGAATGGAGAAAGGCAGGGATAGGAAGCTACAGCTTATCCCTGCTTCTTTCTCCTGACTGCAGCCGCAAGGCAGCAGAACAGAGTGCATCCAGCAAGCATGGGGTGGAGGGGGGAGGCAGCCTACAGATCAGGTAAGTGAGACATTGGGGGGGCAGCCTACAGATCAGATAAGTGAGACATGGGGGCAGCCTACTGATCTGGTAAGTGAGACATTGTGGGGGCAGCCTTCAGATCAGAGAAGTGAGGCATGGGGGGGGAAGCCTGCAGATCAGGTAGGTGAGGCATGGGGGGGCAAGCCTACAGGAAGGTAAAGTAGAAGGAGCAGAAAGGTTCTGCACGGGGCAGGAGGGGTCAGCAAGGAATAGAAAGAGCGGAAGGGGCAGCAAGAAGCAGGAAGGAGTAGGAAAGGTTTCAAGGAGCAGGAGGGTGAGGTAGAAGGAGCAGAAATGAGCAGGAAGGGGCAACAAGGAGCAGGAGGGGCCAGCATGGAGCAGGAGGGGTCAGCAAGGAGTAGGAAGGAACTGCAAGGGACAGGAGGGGTCAGAAAGGGGCAGGAGGGGTCAGAAAGGAGTAGGAAGGGTATGCAAGGGGCAGGAGGGGTCAGCAAGGGGCAGGAGGGGTCAGAAAGGAGTAGGAATGGTCTGCAAGTGGCAGGAGGAGTCAGCAAGGGGCAGGAGGGGTCAGCAAGGAGTAGGAAGGGTCTGCAAGGGGAAGGAGGTTTCAGCAAGAAGTAGAAAGGGGCAGCAAGGAGCAGGAGGGGTCAGCAAGGAGCAGGAAGGGTCAGCAAGATGCAGGAGGGGTCAGCAAGGAGTAGGAAGGGTCTGCAAGGGGCAGGAGGGGTCAGCAAGGAGTAGGAAGGGGCAGCAAGGAGCAGGAGGGGTCAGCAACGAGCAGGAGGAGTCAGCAAGGAGCAGGAAGTGTCAGAAAGAAGCAGGAGGGGTCAGCAAAGAGTAGGAAGGGTATGCAAGGAGTAGGAAGGGTCTGCAAGGGGCATGAGGGGTCAGCAAGGAGTAGGAAGGGGCAGCAAGGAGTAGGAAGGGGCAGCAAGGAGCAGGAGGGGTCAGCAATGAGTAGGAAGAGGAAGCAAGGAGTAGGAAGGGTCTGCAAAGAGCAGAAAGGGTCTGCAAGGAGCAGGAAGGAGCAGAAAGAATAAGAAGGATCACAAAGGTAAAGTAGGAGAAGGAACAGAAAGGGTCAGCAAGGAGCTGGAAGGGGCTGCAAGAAGCTGGAAGGGGCAGCAAGGAGCTGGAAGTGGCAGCAAGAAGCAGAAAGGGGCAGGAAGGAGCAGGAAGGGCCTTCAAGGAGAAGGAAGGGTCTGCAAGGAGCAGAAAGGGATCAGAAAGAGAAAGGATCAGAAGGGCGCAAAATAAACAGAAAGTAGCAGAAAGGTAAAGGAGCAGAAGGTGCCAAGGAGGAGAGAAGACCGTGTCCGAAGAAAAAGAAGACTGTGTCAAATAGTGAAGAAAATGAGATTGGAGCAAGAAGGACAAGTGAAGTGATCCCTCCACTTCATTCTGGACACCACATCATAAGGCTTTGGTACCTGGGCCTGGCAGGAAACTTTGGACCTTCTCATATCCCCAGGTAAAAAACATATCAGTGTTAATGTGTTCACTTTTATTTACTGAGTGTCAGGAAACACAGAGGGCCGCTAGGTAGGGGTGCCGCTGATTGGCTACAACGGTCAGCTGGCACTCTAAGCCAATTAGTAGCTCCCCATTCATAAAAATGTAAAACAATGTATGAATCGGGAACTAGCGATTGGCTTAGAGCATCAGCTGACTACTCTAGCCAATCAGCGGCACCCATGCCAAACGTCAATCTGTACTTCCTGACACTCCGTTTCAGAAGCCGAATATCACTGAGTGACCTGGAGCTGGAGGAAACCTTTAGGGTTAAACAATTTAAGAGCGGTTTCACCCTTTAAAGGAAAGAGAGCACCCAGGGGCCTCCTTGCATCATAGCATTTTCATTTAGATGAAGTTGTTATGATGACCAGAATGTTCCTTTAATTTGATTAAAGGAACACTATAGTGTCAGGAAAACAAACATGTATTCCTGACACCGTAGTTGTGAAAACACTATTTGCCCTGGCTTTATGTGATAATGACTATGGTCATTCCCTTCATGACACTGTCAAAAAGGGGCCAAGCATGTATGTCATTACAATTATGCCCCCCCATGGAAAAATTCCTGCAGTCGCCCATTCGTGTACAATATAAGTCATCAGTGCTTTCAGGACATTCTGCATTGACATGCTGTACGTACATTTGATGATACAAATTACTTGCTCATTGATTGAATTGTTTACAATTTGTGTATAAGTACTTTTGATCTTGGGAAGGCTTGAGCACTACATGGGTGCAATTAATGGCTTCCAAGACAATATGCAATCTCCTAGCCTTTTTACCACTACACCAGAGTGTGTATACTTCAATGTGTGTTTGCAGTCAGTTATGTATATTGGCATCAAACAATAAATTTTGGCCTATGCACATTTATCTGAGGTTTTAGTTCAACTGACCGGGTTTAGCTTCTTGAATTTCAGCTGGCATTAAATCCAGAAGTAATTTAATAAAAAATATCAACCAATAACGTTTAATACTTATCAACCGTTATCAGCCTATAGAATTAAATGGAGGCCTATATATCATAGATCCTACATATTTCCCTCTTAGACTTTTTATTTTCTTATTCCCTCTACCGCTCTTGTAGTGTCATATTATACCATGCACCAAAAAATGATTTCTAATGTTATTTTAAACTTCTTTTTTTTAAAACAAATGCAGTTTTAATATGCAATGTTGCTTCCATAAAAAAAAAAAATATATATATATATATATAGCTATATGCGATAAATACTGCAGGCATCTCTTACAGTTTATCTTCAGGACTAGATGAAAAACCAAAGGATCTCATTCCCCAATTGTGGGTCCACAAAGGGTAATAACAACTGCATATAATATTGCAATTATTTATTCCCTATTTATCTAAATCTTCCCTCCATCATCTCCCTCTCCTGCTGGTAATAAAATGTCAACCTTCCTTTATTTTTTATAGGGATAAGTAAACATAATATTAAAAAATGTTGCACATTTCTAGATGTATCCCTAAATCTCTGTACACAGTGAAAAAAGTAGAGTGCTTAGGTGACAGTGAATATATAAAATTACTCAACATTGATTGTATAAAATCTGTATAATAAAGTGCAGAATATAAAGTTTTATATAAATAAAGTGCTACTAAACCATTTGGTTCAAGTGCACCAAAAGTACAATCAGAAATATTGCCAAATGTGCTGTGTAAAAACAATACAGTATACCTTTAGGCTAATATCTAAACAATACACAGAGGTGCTTAAAACAAAAATATACTAAAAATAGTTAATAATTCCCAATTTTCTTGTGACATTCATAAAACCTCAAAAATGAAAAAAGAACATCATTATGCAGACAGTCTTAATGGTAGGATTCCAATATGAACAATGAGGCAATGGTAGGATTGCCAACTCACAAATAAAGAGCCCTTAAAAGTGTCTCAAACTTAGCCCGTGGAATCTTTGAACTCAGGGGACTCCCTCCCTCGTTTTGAGAGCCTTTTTGTGCTTCCCTCACATGAAGAATAGCCTTTTCTTGTAGCCTCTATTTGTAAAGTGAACACCTCTTTGAGGAGTGTTGCAACCCTCCAATGATGTGCAGGAACTCTTCTGAATAAAGGATATTTAAATTTGTTTAAATAGCTAGAATGAAAACAAATAAAAACAAATGTAAACCACAATAAACAATGTATATGTTGTCCAAAACGTGTTTCATCAGGTAAGGCAGTCAGTTTTCATTAATGTTATTTTTTGTGCCCAGCTTCTGCAGATTCCATAATGATCACATCTCCTTGGTCTCCATCTGAACATGGCACTTCAGTCTCTGAATCTGAATTGTGTGTGATTGTTGACTCTGCTATCCTTCCATTTACAAATACCTGCAGCTCTGAGTGGTCTCATATCTGTCATAACAAGTGATCCAAACACGCCGAGTATAACCCAAATAGAAAACGTCTTACCGGACCTTAGAATGGCTGGGTTTAACATAAATAGAATAGTCGAGGATAGCCAAGGATAAGGGAAACCAGATATCAGGATAATGATAAGGAATAGCCGAGTCAGGGAACCAGAAAACAAGATGAAAGAGAAATCGAGCCGAGTCAGGATACCAGAACGAAGAATAGTAAAAAAAAAACACAAGACGAGTCAAAATACCAAGATACACAGACAGAATAAAGCTAACACTAGAGGGAACAACCAGTGAGCCACAATAGGGCACTGAACAAAAGCAAAAGGCGCCCTTTTATAGTGGAGCCTCTATTGCTTTAAATCCATGCCTCCAGAACATCAGGGAATGTGGAATATTTTGAATTTTCGTGGCATAGCCGCTATGATGTCAGCGTCATAAGAGGGGGCGTGCGTGAAGTGCCTGGAGGAGTCCTCACCCGGAGCTTCAGCTCGCGTGTCCATGGGAGAAAGGGAAGGTACCGTGACAATATCATCATATATGTTATCCATCCTGAGAAGATGTTGGCTTCTCTTGTACTGTCTGCTATCAGATATTTCCAATACATTTGATCTTGGCTCAAGACCAACAGATGGTACCCTTGCAGTCTGCCAATCTAGTAATGTTCCCATACACACTGCATCCCCTTTTTGCAATGCTGGTAGGGACTTAGCACCATGATATCATAATATACTTTCTGCCTGAGTTGTATTTCCCTCAATCTCCGGAGTGTATTCTTTGGGTTGTGGGGCTTTAATGCAGCAGCCACAACAGGTAACTTGGTTCTTAGTACCAGACCAATTAAGAGTAGTACTGGGGAACAGGCCATTCCACTGATTGGAGTGTTGTGCATCTCAAGAAGATCTATATGAGGATCTACCACCGTTTCCAATGCTTTTGGAGCATGAATTTAATTATCTTTACTGTTCTTTCTGCTAGTCCATTTAATTGGAGGTAGCCATGCCTAGAATGAATAAACTGTATACGCCATTTTGCAGTAAATGCCTTAAGCTTAGCACTGCCAAAGGGTACATGGTCACTGATGGCTTCTGTTGGGATGCCATGTCTATCAAAGGTCACACAATCTCAACACTGGAGCCTCAGTTAGTGCCTGTTTTAAAGACAGTACTGGGTCCCACTGTCATACAATATCTTTGCAAAGTAATTTCCTAAATGGTGTAGTAATCTCTGCCTTCCCCGATATATATTGTGCAAGATACCCGGTCATGCCCAATAACCTTTGCATCCCTTTTTTATCCTCAGGGTCAACTAATTTGCTAATTGCTCAGACTCTCTCAACATCAGATTGAACTCTTGCAGGGCTAAGGACCTGTCCCATATACTGCATTTCTGATACTTTGAACTGGATTTTGTCTGGATTGAACTTGGATAGTACACATGCCCACATTTAACAGTCTCCTAACACTGAACTGCTGCAATATCTGAAGTGACTGCAGTACCTGCAATTCTGAAACAATTTGTGGAAGGCATTCAAAGCCTAAGTTAAAGCAAAGTTATGTTCCTCTAGGCAAAATGCTTAATCGACTGTGGTCTGCTAGGAATGACAAATACAGATGTAGGTTTAATTTAGTTCATGACTTGTATGTATACGAGTAAATTATAATTTTCTGTCTGTGAAGTGGTTTAATTTTGGGGGGCGTGTATGACATTGATTTAATAAGTATGGTACAAGTAAAATAGAAAAGTAATATCTTTATATTGTTTCTATCACCAGACTTCTCAAGCAACTACTTCAATTTCTGCAGTGATTAAAGCATTGCAGCCAGCACAGCTGTTGATTCACAGTATATAAGTTCTTCCTGCATTTCCTACAAAAAAAATTTCTCAAAAGTTTCATTAAAAAAACAAAAGTTTCCTCTAATTCTTTTTCTTTTTTTTTACTTGAAGTTTGCCAAGTGTTCATTCATTTCTCACGACATTGGCCAAACTTTCTCACATACAGATTGCCTCATGCAAGTATGGAACCTGACACTATTCCCACAAAGAGAACTGGTTTGGAGTCACTTGCCCATCGGTGCCATCAATTTGTCACCACTTCCCTTTTTTAATGGTATTTATGTTCTCTGAATATTTATTCGACATTCATCTTTCAGTTTCCCTTATTTTACATTCCTGCCCAATTTACAATGCTTTGATGAATTGCATCTACTTTCGTTCTATTGAATTAGAAACGCCCGATGGTTGCTCAAATTCAAGGGAGTAAAAAATAATGCTACCACACTATAAAAAGCATTAAATCCTAGACTAGTAAATATAGACAATGAACTCCAAATAGGTAGGGTTATTATATTATTATTATTATTATTATATTATAATTATTATAAAGCTGACCCTCCTTTCGGTTGTGAATGCCATAATGGTTTGTGTTTAGTTATCCTAATGTTATTGGAACATTAAGTATGCACTGTTCAGAAACTAATTTAACTAAGTGCCAAAAGTTCTGGAAAACAAAAAAATAGTTCTTATCAGACTCATGGTACTACTAGTCTTTAATGTAAATAGATCAGGTGGATAACAAATTCAACTTACTTTAGGAATGTCTCTAGTCTCTACTGGTCCACTTCAAATATATATTTACCTAGAGTGTGATTCTTCCTCTTCCAACATGTACTCTTTAAATAGACTCTTCAGCATTCCGGAGAGCAGAATTGTGGGGTGCCACTGATTCATGTTAGAAACATATAATGTGACAGCAGATAAGAATCATTTGGCCCATCTAGTCTGCCCAATTTTCTAAATACTTTCATTAGTCCCTGGCCTTATCTTAAGTCTAGAATAACCTTATGCCTATCCCACGCATGCTTAAACTCCTTTACTATGTTAACTTCTACCACTTCAGCTGGAAGGCTATTCCATGCATCTACTACACTCTCAGTAAAGTAATACTTCCTGATATTATTTTTAAACCTTTGTCCCTCTAATTTAAGACTATGTCCTCTTGTTGTGGTAGTTTTTCTTCTTTTAAATATAGTCTCGTCCTTTACTGTGTTGATTCCCTTTATGTATTTAAATGTTTCTCTCCTATCCCCCCTGTCTCGTCTTTCCTCCAAGCTATACATGTTAAGATCCTTTAACCTTTCCTGGTAAGTTTTATCCTGCAATCCATGAACCAGTTTAGTAGCCCTTCTCTGAACTCTCTCAATATCCTACTGGAGATATGGTCTCCAGTACTGCGCACAATACTCCAAGTGAGGTCTCACCAGTGTTCTGTACAATAGCATGAGCACTTTCTACTGCTAATACCTCTCCCTATACAACCAAGCATTCTGCTAGCATTTCCTGCTGCTCTATTACATTGTCTGCCTACCTTTAAGTCATCAGAAATAATCACCCCTAAATCCTTTTCCTCTGATGTTGAGGTTAGGACTCTATCAAATATTCTGTACTCTGCCCTTGGGTTTTTACGTCCAAGATGCATTATCTTGCACTTATCCACATTAAATGTCAGTTGCCACAACTCTGACCATTTTTCTAGTTTACCTAAATCATTTGCCATTTGACTTATCCCTCCTGGAACATCAACCCTGTTACATATCTTAGTATCATCAGCAAAAAGACATACCTTACCATCAAGACCTCCTGCAATATCACTAATAAAAATATTAAAGAGAATGGGTCCAAGTACAGATCCCTGAGGTAACAAGCCCATGCTTTGAATATACTCCATTGACTACAAGCCTCTGATGCCTGTCACTCAGCCACTGCCTTACCCATTCTACAATATTTGAATCCAAACTTAAAGATTGCAGTTTATTGATAAGCCTTCTATGTGCAACAGTGTCAAAAGCCTTACTGAAATCTAGGTAAGCTATGTCTACTGCACCACTCTGATCTATTATTTTAGTTATCCAATCAAAAAAATCAGTAAGATTAGTTTGGCATGATCTCCCTGAAGTAAACCCATATTGGTCAGTTTAGGTAGCATGCACATTGATTGTGTTCCACGGCATATGCTCCTTGTAAGTACTTTACCTGGATGTACATAACCAAAGAGAATACATTCAAGTCAGCCAAACTTTACTAATATAAGTCTGAAAATTCAGTACTCACTAATTTGCTGATAGTACTATAGACTTACTGCTGAAGGGAAATGTTACTTCCTGAGATATTATGTTAAAT
>OW240922.1:77370251-77473562 GCA_933207985.1 Pelobates cultripes
CTGAGTGCTTCCTCTTCAGCTCCCTTGCACACCGCACTGATACCGGAGCCAGAAGATGTCATATTCCGGCTCTGGCATCAATACGCGGCGCACGAGGTAGCTGAACAGGAAGCACTCAGGCGAGAGTGCTATCTCGCACGGCCGCCAGCCTGCCCGCCCGGTGATACCACTGGACACCAGGGAATCCCCTCAGCTCTCCCACAGGTAAGGAGGCCGGGGGATTACATTTTTTTTTTTAAACGTGTGTTTGTGTGTTAGAGGTTTCGCACCAGGACCCCATGGGTTGTGTGTACGCCACTGGTCCCTCCCCTCCCCCCCAACCACTCCACATGTCTCAGTCCCTCACACCTCATCCCTTCCACCAGCCCTGACGTTCTGGGTTTTGCTGCTGCACCCGAGCCCCCTGGAGTGACGGCCTGGTCGTAGCTGCTACACCTGTGACTGTGGTAGTTACGCCACTGTATGGTAGTCTTTTTAATAGAGAGAACAACCTTTTAATTTTAGTCTCATCCAGTCTAAAGGAAAGCAAAGAGACTCGATTAGAGATTTTTAAAAAAAAATTGAATTTACATTTATCATCCACATGGTTCTAATTTTTTTCTATTATCAACTGAGCATTTTAACCCTTTGTTCTTACTTTTGAATGTAGGTCTCAAACCTATGTCATAAGCAGAATCACATTATTTATTGTTCTACAATTGTATTAATAAATAGAGGATTTTTCACTCTAACCGTATTTGGCATTTATCAATTAGACATGACAAAAGAGTGCAAGCCATGTCTACAGCAATTAGGAAATCTGACAACAGTGACAGCCATTTATATTGGTAGTGTGAGTCAATAAATGCTGACACCTGGACTTTTCAGTGCTGGATATTAATGTAGTTATATAGCTCATATCTTACATCATCTTCTTCTTCTTCTTCTTCTTCTTTTATACATTGGCTCCTTTTATACGCCTCACTCATCATTGAATAAAGGGTATCATAGGAAATGTAGTCCTTAAAAATCTGTGTTCATTGAACTTATTACAACCCTAAACCAACATAAAGGTGCAGATTTTTTTATACATGTGTGTCACGGGAGATGGGACTCCTCGTACGTGTTCCCTTAATTATTCTTTGTATCATCTAATGTTTCCCTGCATTCAAATGGAATTGTTCCCTTCTGTTCAGTTACCAAACAGATTCTGTGGGGTCCCCTTGTTTGCAAATCATGTTTAGGCTTGATTGGAAGATTATGCTTGACGTATCTTCAGTGGGACATAAACACACCCAGGATTAAGAACCTTCACAAGGGTATTCACTGAAGTGAGTATTCCAGGAAAATTCAAAGTGAATTTCATATTTAAAGGGACACCTTTAAAACAGACAACAGGTCCTGTTACTCTAGAGGCCGCAATTGCTCAGAGCACCTGCCTTGCAAATACTTCTCATTGAGCTGTGTTGGGAAGTCTGTGATTGGACAGCCACAGAAAGTCTGGGTGTGGTAAGAAGGGGATGGCTTGCAAAGGCACCAGAAGAAAGAAATGCAGGTTTCTGCTTGAAAAGCAGGGGGTGTAACCAGGTGAATTTATGGAAGTGCCAATTTCTATTGAAATCTGCACTGTTTGTAAAATTAAATGAAGAGGACAAACTGTCATGGGTGGCGGTCTGAAGACCGGGACCCCTGTATGCCTGATGATGATAGCGTGGAAATTGACTATGAGGACCCGGTGCTGGGTAACCACACGCCCCCTGGTGTTGAGCACCAGCGTTTGGCCACATACCAGAGCCCTGATGCAATTTCTGCGGATCCCAGGTGCTAGATGATAATATGCAGACTTCCCAGGATCTGGATAGGGATGCTCTGCAGCAGATATGTATCCAGTACTAGAAACACTATGCCAAAGTACTCCAATTACAGTGGGTCCTAACAGCTTAGATAAGCATGACTAAATAAACAATAATAAAACACACGCAGCACTTACCTGCAAGAAAAAGAACAGAGGAAATGAAACCACTGCCTGCAGGAACAGACTGAAACAAAAATGATTACTGATAAAGGAACGGGTGTGGCAACAAAAACAAATATTTAACGGAATCCAAGAGACTGGAAATTCCAGGAACGGAATAAAGGAATGAACCCAGAACACCCAGCATAAAGAAAACCAGACATAGAATGGAAAACCAGAAAAAACAAGAAAAACTAAACAGGAATTGTAAAAAAAAAAAAGTACTGGATACCAGAAGCCATTGCCAGAAATGATCCGCAGCCAGGAACAGAAAGTGACACAAACATTTCACACACAAGCTTTTTCAGCAAGCTAAAGTGTTTTCAATGTCTGGCATGTCCTTCATATGTTATAGTACCCCCTAACCCTAACCATAAATCTAACTGTGGATGTAACAAATTGTCCACCTTATTTTAGCCTTGACATCTTCATTCCAGCTGCTGTAGCACTCTCCCTAATTTTAACTACCTAAAATTAAATTAATTAAAATAAAAAGACCTATAGACTGTAAGCTTGTTTGAGCAGGGCCCTCTTCAACCCTTTGTTTCTGTGAGTTTTCTTGTAATTGTCCTATTTATAGTCAGATCCCCCCCTCTAATAATATTGTAAAGCGCTACGGAATCTGTTGGCGCTATATAAATCGTAATAATAAGACCTTGCTGAGCAACTTTCTTCAACCACTGAATGTGCTAAGTGTTCTCTAAGGAATCTACACATCTCGCTTTAGCATAACATCAAAGTAAATTATAATTCATAGGATTCAAGATCACAAAAATTCGATATACAAGACATGTTCATGAACCAGTCTCAAGCACGGATACAATGGCTGTGCTGTGAAGAGAAAACCGTAATGAGGGAAATACAAAGACATTAGGGACATATAATTAATGAACACTCCCCAAGAAGCAGGGACATGTGAGAGAACAACACACAAGGGTCATGGGAAGTGTGCTTATTCCCATTCCATTCTGATCACATGACTCTGGTGAGCAAGGAAGGTGGGGGGAGAGATGCATGTATATAAACATAGACTAAAATACATTGTTTACAAGTTAGAAACCCAGTATCTAAACAATTCCAGATGGAAAAAAACACAACCCAAAGGCACACAGAATTTGTTTTGGGATATACAAAAAAGGAACATCCTTTATGCCTTAAAAACTAGATTTCAGCACAAATATTAGTAAACACATGTTTGATATAAACCAATTTAAAATGGTTTACACAAACCCCACTAGCAGTAAAACAAAACATGAATAGAGAGTCACCTTTTTGTATATTGTGTGTTAATTTAAGGGTTGCGGGCAGGTGAAGATGCTGCTTGTTTTCAAATTATAGATTTAAAAAAAAAATTTTTCAAAATCCTGCAAAGTAACCCCAAAATAATATTTACTAACTCGGCGAACTTTGCTATGACACCAGTTAGTAAAAGGTTCTGAAGCCACAGAAATAGCACCATCTTTTATTTACTAAATGGCCTTTGGGATGAGGTGACTAGTAAGACCAGATATATTGAACATGCACAGAATTGGCATTATCTGGCACAGAACTATTGGCTCTGATTTCATAGTGAAACATTGCACATAGTGACTCCAGGCACAATGACAACTTCAGCATGTGATAAGAAAGCACTCTCCATTAATAAAAAATATTTTAAAAACTGCAGGGTACTCTAGGACCACTGAAAATATTGAAGAGGCCCAGTGACTGGGACACCCCATGGGATGCAAAGTGCAGTTTAATATAAAAGAAGTCAGCAAATGCCAAGATCTCCTGGGCCCATTATGTCCACTGATAATAGCCTCTATAAAGGGCCCAAGAGATGCCCAGTCTCCTGAGCTCATTAACTCCATCCCCCTGGGGTCCCCAATCCTCTTGCCCCTCATATCAATAACTGTGAAGGTGCTCTATAAATCAAAAATTAAAAAAGTGAATCAAAAAAGATGTTTATACTTTTCCATTTGTTGTCGTCTTTTTTCAATAATCCATGTGTCAGCATAGTGAATGACCCTAAAATGGAGAACCTATGTCAAAGCTAACAAAAGGCAATGAAGAGACAGGATAGCTGCATACTACTGGTCCTTAGAGGTGGCTGGGCTCATCTCTCTGCCTAAATAGATGGAAAGGCCTAGGACGAATCCATAAGAGTAAACCAGAACAAGTGAGAACATAGGAGAGAATAATCAAGAAATAGCTCGGTCAGACACCAACAGAACCAGAAGACAGACCACACCCTTTCATTAAAAAAAAAAAAAAAAGTGCTGTCTGTGATGAGGGTATAAATAGGGAGTGCAACATTCTTGTTGGCTAGCAACATAAAGGCAATATGAAAGAGTAAAGGTATGGTTTTGCACAGATGGCATATCGGGCTATGCAGCATAAACGGAAGCAGAGAGGTAAAATCCAGAATCAGAAAGGTGCAGCATTGTGCAACGTGAACATGGAGGGATGCCCACAGGCACCATGACACTTTGGTGCTGAGAAAAGAATTGGAACAGATAGTAGCAGACAACCAATATAAAATTTATTACTGAGAGGGTAGTGGACACATGGAATAGTTTTTCAGCTGAGGTGGTAGAGGTTAATGCAGTGAAAGGATTTAAGCATGTGTGGGATAGGCATAAGGCCATCCTAACTATAAGATAAGGCCAGGGACTAATGAAAGTATTTAGAAAATTGGGCAGACTAGATTGGCCAAATGGTTCTTATCTACCGTCACATTCTATGTTTCAATAATTTAGTTTTTCTTTTAAATATGGACTTTCTGCCAATTACCCAATGGAGAATATTTAATTGAAAACTCCCTCCCTTTTCTAATCATTCAATCACTTAGTAAAAGTTACCAAGCATCAATTTATAGACTTTCTGTACTTGTAGCTGTCTCTACCACTGTTAACAAAACAACCTTCATCAAGAAAGTTTAATTGTATTAGCCAATAGCTAAAATTGTATTTTTCTTTGTTTCATAAGAAATTCCAAATTTTTGGCGGGGGCGGGGCCGGGCCGCCGAACTGAGAGGCAGCAAAACACTATGCCTCCCGGCCTGAGCCCGGAAAAAACCCGCAAAATAAGCGCCCACAACACCCTGAAAAGGATTTGGCGGATCCACATTTAACAAACCGCACCCAAGCTTCCTGGGGATCCCAAACAGAGACAGATCTCAAGCCAGGAACACTGCAAACAAACAAGCAGGCCTTTGCACCATCACACACATGAAAGATGGCGACCCCCGCCGACACGAATTGACAGGCAGATGGGGGGCAATGCTATACCGACCACAACAGCTACCTGGAAGAATTCTCCAAGGCAAGAGGCGGCCCGGCTCCGCTTCCCCCCCCCCCTTTTTTCCGCTACCCAGCTGGGGGTGGGGGGTAACCCATGGTGGCGGCACCCTCCGGGGCGGAAGATACCGCGTGGGGTCCAAGCTGCCCACCTAAACGGGTAAAGGCAACAAATACAGCCCGCCCGAAGACTTACCCCAGAAGGAGAAGCACCAAAAGGGACCAACATTGGCGGCTCACACGGGCCCTGGCAGGGCCAGGTGCTGGACGGATCAACCAGGCCGTGACCTCGACCACGGGAGAGGTGTGTGCCCGGGCATCTGGGTCAGGGGTCCCCAGAAAGCCTAGTCCCTGGTGCTGTGAGCCCGGTGGGGCGGGACTGTGCCGCCCCCCTCGACGGACCGGTGGTCGTGGGGGGCGGATGCCGGCTCCAAGCATGCGGCCGGAGTCGGATGAGACGCAGGAACACACTCCTCAAGGGACCCAAGCGGGGCCGGGGAGGTGCAGGGAGTGGACGGCCGGAGGACTTATGTGGTGGGGCCCAACGGACAGTTTAAGCTCCTGAGTGCCCACGGAACTGTGGGGGACCCGACCGGTGAGCGGGGATCGGCGTGGAGGTGAGGGAAGGAGGCCAGGCACCCCAGGGACAGTGTGGAAGCGGCACCATGAGAGACTCCCCAGACAGACATGGGGACTGACAGAGCCACCCTGTTGATTGATAGCTCGCATTTGTGTCTTAACAGTTGCATTCATTTTTTTAAGTTTTTATCTATTTCGATTATATGAAGCTGGTTTAAAATACCAAAGGATTGTACAGTTAATGCCATAATGCCCATAGGGGCCAAAGGTAGATACTGATGCATATTTAATAGCTGACTGCTGCATGATAGACTGTAGAGTCGCTTATTACTGTAAACCTGATATCCAAATAGCTTTGTTATATATTAATGCAGCAGACTAAAAACAAATATGCTCCTTATGCTAAAAGTTGGAAAAGCTTTTGTATCTTTGATTATTGCTTAATGTCTGACTCTAATTAGCAAGCTGATTAATTTGCCTCTGCACAGGCGACAATTTACATTTACCAACCACCAAACACGCAGCACTTGCACACACCAGTTAACACAAAACACTTAACGCTATAACTGAACTAAAAAGGCAACACAGTACATAAGAGTATAAAACACAAAGCAACCAACTGTGAACAAAAAACACAGGCTAGGACAAATCCGCCTCCACGCAGGCAACCAAATGTATATACAGGGTTAAACCAATGCTTAAGCCCCTGCGTGGGCAATCACTTGCTTTATTACAAATCAATTTGATGCATGAATTTATATTGTGCATACAATAAAAATATTCAAAACAAATATTTTTGGCCACATGTTTTAATTACATATGTTAGGAGAATGATACTTGAAGTCACTAATTATTGTGGCCACTTACTGTGGATATTCACTAAATGCACATACTCATTATTATGCATGAAATGCATATAAAGGACTCAACCCCAAGTGTAATTTTATTTTAAAAACCAACTTTCCCAAATAATCTTTAAAACAGAAAGGTTTCTGTTTCTACTGTGATCCAAAAAAAGGCAGGGGAAACAACAGTGTGAAGTGCTGTCCAATTTTGCAACAAACTTGAAATAAAATTCCTTCTTGAAATAAAAGTTGCAGTCAGTCCTTGGATCAAGAAGTTGTTACCCCACATATTAAATCTATGAACATTATGTTTTTGCAAAAATTCATCTAGATGCTGTTTAAATATTTGTACAGACTCTGATAAAACAATCTCTTCAGGCAGAGAGTTCCACATCCTCATTGTTCTTGCTGTAAAGGACCTGTTCCTTTGCATTATACTAAATCTCCTTTCTTCCAGTCTAAATTGGTGAGCTTGTGTCATATGTATAGCCCTATTAATAGATTTTCAAACAATGGTTTGTATGAGTCTCCAGTATATTTATGTCCAATAATCAGTAGCACTCTGCGCTTATCCAATCAATGCCGGACTAACCTTTGGGCGGGCCAAGTGAGGCACCAGCCCTTTTGCTAGCCCTGCACTTTGAGGTGCTAAGCAGGTATAAACATTGTACTTGAGCATTTCATGACATGCAGTATATTTGTGATTGTGTTGCTAATTAGGTTGGTGTGTGTCAAGGTATGAATAAATGTGAGTGGCTAATAATGTATGTGTATGCACATGGCCAATTAGATGTGTGAATGGATAATTTTGTGTGTGGCTAGTTATGTATTTGTTGCTAATCAGAAATGTGTTAATTAGTAAGTAACTAGTTATTCTTAATCATTGATGTGTTTTTGTGGTGAGTGTGGCGCAAAATAGTCTCACCCAGGGCTTAACCAACTTTTAAGCTCACTCTTACGCTTTATTCTCATGAAATTCTTTGTTTTCTTTACTGCTAAAGTTCTTGTGCTATACTTGAATCAATATTTCACTGAACAAGCACATGTCGTTGCAAACAAACATTTCATTTCTCAAAGCATACCTTTCTCTGTTGAACTGTTCGTTTGTATTAGAGAAATGTTATCTCACATGGGAAAGATGAGGTTCACTGTCCTAATAAAATTCCATCATATTTTTCTGTATACACAAGTTCCATAATCTCAGATGTAAGTGCAGTTGATCAAGCACTAAACTAATGTTTAAAATGGTATCTCTACATTACATTTTATTTGTTTCTTCAAGGGTGAGGTCATTTACTAACAGAAAAAATAGATTAAGTGCTTTCTCTGTTTTACACTGTTGTATGCTTATTATGTCATTTTAATCCAATGTTCAGGTTGTCACATACATGATCACCTGAATCAAAATATCTGTTTGAATTTTATGCAGAATAAATGTGCTATATGCTGTATATATCAGGCTTATGAGAATTTGCTTAAAGTCAATGTAGATTTCATGAGCTAATTTGTCCAGTTTTATTTTATTTTTTTTATGCATTCCAATGAAAGCCCCTAATGAAAACACTAATCCTCTAACCCTCTCTAGTCCTAAACATACATTTCTTTTTAATTGCAGCGCCAAGTTCAACTGTGTACTTCGTGCTGTAGAGACAACTGTCACTATAAATGTCTATCTGGTTTTCAGTATGGTGACCGTTTTTATAAGCATCAACCATTTTTAAAAATGAACTCAACCATTTAATGTGGGAGTCATTCTAGGGCAATACATTTGGACCTACTGGGCATTGAGGGACCTCTATGGCTGGTGGCACGTATACTCTTTTTGCAGATCTGCACAAGCTGGATGCCGATCCTGACGTCCATTGATTGAGAGCACCAGGTGACCACTCTCGACCAATGAATGCAACTCTGAGCATATAAATATGCACAGAATTGACATTAGCCAACCCAGAACTCTTGTTCATGACTGACTAATAACTCCCAAGTGACGCAAAGGAGTAAATTCTGCATGTGCAGCATTTCAGAGCAAAACACTGCACATACAGACTCCAGGCACAATGACCACTTCAAATCGCTAAAATGGTCCAGATACTTGGAGTAACCCTTTAATTTGCTGCCAGATCTGACCAGTTTTTTTAATTTTAATGATGTTATGGATTCAGGTTTTATTGTCCATTGTGTGTCATAACCCGTACACTCTTTAGTTAAGCTTCTTAACTATATATGAAAAAGATAAATTGTTTAAATAACATAACTAATAAGATAAATAACACAAGTTATTCTTGATTTTCAATGTTTTCTTCAGGGGTGTAAATTCAAGAAAGGTGATCATTACTTAATTTTCTTTAACTTTAATGTTTTAACATATTAACGTAAGAAATTGCTTCCCTTTAACTGTCAGGATATTGGAGATGTGTGTATCTTAAATAATACAATAATATTTCCATTGGAGTTAAAACACAAATTTGTCTGTTAATAATGGAATTGTAAATGAGAATTTAATACTATTTTAAATTTAGTATAATTGCTGCCCATTAGTATAAAGAAGCATCTTTAAAGAGCTTTACATGAACGGCATATTCTGAATCTTCATGCGAGTTTATAGCTATGCGTTTAGTAATGTGAAAGCATGTGCAATTGACACGTGACATTAACACTATGCATTGTAAACAGCGCTGTGAATATATGTAAACCTTTTAAACTTGCCCCAGAGACATGCAATTGCAATCCATTAATGGATCCCTAGGGAAATGCAGGCTTAATTGACAGTTTTCCATATACTGGTTTTAACTCTGCCCTATGCAGCTCAAGCTGAACAGAGATCACACTAAATAATGCTCTGTTTTAACAAAATTGCATGTATTATATGTAGTTGTCATGTGACCAAACTATACTAATGCTTATTATCACATTGTTGACTTCTTATGATTTCAGCATCTGGAAGAATAAAGGAAAGTTAGGGAATAGGGCTTTCTGAAATTACACAGAGGACACGTTCAATTGTCGTAGTTCAACGAAGTTTACTTACCAAATTTCTGGGTATAGGTTCCAAACTAACAAAAAATAATGGTAAAATTAAATAAAATAACATATCTTTGTCACTATGGTTCTTTTGGTATAATAGGAATATGAAGTACACAGGGGCGGCTCTAGACTTTGAGGCCTTAGGCGAAACTCAAACATGAGGCCCCACTAACACCCAAAGTGAAAAAAATAGGGTTGCATCTTGTGTATGTGTATAAGGTGCACTCGCTATATTGAAAGGTGGGCTTGCAGTATGGATACAGAGTCAGTTTTTGCATCCATTGTTCAGAAGTTTGCAGTGTCGCGGCTTCCTGTGCCCCTGCATTGTGAGCTATCTGGCTGTAGTTGTAGCATAATTTGCAAACAAAATTAATTTGTAATACATTTAGTTTTCAATTATGCCAATCATTTATACACAATTGTGGGGTATGATTGTATAGCCTGTCACTCGTGTATAAATAAGTACTGGTGTGAAGGGGTTATTGTTTAAGCAAAAAATCGTTTTAAAAAATTGTTTACCAAATAATAAAGTTGCAGATAAAAGAAAAAACTGTGCCATAGATATTTTCCTCATTGTCGACATGGTTTGAAAAGGGAGTGTGTCAGGGCAAAGTGTGTCAGAGTTGGGGTGAAGGGGGTGTGGCATGGTTGGAGGAGGGAGTGTGACAGCATTAAGGGGGGGTCAATGTGACAGGGTGAGAGTGGCACAGGATTAGAGGCATTAATGTGACAAGATAATTGTGGCAGGATTGGGAGGAAGAGTGAGAGAAGGTGAGTGTGATAGAATTAGGGGGTTAATTTGACAGGGTGATTGTGGTAGAGCCAGGGCAGCTAAGGGGGTGAGATTACCAGAATTAGGAGTTATTAATGAGTGTGGATGCGTGAAGGGGCTGGCAGTGTGGGGGGCAGCATGAGGGGAGTATGGTAACACTATATTATGGGGGGTGACACTGCGTGGGGGGCATGACAGTGTGTATGAGGGACGGTGACTCTGTGTGAGAGGGCTGATCATGTGTGTAGGAGGGGGTAACTGTATGTGTGTGAGGGGTGATACTTTGTGTGTGGGGGGAGGGGTGATACTGTGTATGAGGGGGTGACACTGTGGGAATAGAGGTGATACTGTGAGAGGGGAGTCATAGTGTGTGAGGGGGATGATGATGATGGTGGTGGTGATGATGGTGTGAGGGGGGGATGGTAAGGGATAAATTTTTTTTTTTTTTTTTTTTTAAAGCTCTCTGGTGGTCCGGTGGCCATAATATCTGTGGAGCTGCAGACCATTTATCTTGCGAGATCCAGTCAACGCTCTGATTGGCCAGAACTTGCGAGACACATGGTCTGCAGCTCTGCACACTGCGGAACTGCAGACCGGTGTCGGCAATTGGTGCTCTCCGGCCGGGCAGACTGGAGGGGCCTCAAACCTGGCTGCATACAGAGCAAGCCGCCGGGCCTCCTCCTGGTGTCGGGTCCTCAGTCCCTGACCGAGGACTCGACACAGTCTGCCCTAAGGCAGTTTAGGCCACCACGAGGCCTTAGGCGGCTGCCTAAACCACCTAATTAGAGAGCCGCCTCTGGAAGTACATACTTCTGCTTACAAGTAAGTTATTTTCATCACAATGTGAAACATTAAAACCACCTACCTATTATCATGTAGGTCTCCTTCGTGCTGCCAAAACATCTCTGATGCATCGAGACATGGACTTCACAAAACAACTAACGTGTCCTGTGGCATCGGGCACCAAGACATCTGTAGCAGATCCTATAAATCCTGCATGTTGAGAGGCAGGGCCTCCATGGATCAGCTTTGTTTCAGCAACGCTGGAGGTCCTCACATAGCCTGAGGACGTCCAGCGACATTATAGCACGCTTTCTAGTGGCTGTCTAGTAGACAGCCACTAGAGGAGGACTTAACCCTTCATGGTAAATATTGCAGTTTATGAAAACTGCTATAATCACATTTGCAGGGTTAAAGGTAATGGGAGTTGGCACCCAGACCACTCCAATGAGCAGAAGTGGTCTGGGTGCCTGGAGTGTCCCTTTAAATAAATTGGAGAGAAAAATTTGCCTAGTGTAACTAGAAAATTGCAAAGGGTTTTTTATTGTGTGATAATTCCACAAATTTCTATGTGCAACAGGGGTATTTAGTGTCTTAGAAATGCGTGTGAAATTTTATTTTTTTTTGTCTGTTGAATGTTCAGAAAAAAAATCCAGAGGGAAAACTATGGTCACAATTAGTTAAAAGATTAAAAATAGGGGGGGCAGAGCCTAACCTCGCAAGTGAATGGCAGCACAACCCCCGAGCTCTCCCAAGGCCTATCCTAAATCTACAGCCATCCAAAGCACCTGAGCCCCCATACACCACAAAATTACCCCCGGTACTCCCTCCGACACCCACACTCAATGGGCGGAGGGAAAAAAATCTGCAACTCCTCCATCGCACCAATCTTCAGGCAAAAGACGGAACAAAAACAGGCGCCATCTTTGGAACCCTCACTGTCGGATTCTGAATCCGAAATGAGCAGTCAGGCAAACTCAGAGAGAACCCGGGGACCGCAAGCCAGGAAGACCCTTACAAAGCACTCCATCACAGAGTGGCTGGAAAAGACACGCTGACAGGACAGCACTGGCCCGGGACTGTAGCCTCTATGGACAAAAATAACGCCCTGGACCGAGACCATCCCACACCCAGGCCCACCAAGACTGTCGAACAGAAGACAGGCAAACGACAGACCAGGCACCCCAGCTCCACACACGACACATGGAGAACAGAGTCACGAAAACACTGTACACAAGAACAGCGGACACGCAACCAGCACTTGACAGAAACCATCACCACACGAGCAGACCACGACCACAATAGGCACGGCCCAACAGCAGCGGCTCCAGGGGACACAGCACTAGCCTAAACCGCCATCCATTAGGCTGATGTAACACAAGGACCCAGAGCACGGGCACAAGGCACTTCAGACATAACAAGGGAACCATAACCCCGCTAGTCAGGCAGAGTCCCAATAACTGCACATAAAAGCAGGGCGGCCCGACTCCGCATCCCTCCATAGGACACCAACGAGACCAACTAACAGACAACTCCCAGGGTCGACTGGCTAAGGGACATTATGCTAACTATACATAGGACAGGTGGTACCTGCATAACATGCTGCCCTTTGGTAATAGAATGCTGTTGAAATGATAAATCGAACCTGTAGTAATGTTAATTGAATGTCGTTGGAACGCAAACCGAACCAGGCAGCAGATGCCAAACCAGCATCTGACCGTAACCACCACCACACACACAGCCCCGACCACACTAAGTACGGCCCAAGAGCAGTGGCTCCAGGGGACACCACATTAACCTAAAGCACCACCCATTAAGCAGTCGCCACACAAGGACCCAGAGCACGGGCACCTGGGACATAATAATAAGGGAATTATAACCCTGCTAGACAAACAGGGTCCCAATAACTGCACACATACAAGCGGACCCCAAGCAGGGCGGCCTGACATCGCACCCCTCAATAGGACACTGTCAAGACCGACCAACTAACAGACAATCTCCAGGGTTCTCTGGCTAAGGGACGTGATGCTAACTATATATGAGACAGGTGGCACCTGCATAATACGTTGTTTTTTTTTGTTTTTTTTTATTAATAGAAGGCCGTTGAAATGTTAAATTGTTAAACGAAACTGCAGTAATGTTATTTAAATGTCATTGAAATGCAAACCGTGTCAGAGGCTGATGATGTACGGGGTGCTATAACACCATACCCCACACAGAGAGGCGAAAACACAACCTAACAAACCATAGCCCTCCACAGGGACCACCGGCCGCCGGCCATGGAATTGTCCTTGCCCATGGCCGGCCGCTCCTATACCATATATCGCCTCAAGCTACTAGAGCATTGTATCTAAATGATGGAAATGCCATAGCACAATTGTTATAAAATGTTTGTTTATTTCGCAAAATCATGACAACGTGACGTTGTCCAACCGCTGACTCGGCACGACACACCACCTGCTGTCACCAACACAGGGTAACCATGCAGCGACAAAGCAGTACTCACACCCACCTAACACACACACCTAACACACAGGAACACACAAACTCAGTGCACACACATCAAGCGCTATGTAACACAAAGCCACCCCGACACACCAGGACATCAGCATACTGAACCCACACAATAGAGAAGTTACGGCACAGTTGCCATACAATTATAGACATACCCACCCACCAGATAAAAGACTACGCACACGAGGGTCTCAAACTACGAACCAATCAACAGGCACAATGGCCTGGGCCCCCCTGCTTTCCCCCTCCCCCCACCCCGACCCTCACACCTGGCTCAGTCAAATCAATTCATTCACAGGCAGGTCATAGGCAGGACCTGACACTACTTGCGAACACCTTCCTCACCGGCCTCGATTCTCCTGAGAATCACTACACTGACCTTAGGTCAGAAAACAGAGTCCCCCGCCTACCCCACGACTGGCCAGTTTGATAAGCTCAGTTCAAAACCAACCGGCCCCCATGGGACGCCCTTGTGGCCCGACGCGCCCATGCAGGCAGGGCCCTGCTGATCCCCCTCCTCCATTTCTCCCCCACCCCTCCTTATCACTCGCAGACCCCTAACCAAACTAACTGCTCACCAGACCCTCACACACCTTGAAAGGGCATCAAGCCCTACACCTCCCCCCAACACCCCTCCTTTATAGGGACAAAACGATCAATGTGGAATGGCGCCACAGAACCTCAAGATCCGCCTCACCTCCCTCAATGCAAAGGGGCTAAATTCACCAGGCAAACGGCATAGGATACTACGCTGGGCCAACCACACGGGCGCAGATATTATCCTACTCCAGGAAACTCACTTTACCGTCCACAAACATTTCCCATTGGTCAACAGGCTCTTCAAAAGATATTACCTGGCTAACTCGCCGAAACCAAAAACGAAAGGAGTCGCAATATTATTGCGAAACTCCTGCCCGCTGGACGACATACAAACCCTCAAAGACCCCTCAGGGAAATTCCTCTTCCTCACAGGGCACATGGGAACAACCTCACTAACAACATGCTCTATATATGCTCCTACCATCCCAGACACCTAATTCTGGCACACGTTCAAGACCCACTTTACCAGCTTATCAGCCAAACATCTAATCATCGGCGGTGACTTTAACGTGACGCAAACACCCACCACGGACCGCAGAACATGCACAGGCGGCACACCAGCGCCAACTAGAAACGACAAACTATACGCGGAAATTCCTAAACGACACACCCCTACTGGACGCCTGGAGAATCCAGCACCCGTCATCTAAAGACTTCACCTTCTACTCCCATACACACAGGTCATACTCGCGCATTGACAGCTTCCTTGTCTCCCAGGCAGTCCAACCCTGGACAACCCATACGCACATAGGCAACATCGCGTGGTTCGACCACGCGGAGGTCACACTGACAGTACAAATTCCACTACTGGCCCGCCCGTGGCGATGGAGGCTAAACCCGTGGATCCTAAGAGACATGGCAACGGTCCACATCGTGACTGAGAACCTCAAAACCTACTTCGACCTCAACACCACCGAAGACATAGCACCGACGATGGTCTGGGTGGCTCACAAAGCGACAATCCGAGGCAACCTCATAGCAGGGGCGTACCTAGAGCATTTGGCACCCCCCCAATTTGTAAACTTTGCAAAACCGCTGTCCTGTCCCTTCTACAAATCCTGTACTGCCTCGTCTACTGCCTCGTCTACAAAACCCCCGGAACCCCCTTCCACAAATCCTCTGCTTATCCCCCCTTATAAAGACTCCTGTCCCAATACAAAACCCCCGCCCCCTTCATGTTCCACCAATCCGTTTGTTCACAGGGGGTGGAGTGTGTAGGGGATGTCCTGATATGTGTGTAAGGAATGCATTGTGTGAAATTGTGTTTGTATGTGTAAGGGCTGCAAGGTGTGTTTCTGTGTATGTATGGGATGCATTGAATGTGTGTAAGGGGTGCATTGAGTGTGTGTAATGAATGCATTGTGTGTTTCTGTGTGTGTAAGGGATGCATTGTGTGTAACGGTTGCATTGCTTGTGTGTCTGTGTGTGTAATGCATTGTGTGTTTTTCTGTGTGCAAGGGGTGCATTGTGTGTATGTGATGAATGTCAATCTCTCCTCCCGCTCCAATTTCCTTCTCCTCCTCCCAATTTCTCTTTCTCACCCCCCCTCCTAATATCTCTTCCCCCCTCCTAATTTCAATTTCTCTCCCCCCTCCTAATTTCAATTTCTCTCCCCCCTAATTTCTCTTTCCCCCCTCCTAATATCTCTCCCTCCCTCCTAATTTCTCTCTCACCCCCTCTCCTTTCTCTCCCCCCCTCCTTTTCTTTCTCCTCCTTTTTCACCCCCTTTCTCCTCTCTCACCCTCCCTCCTCTCTTACCCCTCTACTCTCACCCCTCCTCCTTTCTCACCCCTCCTTGTGCTCACCCCCTCTCTTTCTCACCCCCCTCTCACCCCTCTCTCCTTTCGTCCCCTTCTCCTCTTTCTCCCTTCTCCTCTTTCTCCCCTTCTCCTCTTTCTCCCCTTCTCTCTTTTATACCCCTCTCTCACCCCTCTCTCCTTTCACCTCTCTCCTCTTTTGCCCCCTTTTTTCGCCCCGCCCTTCTCCTTTTCACTTGCTTTCTCCTTTTCAGCCCCTTTCTCCTTTTCACCCTTTCTCCTCTTTCCTTTCTCCTTTCACTTTGCCCTTCTCCTTTTCACCCCCTTTCTCCTTTCCACCCCTTTCTCCTTTCACTTGCCTTTCTCCTTTTTCTCACCCCTCTCGTTTCTCCTCACACCTTCTCCTCTTTCTGCTTTGCTGTGGCATTGGCTGTATTATAGTCATGGTACAGAGGCAGCTGATGCTCCTGTCCCGGCCGGTCTCTGGGAAGTGCACACTCAGTGTGCACTTCCTGTTTGACGGGTCTGTCTTTGTCTTGAGACAGGTTCGGCAATGTGACAGGGCGCTGAGCGCTCCCTCCTGTCAGCCCCTCTCCTCAGGCTGCGCCCGGGCGGTGCGGTCCGCCCTCATGGACGCACCGCCCGGGCAAAGCTGCAGCCGCCTGAGGCTCTATACAGAGTGCTCGGGCGGCTGCAGCATGAGGGGGGGGCGGCGGGGCTGGCCATGGCACCCCCCACCCGGCTGACACCCGGGGCGGACCGCCCCCCCCCTTAGTATGCCACTGCCTCATAGCAATAGCCACGGCCCTCAAAAAGAAACTAACGGACCCCTGACAAACTTAACGAGGCTCAAAACACTCCACAAACAAAACACTCCTCATGCAGCTCATGATCACACAGGAGCTCATCAAAAAACTCTCCACAGCAGACGTGGCAAGAAACCTCATGTGGTCCAAGCAACGATTCTATGAGAAGGACTCACACTTAGCGCGCTGTCTCAAAAAAAGACAAGACAACAAGAAAATCTCGAAAATCCGAACTTGAACTGAGGAAACGACAAACCCAGAAAAAAATAGCCCACGAACTCCCCCAATACTATACCAACCTATACAGCCATACCACATCGACACCCACGGTTGACACAGATCAGACGGAAACCATCTCATCCTTCCTACAGCCCCTCAACCTACCCTCCCTATCCAATAGGGCGCAAGCCCTGTTGGAAACACCCATCGAGGCCGAAGAACTCGCCCTGGTCCTCAAGACTCTGAAACCCAGGAAAAGCCCGGGACCTGACTGCTTCACAGCCCTCTACTACAAGACGTTCCAGGCAATATTAATACCACCTCTATGCAAAGCCTTCAATTTGTTGCTGCAGGGACACTCACTCCCCCCCCGAAATGCTGGGGGACGACATATGTCTCCTGCCCAAACCGGGGAAAGAGCACCTCGATCCGGGACACTATCGTCCAATCTTTTTCTTGAATACCGACCTGAAAATCCTTACGAAGGCACTGGCTAACCGCCTCACCCCATACCTCCCAACACTGATCCACCTGAACATCATACGGGCAATATACAACCGCCCAACTGGAAAGCTCCTACTCCCAAATATCGAGGCCCAAACCTTCACCATAGCCAATGGGACCAGACAAGGCTGCCCCCTCTCCCCATTACTCTTTGCAATCTCCTTAGAACCACTGCATCAGACGCATCCATCCTACCATCCAGGGAGTACAGATCAGGCAGGAAGTGTACACCGTGGCAACATACGCGGACGACTACGTCTTTCTAACAGACCCCATCTCCTCTCTGCACGCCACACTCAACCTCATAGCCGAATACTCCAACATCTCGGGCTATAAAATCAACCTAACCAAATCAACACTAATGCCAATAGCAATGACTCCCCCACAACTGAACCTGCTCCACCACTCCTTTCTCTTCCGCATCATGATGACTACTCTTACTTATTTGGGCACCACACTATCCCCAGTACTCGGAGACATCTATGGCCTCAACTAAACATCACTACTCACAACAGTGCACACAGACCTACAACGATGGGACAAACTGGGGGTATCGTGGCTGGGAAGAGTCACCACCATCAAAATGAATCTCCTTCCGCGATTTCTCTACCTCTTCCAGACACTACCCGTCCCGAAACAGAAAACTGACTTCAAACACCTCCAGGTGGCCATAGACAGATTCATATGGAAGGCCAAGAGACCCAGAATTCGAAGGGCAACGATGTACGTCCCCAGACTCAGGGGCGGACTGGGACTGCCCAACTTCCAGCAATATTATAATGCGGCCCAACTGGCTCATATCTAACAATGGCGCGCACCAATAGATGGGTGGACCTGGAGCACGACATCATGGGCTGGGACCAGCCATCCTCATACATGTGGGTGCCTCGTACACGCCGACCCCTCCTGCCGCCCACCTCCCTGGCAATTACCCACACATTAACCCTCTGGGACAAACTCAACCCCAGATATGACATATCCTCCTTCCTCTCCCCGGTAACACTGATATATCGCAACAAACTCTTCCCCGAAGTATGATGGCGAAGCACTTTCTCGCATTCGACCAGAGAGACATCTCAAGGCTACTTCACCTATACCGCCAGGGAGAGATCTTCAAATACAACGAACTCCCAAACGCAGACACTTTGACCACAGCAGACCACTTCCGGTATATACAACTTAAAGACCTGGCGCAACAGCCAATGATCAAACAAGCAGGCACATCACCCCCGACGACATTCGAGAAACAGTGCTTTGATGCACCCCTGCAACCAGGCCAAATCTCCATCTACAACACCCTGACCACCACGTCTCCAAAGTCAACCTCGCCTACATCGCAGCATGGGAACGAGACCTGGGACCACCGGTTGACCCGAGTAACTGGGCCGAAATATAGGAAGCAACGAACTCCTTGACTGTGTGTGTTACGCATAAGAAGCAGGCATACGAGACAATGTTCCTCTGGTACTTCACACCGCACAGACAAAATGGGTCAAAAACCCGATAATGGGTGCTGGAAACTATGCGGCGACACCTTCTCCTACCTACATTGCTGGTGGAACTGTCCCAAACTCAAGCCGCTCTGGGGGCGAAGTGAGTGACCTCATCGAAACGATCCTAGACAAGCCGATCACCGCGCAACCATGGACCATAGTACTCAGCAAACCACTGGACTCATTAACCAGGAGCGAAAACAAATTAACCGCCCAGATCAACCTAGCGACGTGACGAGCAATAGCAGAACTGTGGGCTGACCAAAGAATCCCCAAACTCTCAACCATAATCGGCAAAATCAAAGAAACCTGGATGAACGAACAGCACAGATACACGACACGTATAAAGCGTTCCACCGAACCTGGGACCCACGGGACACGAACCACGTGAAACTGGACAAGACTTTAACGAGCTGCTAACACCCAGTCAACACAAAACCAGATACACCTAGAAAAAACAAAAGCAGAGAACATTCATAGGGAAACACCATTTAGTAGAGATGTCCCTGCTGTAAATAGTGCACTCACAGAATAGAGTAGTACAAGCCCATCAAGGTATCTTTAGATCTTGCAAAGAAATTCCTCAAGGGTACATGCAGAAAAAAGAACTGGACATAGTGTGAAATCTTAATAATATAAAAAACACACTTTAATTGAAACACTTACAAAAAGTGGAAAATAAAAATGCTCATCAAAGATCTGTGTCCCTCTCTCCAAGATGGTGAATGGAAGGAGCAGGTTACAGAAATTGCTGGCAGCTCTACGCGTTTCGTCTATGTAATAGACTTCATCAGGAGAAATATTATATAGACGAAACGCGTAGAGCTGCCTGCAATTTCTGTAACCTGCTCCTTCCATTCACCATCTTGGAGAGAGGGACACAGATCTTTGAGCATTTTTAATTTCCACTTTTTGTAAGTGTTTCAATTAAAGTGTGTTTTTTATATTAAGATTTCACACTATGTCCAGTTCTTCTTTTTTTCTGCATGTACCCTTGAGGAATTTCATTGCAAGATCTAGATACCTTTGATGGGCTTGTACTATTCCTCTATTCTGGGAGTGCAATATTTACAGCAGGGACATCTCTACTAAACGGTGTTTCCCTATGAGTGTTCACTGCTTTTGTTTTTTCTAGGTGTATCTTGTTTTGTGTATCTGTTTGTGAGGATTTGAGGAATCCTTTGTTACAGCCTAGATTTAAAGGGAAGTAATTAATCTTTATCCCTAACATACCGCTGCACTTGGGTGGTCTTTTTGCTTATACACAAACCCCCAGTCAACGCCACCACCCCAATCAGGACAGACCCAGCACACGAACGCTGCCGCGAACACGGCCACAGACTACCCAGCACAGAAACTGCGCAAAGGTGCCCCCCTCCTTTTCCCCTTTCTTCTTTCCCCCTCTTCTTTTCTCTCCCCCCTTCCCTTTTTTCTCACCCTACAAGGGCACTGCGGGCGTTGGCAGGGAGCAAGTCCATACCCAACACCACTCACGCAACCCCCCCTCACCAACGGGACATATACTCCCACCATGCCCTCCCCATAAGACGAACCAAAACAAATGAACCCACCCCTCCCCCCCCACTCACCTTACCCACAGGCTCACAGGGAACACTCCCCCACTGCATATACACCACACAGCCAGGCACTTCTACAGGGCACGGGCTCTTCTGACACCAATGTACCAACTGGGCCTCCACCCCTCGGAGGGCAACTGCCCAATACTGAAATATATGGCACACCCGAGAGCCCTGAGCACCAGAACAAACGGAAAAACACACACAACAAGGTTAAGAAACACTGTAAAAGGACTGTAATGTAATGTTGTGCAAAAGTGTTTGTATATGCTAACCCCCTTCCTTTCTTTTCACGTTTCTGTACTCTTGCTTACCACAAACTACATATCGGAAACAAAATAAAGAATTTATAAAAATAAAAAAAAGATTAAAAATAGACTATTTTTCATTGCATGATATTTTTCCATTTGTTCATCCCTTATACATGTTGTCTGTTTTCTGCCACAAAATCACACTACAACATTCCACAGAGACACAAACCATTTATTTTATTTCACAAATTCTCGTGTAACAAATATATGGGCAATATGTCAGACAATATCAAAGCCCCACTGAAGTCACTGAGAATGACTGACTGACGTCTGTACTTTGGGATTTCATTTATAGCCATGGCAAGGTCCTGTTTTGCATTTTTTGTGAGATATTTATATCATGAAATGGCACAAAAATGCATTTTACAAAAAAAAAAAACTGAAGGGATAGCTGACTACAGCAGTGTAAAAAGAATGTTTAGTTACTTTTAATAAGTTGTATGAATTGAGCATTTCATTTAACTTGCTCTTATTGTGTGGTCATACATTAAAAATAAAGAAAATACAATTTTCAATTCAACAGCAAGCGTTTCTCAATGATTAAAACATTTTTGTCCATAGGGTATTTTCACATCACTACTAGTGGATTAAATTGTTTGTAGGGGCTCTTTTAATTGTTACCAAACTTATTTTGTTCAGTAGGACACGGCACATGAGTAGCTTCTTTTGTAATACACCAGTGACCATGTAGTCATTACGCACTATGTTATGCTGTTTAGGAAAACAGTCTTTAGTCTGAGTAATAATGGGTAGTGGTGATTGGCTGAGTGTCAGCTGATCGCTCCCTGCCTACCAAAGCTGTCCATTGCTGGTATGAATAAGTATGGCTTAGTAACAGCAACCTGTCAGGGACCTTCATTCAGTATTAAAATGTTTGAAAATGATTTAACATTGAATAGAGGGATGGACGTATGAGATAAAATTCCTATGGTATCTAGAGCGTATCTTTAAAAATCTCAATCATGTGATTTAAGATAATGACTGAAGGTAAGTCAATTTTTAAGTTGATGATGTTTTCGAACCTCGACAACCTTACTGGCATTAATAGGCTGTCACGTTTTGTATTGTGGTCATACGGAAAACACTCACACAAAACTGTCTGAAACTCAGAAAACAATCACATACTTACACTGAATTGTATGTTACCCCTAGATTAGTTTGCAAGGTTGTCAAACACATTGTTGTCTACATTACATTGGCAACTGATAAATAATACTAAATGACTTTTGGCTGGTATTGCACAAAAGTTATGAAAAGCAATCAAAATCTCATGAGCCTTTATTCCGCCGATAACTTTGCTGAAGTTAGAAAACATTGTTTAGGCCATAAAACTGGCCTAAATATTGACTTCATTATTAACATATCAAGGTTAATGACAAACAAAATGCTAATAAGTGACAGGTGTAAGTAAATTCATTATGTTTCACAATGACATTGCAGTGTATACGTTTCTTGCAGGTTTTCAAGCAGACTTTTCAAGTACACTGTTTTTCAAGTGCACATTTGTATTTGTTATTGATTTGGCTGTTATATTTCAGTTTTAGTGCCCAGTGGACCTTTAATTAATGCAATTGAATAATTTGTTAATGTTGCATACATCATCAAGTCAAGGGATTGGGTTGTGGTGTTGATTGTACTCGGCAATTAACATTTCAATACATATGGGATATGACATCGTAATTTCCCTGTTTGACAAATATACATTTAGTGTTTGTTACATGGCATATGAGGTCACTGACTTATTATAAAGCACTGGTAAGCATATATCCAGGGGCAAATATAAACCATAGAAGCAGCCCAAGTGTTACAAGTTGTGACAGGAATTCAGATAACGTGGCATGAATATAGCCAGTGTGGCAGTAATTTTGGCAATGTTTTGACTGAGGCAGTATGTGGGGTCATTGTGACAGTATACTGAGCTATATATAAGGAAATATTAAAAATATTGGCCAGTGTTACAGTATATGGTGACATTAAAGTGATACTATAGGCACTGAAACAACAAGCCTAATAAAGCGGTTTTGGTGTATAGATCATGCCTCTGCAGTTTCACTGCTCAATTCTCTGCCATTTACGAGTTAAAAAAAGTTTGTATCTGTTTATGATGCTCTAGCTATGAATCCCCTGTCTATGACTGATACGTGAAAAAAAAAGGTTTCATTTTTAATCAGATATTAACTTGCATTAGAAGTTTACTTTATTTACTGCACTCTAAATTGAACTTTAATCACACGTAGGAGGCTCCTGCAGAGTATAGAAGAGTAAGTCTCATGCAGGGAGGTGTGACCAGGGTTGTACATACTAAAGGATTTAACTCCTAAATAAGCAAAGAATTGAGCAACGTGGCTGCAGGGGTATGAACTATACACTTAAACTGCTTAATTAAGCTAAAGTGGTGCTGGTGCCTATACTGTCCCTTTAAGTGGAAGTGTTCCAACCTAAGTATCAGGAATCAGTCATGGAGCATACGGTAGCATTTATTAGGAAAAAATGTTGTTCTTATAAATAACTCCATTATTCTGATATTTATGGACAAAAAAGAACAATGCATTTGTCTACAAGCATCAATATCCTTAAAAAAGGGACCTCCGGACACTGACACATCTTTGGAACTAAATAACTAGTAGTCTTTATTTTGCACACTCAGTGTTGTATAGTTTTAAATGTTTTTTTTGTAGCATTCTGCATCTTAACCCTGTCTCCTCTGTCTCATCTTCCAATCAATATATTCTTCTTACCGGTTACTGTTCAGTTTAAAACACCCTTTTTGTCCATCAACATCTCGTCTGGCATATCCAATGTACAATAACACATTTGTACATGTCGACAAGATGTATAACAAAGCATTTTGGTTGCTGCAGTTAGACTAACAGCATGGCAGGGCCCTCAACCTTTTGAATTGGTCTGTTTATATCGTATTGTCTTTCTCACAGTTGTACAGCCCTGTGGAATATGTTGGTGCTTGATAAATGTCAGTAATAAATATAGATTATATCTCGAAGTGAGAACCCTGACAATCCTGCTCTGAGGAGAATTGAAACTGTGTTAATAGGGATCTTGGATGAGTGCTAGTCAGCTCCATTTTACACTTTAACCCTACAGATCATGGCCCACACGCAAGAATTAGAAGCTTGTGTTTTATCAAGCTACTTTCTTGGGTTGGCAAAGTTCAAAGTTAAAATCAGTGGTGTATTCTAGTTTTGTGCTGCCCGAGGCATGACAAAACCCAGCCCACCACCCCCTTTCCAAATGTCTTCCTGACAGACTCACACCCTCAAATACACTCACTGACAGATACACAGCTATTGTCACACACAATTTAACTTTCACTAAAACATACACATTCACAGACATACACACACAGTCAATCATAGTTACTCACTCAGCTACACACACACTGACATTCACCAGCAGACACACACTTGCTGACAAGACACACATGCACACACACACACACACACACACTCTGACAGAAATACACTCACTGACAGATGCACACTCACTCAGTGTCAGACACACACACTGAGACACACATATACTGACAGATACACACTGATAAACATACATATACACTCAGTGTCAGACACACATTTTCTGACACACACCTACATTAGCAGACATAAACATTCACTAACACATGCACACACTGACACATGCATACACACACTAAAACATGCATACACACTGACTGACAGACAGACATACACTTTCACTGACAAACACAAGTATTAAGTAACTTCTAAAATAAATGCATCACTTTAAGACCACTGTCTCATTCAAAAGTTTAGCTTTGAATTAGACAGTTGTCTTACTCTGCTGGCTGAACAAAAATAAATCAGATCACTATGATTTTGTTTTTTCTATATTTACCTGCTTCTTTTTTTCCATTTACTTTCCACATCCACTCTAGGGGTACTTTGATCTAACCAATCAGTGTCCTATATCGAGGGATGCTGTAAAAGTGCATTGTGCATGCCTGGCAGATTTTCACATGTGCAGTTGGAAGATCTCTTCACATTGTAACATCCTGACAGGTTAGAAGAGAGGGCATCTGATCAGTGTGAATCAGGCATAGCAGACTCTAGTGCTGGGTTTCTCTTTCCTGTCATTAGTGGACTTGTCTGAAACTGAGTTTGGTGGGTGCGGAGGAGAGAGGAAGCTGAAGAAACTCCCCTAACTGAGAGGCGTGCCCAACAACACAATCTGACAAGGTTTATAGTAAGTTTATAAATGTTTCTCACATACTTTTCAATGTATTTCTTACTCTCTTTTGGTTTTGTATATTTGGTTAAAAATGTTGCAAGTGATACATGTCCCTGGAAGCATTCTTTTAAATATGTTATTATTTGGGGAAAGTTTGTATTTGGACATTATTTTGTTTTAAATGCATTATTTATACATGTATGGATTAAAAATGTCACTTCCAATGTTAGGAGTGTTCATTTAAACAATGTGCTATATGCACATACCATACAGAAACAATAAATAAATACATTATTTTCCAAAGCACAAAATAAATATCAGATTCTTCTTGTCACAGTCTTTGCAAGTCACAGGTAATGGAGGAGCTTAAAGGAACACTATAGCCGTAGGAATACAAACCTGTATTCCTAATGATATAGCGTCCTTGACCCTATCTTTATAGGTCTCCCCACCTACAATAACCCTTTTTTTTACTAACCTTTCCAGCACAGGAGCACCCTCGGTGCTGGCTAGATTTACTCCGTGACGCCACAACGATGGGGACACCTAATGCGCATTCCTCATAGGAAAGTATTGAATCAATGGAAAATTTTAAGATGTTACATGTCCTCATGCAAAACGAGAGGATGCCCAGTGTCATTTAACAGAGTAAATCTGTTAGGGCCCATAAGCACCCCTAGTGGCTGACTGGAAAAAAGCCACTAGACGTGAGGTTTCTTAAACTGCAATATTTTACATTGCAGTGTTAAACAGACATGGGCATTGCGCCCAGACCACTTCAGTGAGATGAAGTGCTCTTGGTGCCTAAAGTGTCCCTTTACATTTAGAAATGACTGTAGAAGGGGCAGTTTGGTGTAACTTAGTGTGATGCAATTGCCATCTCTTGTTGGCAGTAATAATCTCTTAAAGATTCTGCTATGTGTAGAAGTTCCAAGCACACCCAGCTGCATTAGTAAACTGTTAAAGTAAGCTATATTTGAGACAGCACCTAAAATAGCATGTGCCTGAGTGTACATTTTTCCTGAACCTGCAGCAGTAAGATGCAAGGCTGTGGCAAAAGCAAAACTCCAGTAGATTACTATTCTAGAGCTGAGAACATCCCTGATCTAAAATGGGCACTTAAGGTCAGTGTGTGCAATACACCAAACACCCAACCATAGGACACCAGAATTAGTATTTAACCTAAATAAATAAAATACAATAAAAAGATGTGTCCTTTGCAGAACCAATGTGCAAAAGGGACTATAGAGCTACTCTGTCCACTTTAGCAGTACACAAACAGTAGGTAATGTGTAGGGAATGTAGTATATGCTCCAAATGTTAAACTACATAAAAAAAAAAAAAAATTTATTTTTTTTTAGAAAAAGACCCTGAAGCAGTCTCCCACAGCAGCTTTCATCTGCTGCCCGGAGCCCTTATTTGTCTTGCTAAAGCTTCCCATGGAAACAAGGTGACTACTGTCTGCCTCTGTGTGCAGCCATCAAGGGACTGCTCTGTGTGTGAGGGAGGAAAGGACTCCCTCTACTGCAGGCTGTAAGCCTATTATGTAATAGGAGGGGGGGGCTGCACCCTCCCCAGCCTGGCTCCCTGCAGCACGCTCTATGAATGGAGAATTCTGGGGACACGCACAGAACAGGCAAACAAGTAATCAGCCCTTGGACTTGATGATTACCCCCCAACACACACACATACACACACACATACATACACACATACATACACACATACATACACACACACTACTGAATCCTCACTCCCCCTGCCTTCAGTTTCAGCGTGTGCTCCAGTGGTGACGCTGCCTCCCTCAGCCCATGTAAGAGCCACCCAGAGAGGAAAGATCTGCTTGAACACCTCCTGCTCCTCCTCCTCCTCCTCATCCTCCTTCTAGCCAGACCCAGGCACTGCAAGGCACCTCCAAGACACAGCTAAGAGACTGGGGGGGAAAGAGAGAGAGAGGCAGAGGGGGAATATATCCAAGGGTTCCATTCTAGAACGTTAAAGAGATATTGATACATTTCAGAGGAAGCATGGAGGTACCACGCCTGAGCCAACACATCAGCAGCCCTAATAGCCCTTGTGAGGAAATGATCAAGAACCTTAGCTTAGAGGCTATTCAGCTGTGTGAGAGGGACGGTAAGTCAACTGCTCCTTTTAACCCTTTCTATGCCACGCCCCTCTTGCCTGAAGGGTTAATCTTTTTTTTTTTTTTCCTATACATCCTAATGTCTCTGCCCACCTCATGCCTATGTGTTTAGTTGTTTCTTTGTTATCCCATTAACGTGTCTGCAGAGTGTCACAGCCTTTCTAACTTAGAACAATGGATTTTCTCCTAGCAGGTCCATAAGCTCCCAGGTCTGTGTGTGTATGGTAGCTATTGATCTCTCCCTGGTCTGCACTCTGTTGGTACTATTGCTCAATGATTTGCATTGCAGCATTTGAGTGTAGACGATGCAGCGCTGGTAATAGAGAACATACTTAGAAATGGATGTGCTTATCATAGGCAGCCAGTTAGCAGAACTCCTAATTCCCCTATTCTATCGGCCAGCATTGCATAGAACGTGTGATTATTTGAGACAAAAATACAATTCAAAAATATATTTCCTATGCACTGATGTTTTGTGTACTATCTGTAAATATTTTTCTGCTTTTTTTTTTAATTTTGTATTTATTTATTTTTACAACAGCATTAAATATATTTTATAACAGGGGGCGTGAGGTTGCTGCTGGGGGGGAGGGGAGAGATTAGGGCTTGGAGGTAACATTGCAATATCAGCACCATGGACAGATGAACCTACTGGATTCTGGGCGAGGAGTCAAGATCTGCTGAGCATCTGCACTGAATTGGCAGTTAATTTGCTATTGCTAGCAACAGCAAAATAATTCTACCCCATGCAGAATCTAAAGAGTGCATTAAAAACTTGAGAAATATTCATATATTCCCCAGCCAGTGATGGCATAATTTGGCAGAGATCTGGAACATCTGTAAACATTTGATGGCTTACTGTTATAGATGCAGACATGTGATAATTCTGACACACCTGTGTGTATAGTCTGTGTATGCTACAAAAGACTGCAGGTTCTAAAAAGCAATCATTTTACAAAAATGGTGGATATTCCAGGCATCCTCTAAATCATTGCTTTACTTATACATGTTATATCGGTTGTTCTTTAAAAATATTGTTCTAAAAGAGAAATTGCAGCATTGGAGTGAATTTAGCAAAATAACTTGGCACACAGGTTAATATTTCACCTTGGGATCTTGAAATGCGTGAATTATTTCTCAATGGATTGATAGGTCTTTTGAGATCCTTGACTTTTAAAATAAAATGGCTTAATCTGCTGCATGTGTGTGTGCAGTCTGGTTTCCAAGCTAAATGCGTTTTTTGAGAAGGTAAATGTGTGGCACTGTAACGCAAGCAAAATAATTATACAATGCATGGGAACCCACGTTTTCTAAAATTGAGGCTAGTCTTCATGCTGCGTCTTTGCAAAATGCATCTGCTGTGAAAATAATTTATTGTGCTGTCATTTTTCCTTCATGCTTATAATTTTGTGCCAGAACAGTTTAAGTTACAAGGACGGAATGCAAAATTTCCTTTTACTGACATAATTACTGCTAAGATTAAAGTTGGCCTTTACACAAAATATGTCGTTTGTGAGTTGATACTAAGATTCACTTATGGACATTAAACTATGGATGCCCTTATGACATCATAATAAGCTATAATATATTATCTTGATGTTTCATCCAAATCTGATTTAATATTTGCAAAATAAACATTGCATAATAATTAGATTTTATTACAAAATAAGAAAATTATTCATATTTTGCAGTGTATGCTAAAAACATATACTTACAGGTCTTCTATATTGAATAAACTGTATGATAAGCTGAGAGGTCTATTTTCTGCCTGTATAACACACTAAACGTGTGTACGTGTATATGTATGTTTCCTGCACCCCAAACACATACCTATTGTTAAGGAGATTTTGTTTATGTAAAATATGCTTTTTGAACTTTGTTAGAATTCTATTAAAAATCTCAAGTTTAAGGGCTAGCAGATATTTGCAACCTTAAATGTGTGTGTGGGCACATGTAGATAAGTATGACATTAATATTACCATGTATTAGCTCTAACTGCTTACAAGTCGTGTTTTTTGTTTTTTTTTGTTTTGTTTTTTGTTTTTTAATCATGCCACTTTTTTCTCTTTTTTTTTCTTTATAATGTGTCCGTGCAAAGGTCATGTGAAAAACCTTTATATAAATGATCTCTGCACTCAGCCTCATGACCACATTTTTCTGTGATTAGCCTCATGAAGGCGGGTTCTGAGTGATCTAAAAATCGATGTACAGTTCCATTTTAATAACTCTGGGATGTAATATGGGACAAACTGCATAGCAATTGTAAAAAAAAAAAAAGTTGGTCAGCATCATTAGCCCAAAGTAACTATTATTCAAATAACTAGTAGACAATCAAAATAAAATTGATAAAAGATTTTTAAGCAAATGTGTTTTTAATATTTTAGTGAAAATCAACCCTGATCATACCTTCATAATTTAAATTGTCTAAGTAAAAAAAAAAAAAAATATATATATCTATCTCAATTTGTTTAAATTTGTAAATATACAAATTCGCATAGCTCTAACTGTTGCTTATTTTTCCTACTTAGCTGATATATTAACATGTGGGCCGACATTCTCTTTAGTTGGTAGAAGTGAGATTGGGTTTCTGATCGTGCAAAACAAGTTGTCTGACTGAATGTAATACAATAAGCAGCATTCTGAACTACCAAAGGTATTCTAGGATATTTTTATGAATAATCTTCCGTTCTAGTGTGGTCTATGCATAAGTTCTTAATTTGGTCACATCACTGGCTCAGATCATTGATCAAATGTCTTTTTACTTTGTAACAGGAGACATTAAAACAAATGAAGACTCCTTGTTCTGAAAATGCACTCTTCTTTCAGTCTTTAATGGCACTTTAATGTACTTCACAAATTGATCTCTGCCTATGTTTGTTTTGTTATTGCTTGTTACACTGGGGAATATAGCATTATGAAACGGCTCAAATATGGTTGACAATGTGATCATATAATACATTGCTGCCCAGTTAGTTATGGTCACATGAGCTCTTATTAAATCTGTTGAGTAATGTGATATAGCCATGGGCAGCTACTGACCTCAAGCTCTATTTTTAAAAGACCACTCTAGGCACCCAGACCACTTCAGTTTAATGAAGTGGTCTGGGTACCTGGTCCAGCTAGGGTTAACCCATTTTTTTTTTTTTTTTTTGTAGACATAGCAGTTTCAGAGAAACTGCTATGTTTTATAAATGGGTTAATCCAGCCTCTAAAGCCTCTAGTGGCTGTCTCATTGACAGCCGCTAGAGGCGCTTGCGTGCTTCTCACTGTGAAAATCAGTGAGAAGACACCAGCATCCATAGGAAAGCATTATGAATGCTTTCCTATGAGACTGGCTGAATGCGCGCGCGGCTCCTGCCGCGCATGCGCATTCAGCCGAAGAGGAGGAGAAGAGGCGGAGAGGAGGAGAGCTCCCCTCCCAGCGCTGGAGAAAGGTGAGTGTTTAACCCCTTCCTCTCCCCAGAGCCCAGTGGGAGGGGGTCCCTGAGGGTAGGGGTACCCTCAGGGCACTATAGTGCCAGGAAAACGAGTATGTTTTCCTGGCACTATAGTGTCCCTTTAATGCTTGCCAGACAATGTTGAAAATGAACTATAACTTATATTAACCATTTGTCATGTAATGCTCTGTGTTTTCTTTTAAATGTATACCAAGGATTTAGCAAGTCAAATTACAATGCAGTAGAGTCTAGGCACAGCTAGGGCACACAATGCAAATGAGGAGGAAAACAGACACAATGTACACTATGTGTTTCTCCTCTATAACTATATATGCTAAATGACAAAAAAGGAATAATTTATAACAATAGGCAGAGAAGCAAAGATACAAGTAGCCACTTACATATCTACATTTTTTTTAAATTTTCAGACTTCAAAAACATATTTGCGAAATGTACGTGATATTAAGATATCAAAAATAATGGAAGTGACATTTCTTCATTACTTCTCCATTGCTTTGAGAGTTGTTATAAAAATATTCACACATTAGACAATAATTTTGTGTACATTATTGCAACTTTAATCTATTAGAATCTATTGCTGTTACAATTAATTCTCTGATATAAGCTATTACTATTATTACTTTATTATTGATATAGCGCCAGCAGATTCGGTAGCGCTTGATCACTTACCGGCATCCCTGTTTGTAAATTCAAAGCTTTGAAAAGACTTCTGGTTTGCAACCTTGATCTGTTCCTATACATTTTCCTACTCAACAAAAACCATCTTAATGGCTTATTTTTTTGGTGCAAGTCCATTCCAGAAAATGACTACAGTGCTTGTTCAGTATGTTAAAGATTCTATGAATAATAGACTTTTCATCAGGGCTAAATTTCTTATAAAGGCAACCAAAAGACATATGAAACTTATTTGTACAAATGTGATATTGTCTGACGGAGATCTCCAATTCTCCCTTTCCTTTGTGTTCCGGATATTGTAGCAGTTTCTGATTGATCTTTATCTTATTAAGAGAATGATTTACCGCATTGAATGGTGGATTTGCTTGTTCTAGACAGTTGATAAAACCTTGAACTCTTTGTGCTGGTTAAATGATGATACATAACACTTGGAATTGGATTCATTCCCTCATTCCATTTAGTTTCACTTTGAGCAAGCTTCTTTTTAAGTTTGTTTCCTCTCTCACATGTTCTAATTTAGATCTTGTTTCATATTTGCCTTTATATCCAGGTGTATATTAGATCCTTTTCCTGCTAGAATGTTTGTTAGATTTGCAATTGTAACAAATCCTTGTACATACTTTTACATATATACATACTAAACGTATGTATAAATGTAAAAGTATGTACAAGGATTTGTACTATAAAAAAACCTATAGGAATGACTTCATGCAGACAGGAGCAAGGTGGGTTTTAGTACTGCACTGCTTTGCAGAAATTGCTTTTAAAGAAGAACTCTTAAAAGAACACTCCAAGCACCATAACCACTACAACACATATAAGTGGTTATAGTGCCAGGAATGCCCTGGCACGCCCTCCAATGTAAGTAGTTAAATTACTGTCTGCCTCTTCCAGTCTTATGAGAGGCAGAGGATCCTGCTAGAAGCACCTGTTGCATGTCTTTTGTGGTAGGCCCTGAAGTGCAGACCCAGTTTTTCTGGCTGAGAGCATCAGCTGATCACTCTCAGCCAATGAGCTAAGCTCTGCACTAGCAGGTTTAGCTCAGAGAGCTTCCTGTTCTCAAACCAAAGCGAAGGAGCAGGGATGAGTTCCCATGGGCCCTAAAAAAAAAAGTAAAACTATTAAAACATTTTGGAGGTGGGGCAACAGTGCGCAACTGCTGCCATAACCACAACAGTGTTCTGTAGTTGTTATGGTGCTTGGAGTGTTCCTACAAAAGCAATAACAAGTTTAATTATATATTAAATTCAAGCTTATTGAAAACAAACATATTGACCGCAACCATGTCCGTTTTTAGATTACCATGTTAAACAAAGGCTAAAAGAAGCACCCTTATAGTATACCATTAATAAGTAGAGAGAATGTAAACATTCTGCTAAATCTATTGTTGATACAGCAGTTGTTTTCTCTGATGATATAATCTTTCCAGAAATGATTCAAGTTAAACAATTATGTTTTTGTTTTACATTCGTCAATATGTCAATGACAGTTTTCTGTAACAGATTGTACTCCAGATACTAGACATTGAAAACCAAGTGATGATGCAATCACCCTCTGTGTTCTTAGTCATAACAATTAATTACATTTATAATCATTTGCTTTTGAACTTCTAGCCAATTTGTTTTAAACACATACTCTTTATTGGTATGAAATTATGTCTATACAAAAATCTACACCTGTTAATAGTGAAAATATGAACACAAAAATGAGGCAGCTGGTTCTTTCAAACAGTGGTCTGTTTCCTTAGCAATCTATAATTCTTCTATTTTTTTTCTTTTTTCGTCATAAAATAATACAATTGGGAACGTTCTATGTAAATATATGTTTGAATGTATATTTCGAAATATTCTTCCATTTTAGGTAAACAAATCAGTAGAGAGAGTTTTTTTTCTTAAAATAAAAAAAATAAAAAAATGTTTTAGGACACAATATATAACCCCGCAGATGCGTGTTTTGACTCTAACACATTCCAAAGCAGGTTCTTGAATACTGTCCTTTTTTTTTTTTTTTTTTCAGTCCGGTTTTCCAATCTGCCATCAAATTGACATGTACTCTCTGCCATCTCCCTTTGTTTACTGTTTGATATCAGATGGCTGCTCTCCAATGTACGGTCCCATGTGTATACCGTTTCTAGGTATTGGTGAAATTTCATAACCCTAAATTAGAAACATTAATTCTCTGGGCCTTTGACCTTCCATCAAGCCTTCTAAAAAAGAAATATTTTCTTATTTTTGTATTTATTTTATTTCCAAAAGAATTGGCAGAAATATGAGCTTTCATAAGTGTAGTCATGTCCCATACCTACGGAAGTCAATCAGGTACATATTCAATCACTTAATTTACTTGAATATTTTTTTGAATTCTTTTTTTTTTTTTTAAGCGAAAAAGCACTATACAAATAAAAAAATTGTCTATTGAGTGGAAATGGGTGATTTTATCGATAATAATCCTGTTAATGTGATTCCTGTATCTGTAAGATTTATAAACCTTGCTAATCTGGGTATTTCTCCATTTTGCCATTCTTTTAATGCTCTAACTTCAGTATCTTCTCACTGTCATCCATATCGAGGGACTGACCTCATCTTAGTCTCCTATTGACCCTGATTTTGTTGTCTACCTCAAAATATGGCATTTTGATCCAACCTGCATGTTTTGCATTTTGATGGACTAATTCCCTATTGTGGTCATGGACAGTCACACAGCTTACATGGGACCACTGGGCGCAGTGCTATGACATGGGACTTCAACTGAAGTTTAGATCTCTTTATATCTCAGGCTCGGTGAACATACTTTAAAAGATGTGAATGATTGTGTTTCAATCGTAAATGGATCTTCAAATGTGCTCTGACAATTTTTCAGCTTTATGAGACTGCTTTTTGCTGAAAAATAGCAGTGTTTACATTGCTGCTTAAGTCCACCTCTTTTAACCATACCTTCCAACTCAGGCATCCTTTTAATTGGGATATTAGTGAGAGGGGGAAAGACGGTGGGCCAGAGATGCAATTGCGTCACTGGCACCACACAAATGGCGGAACCAACCCAGAAGGGGGTGATCAAGCCCAAAGGATTGGCAGGGCAGCCTGGCCTGAAGAAACATCAGGCTGTCTGTCCATCATTCAGGCCAGTCCAATGAGGTCAGACCTTGCTGGGAGCTCTGTCTCCGTGATCTCTACAAGGTCCTAAGTCCTTGATCTTGCTGGGGACAGTTTCCTGGTGTCCCCAAAAGTGGAACACCAGGGAATGAAGTTGGGAGGGCTGGGCAGGACCTAAAACCAGGATGGTTGGGAGTACTGAGTAGCTGTCACTAGGACAGCCACTTGAGGAGCTTCCTGGGTTCCATCCTGCAAAGATTGCAGAACCAACATGCAGCATTTCAACACTTAGCATGGAGATGCTAAACACTCCCCAATGAGATGCACTAGCATGAGGAGATGTTGATTGGTCACAGCTCGATGATTTCCTCACATGCGCACTCAATTGGTCCCGATGGGGAAGCATTATATTGACTAAGATCATCTGTGTTGATGAGCTCAGTCTCTGGAGTAGTAAGACCAGCACACCAAGGGAAATAAGGTGACTAAATCTTTTTTCTCAACTTCTGGGGAAGGTCATTAATCCAAATAGGTAGTATAGCACTCTAGCGTTTGGAATACATGTTTGTATTCCTAACCCTCTACTGTTTCTTTACTGTATTGATTTTTTTAATTTTTTTTTGTGTAAAGAGACACATTTTGATTTTAAGAGCCAGATGTATCCTCTCTGTGAAACAGCACACTTCTATCAATTCTGAGATTATAGTTTGAGTTTTGATTATATAATGCTCTCAGTGCTATCAATCAACAGGTATTTATCCCAACCTCCTGCTGTTTTGCAACATTGTAAATTAAGGTTGTGTTATTGTTGATCTCAGCTGATAAGAATAGAATACTGCGTCACTTGGTTATTTTTCTTGTATGAATTATACAGTTGGTTATAAAAGGTACATACAAATAGGAGTGAAAAACAGAAAGATACAGCTTTGATGACACATTCATTTAATGGTATGGCTACAATTATGGTGCCGTTAAAGTAAACGCTTACAAATTCAACTTACCTAAATTACTGTTTTATCTTGGAAGATTGCTTATGGTTAAATAGCAATAAACCTGTCATACTTGCTTTAGCATGATATTATTTTATAAAGTAAGGATGTTATGTAAGCATTGGTTATGATGGTATAGAGCTCATTAGCCCATTTACATCATATTTTGAGAATTTATTTTTAAATCTCTCCTACATGAACAAATATGTGCATTAAACATGCCTGAAGAATGTCCGTGGATGAGATTTGAATGATTATTATATTGGCATCTTACAAACCCCAAAGAATATGGTATTGCCTCCCTAATTTATTTCCCTATGAAAGGTTTCTCTCTAGTATTCAAAGTCTGACAAAGTGTGAATTACGTGTGTGTCTTCTAAAGAGGGCCACCCTTGACCCTAACTTCCCATTCAACTACTACCCTATCTCGCTACGACTGTTTTCCTCCAAGATCCTTGAGAGCTGTTTACGTGAGATTGACAGACTTCCTGGAATCCAACTCGCTGCTTGACCCACTTCAAACTGTATTCCGGGCTCATCACTCTGTTGAAATTTCTCTGACCAAAGTATCCAATGATCTAATCACTGCAAAATCTAGTGGTCAATATTCTATCCTAATTCTTCTTGACCTTTCTGCTCCCTTTGACAGTGTTACTCATCAACAACTTCTTCACGACCTCTGTAATCTCAGTCTACGAGATACTGCTCTTTCATCGTGCCACCACTACCTTTTCCAGTGCTCTTTCAGTGTTTCTTTCTCTGGCTCTGCCTCTTCTCTGCAACCCCTCTTTGCTGGTGTTCACCAAGGCTCTGCCCTTGGTCCCCTGCTGTTTTCTATCAACACTGCCTCCCTTTGTAAATTCATCAGCTCCTTTGGCTTCCCATATCATTTCTATGCAGATGACACGCATATCGATCTGTCCTCTCCTGATCTCTCATTGTCCCTCTTGACTTGTGTTTCTGAATGCCTCTCTGCTATTTCTAATTGAATGGCTGCTCACTTCCTAAAACGTAGCCTGTCCAAAACAGAGCTTCTTGTAATTTCTCCCTCTAGTGCTGATACTCCCGTGTATGTCTCCCTCCAAGTCAATGGCACCACCATCAGCTCTACCTCACAGGCTCGCTGCCTTGGTGTTCTCTTTGGTGGTCTCCTTCTCCTCTCATGTCCAGTAGATCATCAAATCCTGCCGCCTATATCACAAAAACCTAACACACATCCACCACAATTTAATTTAAGACTAAGCCTAAAGTGCTGATCCTTTACTACTGCAATCCACTTCTCAGTGGTCTTACATGTTCCCAACTTGCCCGGTTACAGTCTGTAATGAATGCAATGGTGAGGTTCATCTTCCTGTCTGGCCACACGTCCCAAGCATCCCCTTTCTCTGTCAGTCCCTACACTGGATTCCCATAAATATAGGGTTCAATTTAAAATTATGGTACTTGCTTACAAATGTTTACATAATGATGCTTCTACCTATCCTCCCTAAGACACAAGTATGTCCTGTAAAGGCCTCTATGCTCCGCTGAAGATCTCAGTCTATCCTCTGTACTCTCACCTTTGATGCTCGCCTCCAAGACTTCTAAGGGCTGCACTGTTTCTGTGGAACTCCGTTCTCTGCTCCATTATACTCTCACTTCATTCCTTTTTTTTTTTTTAAATCACTAAAAACTCACTTTTTCAGGAAAGCACTGTTAATAGCTTTCCCTCCACACCTTGCTTCCTCTCCTGCAATGGTCATCCACAACAAAAAAAACACAAAGCTCTCTATTCTAGCATCCTACTTTTCTACCTTACCCTTACCTTTTGTGTCACTATACCCCACTCCCGTCTGCATGTAAGCTCATTGAGCAGGGCTCTCAACTCCTTCAGTTCCTGTGCGTCCAGCTTGTCTGGTTAGATACCAGTGTCTGTTAGTCCACTCATTGTACAGCGTTGTGGAATTTATTGGCACTTCATAAGTAATAATAATTATAATCATACATTATACTTTATTACAGCTTTAATTTGGTCTGAAATGTGATATGAGTAATCTAATGGTGGGGACATGTAGCAGAATGGTCAAGGAAGTTATTGAGTAAGTTCGCATTTGCAAAATTCTTTTACTTTGAATATTAAATTAAGCTCAACTGTATTTGCAAACAACAAAACAAGAACAGTTATTATTATTATTATTATTATTAGCAGCTATTTAGCACCCTCATATTCCACAGAGCTTTACAATACTGGAAAGCGGATATTTCAGTGATGAAGAAGGTCCTGCATAATCAAACTTAGAATCTACGATGATTTGGGGTAGGTGGATATATATCATTAGGTGCCTTGAGATACTTACTGGTAATGTGTTTTGACCTGGAACCTGGGTTTCTAAATTTTTAGGCATGTTATTACTCCTGTAACAAACTGATATAACTGTATGGCCATGATGATTTCTGTTACAGACTGAATAACCTTTTATAAAAGTCCAGCATTGGTGTTTTACAGAGTATATTGTGAGTTTGGAAGTAAGCCTTTTCCTACTGTTTCACAAGCCTAAAATCTGAAATTTACATTGAATTCCTAGCATTCAGACTTTCAAAAACTCTGCTTAATTTTAATACCTGCTACACATTAACTCCTATTGATGTAATGTATGCAAATTATTGCCTATCATAAAATAAGAACATGTTGATTTCAAACAAAAGGTATATAATTCTCTAAGCTGCAATTCTGTCACTTTTTACTGCTTGCTGTGTGCATTATATACACCTCTATATTGTGCTAATCTACAGCTATAATTCTTTTACTTATAAAATATTTCGAAACCTATTTCATAAAAGTTATTATTACTGATATGCACTAAATCATTAATATTGTAGGTGTAAAATGCTAGACTGCTTATATCAAATGTGAATAAAAATCAGAAGAAAATAATTAACTTAAATGCCTGTTGTATTCCCAATCTGAGCACATTTATCAACCAGTTATTTAATGATTAAGGAAGGAGTTATTCTAGAACTTAAGGCAAAAACATGTACTAAAGTTTTCCTTGTAAAATGTACCTGTTTGCTTTTAAGGAAATGGATCCCATGATTGTTCCTAGTGTTGATATATTGCAGTGTCCATTGTTCGGTAGACTTGTGCATTCGGTTTCAAATGAATTGTGATTAGCCCAAATTTTGGGCAATCCGTGATCCCAAACTTCCAAATGCTGTATGGATAAATCACAAATCAAAGGAAATTTACAATGGACAAAACCGTTTTATTTCGTGATTCAGAGTGCTGTCCGTGGTACCAAAAAAAACAAATAATTGATGGTCATGGTATAGCCACTAAATGTTGGTTTTATTCATAGATCAAGTGAAAAGTGACCAACAGGTGGGGGGAGAAGGAAGGGAGAGCAGTAAAAAAAAAAAATTATATTGCTATATTTTTTATTTATTAAATATATAAATATAAATTTTTTTTAATAGCTTCTATTTTTCCCACTCTTGGTTACTTCTCACGTGATCTGTGAATCAAATGGTGTGAAAATACAGTGCATATACCTAATAATTTTATTTGCAGTACACTGATTGGCCAATTGTTGCTCAATTTTAGTTCGTCCGACTAATTTTTTAGGAAACTATTGCATGGACGAAATGCATTCAAACAAAAACAATGTTTTTTTTTTTTTTAACTAGTCGATTCCAATCGATTTTATACAAACCAAATTGTTGTCCCAGGCACAAGTCTATTGTTCAACATTGTGGGATATGCTTATGCCATTCAGGTTCTGGCAGAGGATACTAGCCATAACTTCCTGTTTTTTGTTTGAGAGCCGATCCAATAGTTGCTTGCACTTTGCTGCACCTATAAGCAACATAATGCAGGTATAAGTTAATGTGAATTCCTGGCATCATATATAGAGCAAGGAGCCTTGATGGTTATAATAGTTGGAGTAATAGGTAAATTATGAGATCTTTATTCAAATTGTGTACTTATATTATTTCTATACAATGTCTATTTACGGTTTTTCTCATTTCTATAAAGTTAAAACTTAATTGAAGTATAAACACAATGTATGTTTGCAATGTAAAAAATCTCCCTAATGGATGGAGAATTTCAAGTAATCTCTATAGAGTAGTGCAAGGTTATTTAGTGACCTATAGAACAGACATCCATGCTTATTCAAGATTTACTAAATTAAATTCTGTATGTGAAATTTGGCAGTTGTTTCAAATAATTTGGCCAGACAATGTGTTGTATGTATAGTACAATTGACTAGGGAAAATCACTGTATGTTCTGCATATTAATGACATTCCAAATGTCACATGATAATCGCCAAACAAAAGTTGATTTTGTTCTGGAGTAAAAAAGGATGCATTAGTTGCTAGGATACACGAAAGACTCCAGACTGAATAACTGCATGTTATTGATATTAACATAATTACTACAAATTTGCACAAAACTACTTTATCAATATTTTGCAGTTACAAGAATATTAATTTTAGGTTAATCGATTAAAAAGAAAATAGATTTATTGATCAAAAGACATTCTAATTTTGGATATGTACCAACATACAAAATGTTTAATTTATACGGGTGTACTGTAGAACACAGAGGGACATCACATGAACACATAACTAAAAGGCTTCTTGCCTTAAATGTGCAGCATATGAATTTGTCTTTAATAGAGAACATTTCGGTTAAAAAAAAAAAAAACCAAACACACTAATATTTTCTGTAGGATCCACATATGAGAACCATCCTTAGTAAGAGGAAGATTAAATGTATGTAGCAATTTTCTAGCAGCCTCTGCATGAAATTGCAACACAATCATGATGAAATTGCTACACGATCTCCCCATTATATTCTTCCTTGCTCTTGAGGTGGGGGTGACAGAGCCTCCTCATAGAATTGGGTGAAAGAGCAAAAAAGGAGATATCTTATGGGAACAAGAGAAAAAAAAAATGATTCAAAGTTAGGCAAATAGAGGCACTAGAATGTGCATCTTATCTGATGATTACACTCATGACTGCAGAGAACTCCCCTTTTAAATCACTCTTGAATGGAGAAATGTGGCCCAGAACCTTGAGGCCCTTATTTTCTGAGACCTTGAAGGGACACTCCAGAGACTAATAGAACTGTTGCATTTAATAGTTTTTTGGCTTTATAAATATGCTATATTTTTTGCAGTTTCAAATCTTTATAGTTTTTGCACAAATCTTTATAGTTTTTTTGTTTTTTTTTGTTTTTTGCATATTGATGCAACAAAAGCCTGCCTCTGAAAGACTTCCATGTCAATGTATGCACATAACTCAGACACTGGGTGAGCTACTTTTTGCAGACAGTCAGAGACAATACACACAGAAAGTGATATACCCGTACCTAACAATTTGTCTCCCTGGACGTTTTATCCTTCTAAGGTTAATTTGTAGTTCAGATCACCCAGTGCTGTCAGTGGTTGAAAAGTAAGCCGTTAACAAATTCTATCCCTATCTCATCTCAAAGTCTATAGCCATTTGTAGTTAAAGGAGAAACAACACCATATTTTAAATCATTATATACATAGCACATTAAAAAGAACAAAAAAGGGGCAGGGCCTGAGCTCTAGGGCGGCTGGACATTCTTTGTGTGAGCTTCTGGCTTGATCTCCCAAATTTCTACCACAAGCGACTAACAGCCAGCTCAAAAGATACACTTTGCAACTTACCTGTAATTGGAGCCAGCCAAGGTAGCCTGGATCACTCCTGTGGTTGGCATTCTGTCTCCTAGACGGCAGACCCAGCAATGCCTAGTGAATCCATCAGGCAGGCTGTACGACGCTGTGCTTCTCAAGACATACCTTGCAGCCCCTTTCCCCCCTCTCTGGGCCAGTGGGGGTTATCCATTGTCTTGTGACAAATCGGGATCACTACATCCTTCTCTCCCAACACTCCAACATTACAGGGAGTGCAGAATTATTAGGCAAATGAGTATTTTGACCACATCATCCTCTTTATGCATGTTGTCTTACTCCAAGCTGTATAGGCTCGAAAGCCTACTACCAATTAAGCATATTAGGTGATGTGCATCTCTGTAATGAGAAGGGGTGTGGTCTAATGACATCAACACCCTATATCAGGTGTGCATAATTATTAGGCAACTTCCTTTCCTTTGGCAAAATGGGTCAAAAGAAGGACTTGACAGGCTCAGAAAAGTCAAAAATAGTGAGATATCTTGCAGAGGGATGCAGCACTCTTAAAATTGCAAAGCTTCTGAAGCGTGATCATCGAACAATCAAGCGTTTCATTCAAAATAGTCAACAGGGTCGCAAGAAGCGTGTGGAAAAACCAAGGCGCAAAATAACTGCCCATGAACTGAGAAAAGTCAAGCGTGCAGCTGCCACGATGCCACTTGCCACCAGTTTGGCCATATTTCAGAGCTGCAACATTACTGGAGTGCCCAAAAGCACAAGGTGTGCAATACTCAGAGACATGGCCAAGGTAAGAAAGGCTGAAAGACGACCACCACTGAACAAGACACACAAGCTGAAACGTCAAGACTGGGCCAAGAAATATCTCAAGACTGATTTTTCTAAGGTTTTATGGACTGATGAAATGAGAGTGAGTCTTGATGGGCCAGATGGATGGGCCCGTGGCTGGATTGGTAAAGGGCAGAGAGCTCCAGTCCGACTCAGACGCCAGCAAGGTGGAGGTGGAGTACTGGTTTGGGCTGGTATCATCAAAGATGAGCTTGTGGGGCCTTTTCGGGTTGAGGATGGAGTCAAGCTCAACTCCCAGTCCTACTGCCAGTTCCTGGAAGACACCTTCTTCAAGCAGTGGTACAGGAAGAAGTCTGCATCCTTCAAGAAAAACATGATTTTCATGCAGGACAATGCTCCATCACACGCGTCCAAGTACTCCACAGCGTGGCTGGCAAGAAAGGGTATAAAAGAAGAAAATCTAATGACATGGCCTCCTTGTTCACCTGATCTGAACCCCATTGAGAACCTGTGGTCCATCATCAAATGTGAGATTTACAAGGAGGGAAAACAGTACACCTCTCTGAACAGTGTCTGGGAGGCTGTGGTTGCTGCTGCACGCAATGTTGATGGTGAACAGATCAAAACACTGACAGAATCCATGGATGGCAGGCTTTTTGAGTGTCCTTGCAAAGAAAGGTGGCTATATTGGTCACTGATTTGTTTTTGTTTTGAATGTCAGAAATGTATATTTGTGAATGTTGAGATGTTATATTGGTTTCACTGGTAATAATAAATAATTGAAATGGGTATATATTTGTTTTTTGTTAAGTTGCCTAATAATTATGCACAGTAATAGTCACCTGCACACACAGATATCCCCCTAACATAGCTAAAACTAAAAACAAACTAAAAACTACTTCCAAAAATATTCAGCTTTGATATTAATGAGTTTTTTGGGTTCATTGAGAACATGGTTGTTGTTCAATAATAAAATTAATCCTCAAAAATACAACTTGCCTAATAATTCTGCACACTATTTGACCGCTTTTGTGCTTCTCTGGATTGTACACCGGGACTTGCCTCCGCTCTGAACGACTGAGACACGGCTCCTGAGAACCAACTTGCAAGACGGATCCACCTGACTAGGCATCCACCATGGGTCGCCAGAGCAGCAATGCTGCGGAGACACCACATGAGGCCCCTACAACGGAGGCTCGCACCACACTGACCTGGCCTCCCATTTAGCCAAACTCCGAGGCGACAAGCATGCTCCATCTATACACGGCTCACCAGCTACAGAGGCCCTTGTCTCAAGGTTTCAGTGTGGCACTAACTGGTGGATACAAGAGCGGGTGGAGTGCCAAGATGACATCCAGAGGACCAATCTGCTATACTTGGACCCTCCGGCATACTCTACTGGCCTGCCGACTTATGGAGTTGGGTAAAGGGGGACTCTGGCAACATATAAGCTTAAGGAAACTGCATGATAAAGTGAATACCAGCCTGCTCTATATTTTTGTTTAATTTTGACCGGTTATCATTTTAGTTTATTTTCATACATATGAGGCCTACCACACTACAGTATTACCACAAAGCCAAGTGGTTTAATTCCTACGATGTGTGCATCTCAACACTATACTTATTGTCATAACCATATGATAATGTTTATTCATATGCTTCAACTGCTCCCAGTCACACACGCAGCACTTTAAAGGACCACTCTAGGCACCCAGACCACTTCAGCTTAACCCCTTAAGGACACATGACATGTGTGACATGTCATGATTCCCTTTTATTCCAGAAGTTTGGTCCTTAAGGGGTTAATGAAGTGGTCTGGGTGCCAGGTCCCTCTAGGATTAACCCCTTTTTTTTTTTTTTATAAACATAGCAGTTTCAGAGAAACTGCTATGTTTATAAATGGGTTAATCAAGCCTCTAAAGCTTCTAGTCGCTGTCTCATTGACAGCCGCTAGAGGCGCTTGCGTGATTCTCACTGTGAAAATGAAAGTGAGAACACACAAGCTTCCATAGGAAAGCATTGTAAATGCTTTCCTATGAGACCGGCTGTGCGCGCAGCTCCTGCCGTGCATGCGCATTCAGCCAAAAGGGAGGATCGGAGGCGGAGAGGAGGAGAGCTCCCCGCCCGGCGCTGGGAAAAAAGGTAAGTTTTAACCCCTGTAAAAGAAAAAATAGATGATAAAGTCTCCATAAAATGAGACTCAAAACTGGTTTTAAACACAATATAAGGAATACTTAATACATATTGTGACTTTAATAAAACAGCACTGAGCATTAATGAGAAAGATTGTCCATTAATCTATAATATGGTATATATTGATTCCAAAGAGGTGCCACAAAAAATAAATAAAATTGAAAATATTTTGTGATTCTATGAAAAGACAAAAGGGCACTATGGATGGACTATCAAAAATAATAAAATAGAAAAAATGGATCAAATATCTGTGGGGGGGGAGGACCAAAACCTAAAAATAGGAATATGGTATCTAACCTCAAAACAATGAGGTAAAAATAGATCGCCATAAAGACAGGAAGCCAAAGCATACATAAGAGGGGGACATATATAAATATCCAGTAAATCTGCCCTATTACTCCTATATTGGAGTGTTCTATGCTGAACACTAATTTTCTATGCTGTCCCTGATAGTGTATAAAAAGGCACAAAACCCCCCAATCAAGAATATTTAACAGAGTAGCATATATAAGGGGAGAAAATATAGAGCAGAAGATATATATTCCCTGTAACTCCTAGAACAAACACCTTCAAGGGTGTTCTATACTGTCCCTAAAGGAGAGAGAGAAAGTAAGAAGGATATTGCTGCCTGTCCCCCCTCCAATTCGATAGCTCAGTGCTGAGAACAAATGAAACTAAAGTGCTTAACAAGCTAGTGCCACCATTCATGAAAAAGGTGTAAGCTAGATGTGAACCCAACGCGCGTTTCGGTGCTTCTGATGCACCTTTGTCAGGGGATAAAAAATACCTCATGAAGGAGATTGACTTTTAAATCCTTAGTGGCCAATCGTGTTCGTTCCAAAATTGCCCGATAATCCTCCGCCGGTGTGTAGAAAGGCGTGATGTAGGTGGAGAGGTTGTATGTGTCTTAATGCCTCCATGGGGGTGGGCGGAACGCCTATCTATGCGTCCGATCCCACGTAAGTCTGGGGAGGGGGCGGAGTCAAAGGTACTCCCATGTGAGTGCGTATGTTACAAGGGGAAGGGAAACTCCTCCCTTACTCCCTCCCGCATGTTAATAGTGGGCGGGATAAAGGCGGGGAGAAGAGATGCCAAGCGAATTGCGGCTAATAGCCCATTGTCAGTAAATATAGATATATCGGATGCATTATAATATGAAGGCTCAGTAAATTTTAATATGAAAAATATCAGATCAACTGCAGCAATGATGGGACTAAATAAATATATACAATACATATGTGTATGTCAATTCGTACTATATTTGTATACATATAAACTGCCAACATAGACATATATCTCAGAAGATATAGAATCAAAGAGTAGAAGCCGGATACTATATAGAATAGCTATATGTCTGTCCTTGGGGACAGGCTGTAGACTATACACATAATGAAACAGTGGCCCAACAATACTGTAAATGACCAGCTAAAAGTACTGCAAACCATTGTATAATTTAGGACACCTAAAAAAGAAAAATAAGGCTCAAGGAAAGGAAGGATCTGTCACTTAAAAGTCAAAGATAACATTAAATATTGGAGGTATTGGAAATAAGGAAATTCAAACTTAAGTGAAACTAAATAAATACATTTTAAAGTCATAAAATATTTGTAAAGTTCCTATCAAAGATAGTATTTTATTATCAGAGATCACTAATAAAAGGAGAGTAGGAAAAACCTTCATTCAACCCCACGGGGGACAGGGTGTTCAGACAGTAGATCCAAAAACACTCTCTCCTCCTAAGGAGTTTATCCAGGTTCCCTTTCCTTTGGTCAAGTTTGACTAGTTCTGTACCTAAAAATTGGAGAACTGTATGGTCACCTTGATGAAAATTCTTTACATGTCTGGATACTGTAGTTTCAATGTGCCTACTGGTTTTAATGGAGTTACTATGTTCCAGAATCTGTCTTTTAAATGGCCTAAAGGTCTTGCCCACATATAGTTTGTTACATTGGCATTTTATCAGGTAGACCAGGCCTTTGGAATTACAATTAAAGAAAGAATTGGGGTGAAATGTATCAGATTGAGTACTGTTATGAAAACTTTTGGAGTCCTTACAGATAAAATTACAGGCTTTGCATCGGCCGCATTTGTAAGTCCCTAGAAGTTTATTAGATAGCCAATGGGTCATGGTAGTTTTGGACTGTTTTTGAAATGGCTGTGTACAAGGGCATCCTTGATATTCCTACCCCTTCATGCTACAAGAGCCACATTTGGGGGAAGGACCTCTTTAAGGTGTTCGTCTTGTTTAAGTAGGGGCCAGTATCTATTTAGAATAGATTTAACTGGCTCCCAACCAGCGTCATACGTAGAAATGACTCTCAAATGTTTAGAGTCAAAAATGTTATGACCTGAAGGTGACGCTACATCCTTTAGAAGGTCCTCTCGGGTCTCAGTCAACAGGGCACGATGGTAGGCCCGTTTTAAACACTTATGTGGATATCCTTTGGCTCTAAACATTGCACGTAGTTCTCTAGCATTTATTTTAAAATCTTGGATATCGGTACAGTTGCGCCTCAGGCGCAAATACTGTCCAATTGGTATGCTACTTTTTAAAGGGGTTTGATGGTAACTTCCCCAATTAAGTAGGCTGTTAGTAGCAGTACTTTTTCTAAAGAGGTCCGTTTTAATTTCGCCCTTAGTATTAGGGATTAAGGTAAGATCCAAGAAATTTAGGTTAGGTGTGCCCATTTCTGATGTAAATCTCAAATTAAGGGTATTGTCATTGAGTAACTGTACAAAAAGAGTAAATTCTTCTGTGGTGCCTTTCCACACAATCATAATATTATCGATATACCTCTTCCAAGAGAGGATATATCGGGTGAATTGATTGGAACAGGCTGTAAACACTATTTTTCTTTCTTCCCACCATCCCAGGTGCAGGTTGGCATATGAGGGCGCACAAGACGTCCCCATCGCCGTACTCTGCACCTGGTGGTAGTATATACCATCGAATAGAAAAAAATTACGAGTTAGAACAAAGTGTAATAACTCAATGACAAATTCACTGTTGGTGTAGGTTTTGGTCCTCCCCCCCATAGATATTTGATCCATTTTTTCTATTTTATTATTTTTGATAGACCATCCATAGTGCCCTTTTTGTCCTTTTTTTTTTTTTTTCATAGAATCACAAAGTATTTTCAATTTTATTTATTTTTTGTGGTACCTCTTTGGAATCAATATATAAAATACCATATTATAGATTAATGGACAAACTTTCTCATTAATGCTCAGTGCTGTTTTCGTAAAGTCACAATATGTATTAAGTATTCCTTATATTGTGTTTAAAACCAGTTTTGAGTCTCATTTTATGGAGACTTTATCATCTTCTATTTTTTCTTTTATATTCTATTTTGGGTACAGGCCCTCTATTTGGTGGATCTGGAACCACCATTCTGACCTATGTGAGTTCCACTCTCCCAGTTTTGTGAGTTGTGGATACACACGTTCAATACTAAAAATACTCAAGTTTTAATCCCTTCCTCTCCCCAGAGCCGGGCGGGAGGGGGACCCTGAGGGTGGGGGCACCCTCAGGGCACTATAGTGCTAGGAAATATAGTATGTTTTCCTGGCACTATAGTGGTCCTTTAACAAAATGTGCCCATGATTTGCATGCCATGCTAATGTCCTACTATGTCTGAGTGTATGTGTTTGACGATGCCGTCGTGGCATTGTTGGCCTTGTCTGTTATCTTGTGCACAACAAAATAAAGATATATATATATAATTTTTTTAAAGAACAAAAAAATACATTTTAGTTTTATTTAAAGTTTCCTTGGATGTACTACTTAGTCAAATGAAAATAGCTACAGGCATGCCCATTCTTCATCAAAGAGAAACTTATACCATTAACACCTGTCCATAATCTCTCTTCTCATTTGAATCCTGCTAAAGTTATTTCAGGATTGCATAATAAGCATTTCAAATGTTTAGTAATTGATAAAAGTTGAAGTGACCAAACTGAAATAACAAAAGAAAATGTTCTCTTGGGGCTTTATTGAAGAAAATATTAATGTTAAAAGGATAGTAGAAGCAGAATTACACATATTTTGCATCTGTTTCCTGGGAATAATTGTACATATTGAACATGTTTATGTTGTGTATGTGTGTATATAAGAATGTTTTGTGCTGTATGCATGGATTTGTTAATCTAGAATATATTTCACATTGTGATAAACTCTGTATGTATGAAAAACAAATATATGTGAAAAAACTATTATAGACCGTAATTTAGTATTTTTGTATAGGTGTTTAAATTACTTAATATATATAGATCTTTTTTTAATTATTTTTTAATCAAAATATTAAAAAATCAAATTTATATCAATATAAAATGTTTTTTTAAATGTTAATTTTTTTTTTAAATGTTAAAATATTTTTCAAAATATTAAATAATTTGAAAAGTTTGCGTAAAAATATTAAATCATTTGAAAAAGTATCCCAAAATATTAAATCAGGACCAAAAACTGTTAAAATGCAAGCTACAAGAGTAGAATATGTAGAATGTATGTAGAATAAAGTTAAAAAAAAGTGTGATCAGAAGAGAATGTTGCTTTGGTGCCATAGTCGGCGATGACTGAAAAGATATCATGTAATCCGAACTGTGATGAGTAACCTAAACCACAAAATCTTCAACATAACCCTTATCTCTATAACCTAATCCAGGCCCCTTCTTCTATCCCTTAACCTCTATCTTGTAAATGTAACCATAACCTTAATTTCTAATCCTCCCTAAAAGGTTTATGGTTCTAAAAATTTTAAAATAGCAATAAGTGAAATGTAACACATTAAACTGCACTATGTCTTAAATCTTTGCTGCTTTGAAGCCACTGGTACATTAACGGTCTACTTGTCTAATGAGTCAATATTGAGAAGCAATTAACACTATTTAATGAGCCTCCTTTATTCACCTATCCCTTGATAATGCATAATCATCAGTTCTTACAATTTTGAAGAGGTTTGTCACTGTATGTGCATCTATACATATATAATATAGCCTTTGATTTAATATTTTTGGATATTATTTTTATATAATGATATTGGATGCTTTTTTAAAATGATTTAGTATTTTAAAAAAATATATATTGATATTTTTAATACATTATGTTTTTTTTATATATGATTTTATTATATTTTAATATTTTAAAAAAATCAATTCCATAGCGTATTCAAGCATATTAAATCAAGGTAATAGAATAATAGGTACCGGTAATATAGACCTGGAGATAGAAAAATAAAATCTCCACTGTACTTTTATAGATAACATTTGCAAGTGACAAGCAAATGCTACTATATAATTGCCTGCTTTGTATTGCATAAGATCTTCCTTTTTTTGATTTGTCACCTGTAAAATTAGTGTCTCCAATTCAAGTTGTGCATGAATTATAATAGCCATCTCTGTCACTGTTTAGTTGACCAGGGGACTCGGTTAAATGGATTCTTGACACAAAACATTCTGCTCTAAAGCAAGTGTAAAGAAAAAATGTTAAGCAAAACCCCTCAACCGATTATGGCTGTACCTTAGGAGTAATAATAATCATCTACAATGCCAGTGAAAATACCAGGTTATTATATAAATCTTTGAGAAATTCAGTGAATATACTTGAGAGTTGAGTCAGTTTTATGTGGCAACTGACTGTGCTTGCTCTGTAACACTGTTACGGTTCACAGTCAAATTACTTATTTCTAATTAAAGCGGCACAGCCATCCCCCCCACACTTCCCTTTTCCCCACTCCCCCTCGTTCCCTCCCCCCCCCGAAAATATATAATTTTTATGAAATACTCATATGTACTGAGTTGGAATTTCACTGGAATTCCAACCCATTCAAGAGATATACTGAGACAAAGTAGGGACTGCTTTGTCTCAGTATATTTCCTCCATCTAACACTTCTAGACACTCTATATGGAGCTACTGCCATCTGGACGTGTTAATCTTTGCAGATTCTGTAAAGTCCCCAGATGGCAACAGTGCCACTTTAAACCTTTTCTAGAGACCCAAGTAAACCTGCCCACCCTCCATACCCAGTTACATCCACGCCATGCCCCATTCATGAATATAAATTTCAGGTACCGTATATGCTCGAGTATAAGATGAGTTTTTCGGCACATTTTTTGTGCTGAAAAACCCCCACTCGTCTTATACTCGAGTCAACTTACATTGCCAAAATACAGACTAGGACCGCCGGGTTCGGCGGTTCTGTTGGGGGCTGGCAGGAAGCTGTTACTTACCTTTCCTGCAGCTCCTGTCAGCAAACTTCACCTCCATGCCGGTCAGCTCCCTTCTCCTCCACTGTAAGTCTCGCGAGAGCCGCGGGGTAAGAGCAAGCCGTGGCAATGCTCCGCGCGGCACATAGACCGCGAGACTTACAGTGGAGGAGAAGGGACCTGACGGGCACGGAGGTGAAGGGAGCTGACAGGAGCTGCAGGAAAGGTAAGTAACAGCTCTCTGGCAGCCCCCCTCCTACACAGCCCATGCCACTGGACCACCAGGGAATGAGAGCCCCCTCCCTGGCCATGTATCAAGCAGGGAGGGGGGACAAAAAAAATAAAAATACAAATTTTAATAATATAATAAAAAATAAAATAAAAATATTAAAAAAACACAATTTAATATTATAATAATAATTAAAAAAAATATATAAAAATGCCCCCCCCCCCACCAAGGTTACACACACTGCATTCACACACACACACACTCTGCATTACATACACAAAATAAATATTTAATTAATGTAATTTTGGGCGGGATCTAATTTTATTTACAAATTTACCAGTAGCTGCTGCATTTCCCACCCTAGTCTTATACTCGAGTCAATAAGTTTTCAGTTTTTTTCGGGTAAAATTAGGAGTCTCGACTTATATTCGGGTCGACTTATACTCTAGTATATACGGTATGTTGAATAAGGCATTTGGTGAACTGGCAATGCCAGAAAAATTTATTTTTGATTGCCGCTGGTTAAGATTCCATTATCTGGATTAGCAGTGTGAGAACCTGTATATTAATTGTTTTTTGCTCTGTATAGGATTTAGAAGTTGTTTTGAAAAATGTTCCTGTGCTTAGATGTGTGTGTAGCCTGTTGTGTATTTTAAGCTGGCAAATGCAGCTGCAGTGTCACTGTTGCAATATCACACATTTTAGATTTGTTTTAACCAAAGCAATTCTCATCCATTTTTTCCCATTAAAATCTGTTTATTCATAGGTATGTTTCTTGATTGAGGATGTCAGTCTGGCTATGCTGAAATAAACAATTGTTTGTTTTTATTAGAAAGAAAATTGTGAAAAATTAGTCCAAAGTAGACAAACAAAAAATTATTTTTTAGATTTTTATAAAATGTAGGCTTCGTGTTGTTTACTAGTCATTGACTCATTTTTATTATTGGAACTGGGAAAAATTCCTAGCTTTGTCACTTACGAAAAAAAAGATATTGCTGCTACGTGGGTTGAATGTTTAATAGTTTGACCCAAAAATGAGAAAAGTGAGCTATGTGTTGTGTTTTAGTTTATTTTATTTATTTTTTTAATACAGTTTACATGTGTGGCTGTCCCACTGTAAATGCCTGTGTCCAGTACTATGGAAGGAATGACAATGCAAGGATGTGGTCACATGACATTTCCCTGTAGGTTCCCTACAATTGCATATGTGCACCCGTAGCATCCTAGGTAAAATGTTGCCCTTAATGTAGACGTGCAGAGGAGATAAGCAATTTCATTGTGGAAACCTTTAAATCTCTTCTAAAAGTGTATTTTTTTATTTTATTTTTTTTTTACTTTTTAAAAATGTTTTAATTTTTTTTTATTCCATATGGTTACAGCTATAAATGTTTCTTGGTAACATTTCATCTCTATTAACTGGGGTTTAGGAACTCACTATTTTGATTGCAGACTTGGGGTTTTATTCAAGATTTGTTTTTTTTTTTATGTTAAAATTTGCACTGACAACACTTTCCAATTCCTTTCATCCTCATTCAACTATAAAAAAATAAAATAAATGATAATTACAAAGTGTGTAATATAATGGGGTGATTTAAACAAGAACCACCAATAAAAATAAAATCTTATTTCTGTAGCTTCGTTATTTCAATACAGTGGTTTGTTCTGTAGATTTCACTTATCAGAAGACTCCTGCTGTATCTCTCTATCTCACTCTCCCTTCTACATGCGATCCAGCCTTTAAGGGACTATCTATCTATTACACTCTATTTTAACCACTGATTTTAAACCTTAGAACTGTTTAATGCTTGTCAGTCATACTGTTCTCAACGTACACTATTTTCATTTTCACTATTTTTCCCTAAAATTTGAAAATAACTTGTCTGAAGTGCCTCCAACTTGCGACAAACTAGGAAAAAATCCCTTCTTGATCCCAAAATAGCAGTCAGATGTCTCCTTGGATCAAGCAGCTATTACCCCACTAATTAGAAATTATATCCCTGTATGCTACATTTTTGCAAGTATTTATCCAATTGCAGTTTAAACATCTGTATGGACTTTGATAAAACCACCTCTTCAGGCAGATAATTCCATATCCTTATTGCTCTTACTGTAAAAAAAACCTTTTATTTGCCTTAGATGAAATCTCCTTTCTTCCAGCCTAAATGTGTGACCTTGTGTCCTATATATAGCCCTGTTTATGAATAGATTTCCAGATAATGGTTTGTACTGGCCCCGAATATATTTCTATAATGTTATCATATCCCCTCTGAGGCGCCATTTTTCCAAACTAAAGAGATTTAAATTTTTTAACCTTTCTTCATAACTAAAATGCTCCATTCCTTTTATCAATTTTGTAGCTCGTCTCTGCACTTTTTCTAGTGCCAGGGTATCTTTCTTTAGAACAGGTGCCCAAAATTGCACAGCATATTCAAGGTGTGGTCTTACCAGCGATTTTATAAAGAGGCAAAATTATATTTTCATTCTGAGAATTTTTGCCCCTATTTATACATGACATTACATGGCCTTAGCAACTGCAGATTGACATTACATATTGCTGCCTAATTTGTTGTCTATGACATTTCCCAAATCCTTCTCGTGTGTGGTTATCCCTAGATCACTACCATTTAGGGTGTAAGCCGCTTGTGCATTCTTGATCCCGAAGTGCATAACTTCGCATTTCTCTATGTTAAATTTTATCTGCCATTTTAGTGCCCAGTCCCCCAACATAATATACAACATGATATAAATGCTAAAAATAAAATGGTAATTAGTTCTCTTTACTACGCAAGTTATCTGTCTTATGTTACTCTATAATAAAACTGAATGACTACTGTAAGATTGCCCATTTCACATTTGTTGGCAGGTCTGCCATTTGAAATACATGGATCGTGGCACAAATGTCAGTTTACAATCTAATTTTTAAGTCCTAATCTCTTTATTGTAACGCTTGTAGATAATAATTATAAAAAAAAAAACAAGAAGAATGATGGCAAAAGATATATACAAAAAATATACGAAGCTACATATAAAAACATAAGAGTAATGCCATTTTATAAGAACAAAGTGCTAAACCTAAATGTATAATTTATTTATATATTATATATATTTCTTTTAATATAACGATAATACTATGTTGAAGCTTACAACTTCCAGGAATGATAGTGAAATTCAGTATGTTTAAAAATACCTTACTTGATTAAAAAAAAAAAAATAAGCATACTAACTTTGTTTGGGGATTAAAAGTCCAAAGGAAGATTGAATGATTGTTATTAAATGTTGTATTTAAAAAATACTTAATAAAAAAATTTCAAAAAAAAAGTCCAAAGGAAGGAGGAAAGCAATACACAAATGTGAAGGGTGTATGTGATAAATATATTAACTTTTGAGTCTACAGCTCTTCTGCTATTGACAGTTGCTGGAAGAGCCTGATACTTCTGAGCCAATCCTAGCCTTTCCTTTTTCAAAGGGAGAAATGTGTACAAACCACGTTACAGGTTTATGGGTTATAAAGTTCAACAGTAACGTTCCTTTTGAAAAAGTAATTAGAAGGCATGCAGTGAGTGGCTTAACACCTGTGAATACTTGAATGTGTTACTTCTTTAACCCCTTAAGGACCAAACTTCTGGAATAAAAGGAAATCTTGACATGTCACACGTCATGTGTCCTTAAGGGGTTAATCTACTTGGTGTTATCATGGCTTGGTTTAACTTTTGTGAATAACTTCAGTAAAGAATTTTGTGTACCTCTATTCAAACTCTTGTTTACATTTGTAATTATCATGTAAACAACCATACAGCATTGTTTGTGGGAATGTACAACTGGATTATTTTTGGGGAAGGTTTATATGGGGAGACAGGAATGGGAGGCAAGGGAATGTATATGTGGTGGAAGTCATTTGATTTTTTTTTTTTGATTTTTTTTTAATTTTGCTTAGGTATTCCTGCATAAAAGTGTTACTCTACTAGATAAATTCAGCATATCCCTTTAAAACCCATTTCTAACCATAAAACACAAGGACCGACTCATATTGAGGGAATATTTCTAACAATAATTTTTAATGTATTATACATTACTTACTGGATGTGCTGAGCTGCATAATTCATACATTTTATTTTTTTAAACAATATATTAGTTTGTGATTTATAGAGAATAAACATCCTAGTCTTTTCTCAAATGAAGTGAAAATTGCTTCAAAATTGAGAATCTGTGACACTAAGTAATCTAAAATCATTTCTTAAAGTGGCTTTGGGTTAATCTAAGTGGTAGAATAAATGAAACATAACAATTGTTAATGTGTCAGCTTGAAAACCTTTTATATAAAAATATTTTAAATAATGATAATTTTTTTTACCGCATTCTTTTATGTTGTATTTAGATGCTCGATGGTGAGAATAAACATTACTAATGTGTCAATGTGATCATAACAAATATAATCTAGTTACGGTTTTACAGAAACATCTGTGTATGTAAATATCAGAAATATTCTCATACTAGCATATTGATGTGTATAATCTATCCGATACGATATTATTTTTGTTATACACACTCAAGGTGCCTTAAGGGATTGCAACACTGCCTCACTAATGAAGCATGTTAGATGCCAAAACAGTTGTCTGGATTGTTACATCTCTTGTAAAGAGGATGCTAGCCAGGTCATTTTAATCTGGTTTAATGACTGGGACCATTCTGATATAGTCATGGAAGATTCAACTGTGATGGCAGGAAAAAAACAAAAGTATTTGCCTAATCTGTTCTGCTAATTCTGGTGCACATTAAAAAAAATGGTTTAGTCCATTTTTAAGTGAATGCATCTTAAATGTTTGTCCTTGCAACCTTAATCTTGTGTTTGAAAAGCTGCAAACTCACTTTGGCATGAGCATAAAGCCCCTACGATTTATTATAGAATAAAAAAATTTAAAAATGCTAATAGGATTTTTTTGTCTCAATTTAATTTAGCTATGTGAGATTCTTTATTTCCTTGCTAACCCAATTAAAAATAAAAAGTTAAAATAGTTTTTGCGATATTTGTGATTGGTTACAAATTGAAACCATGTCATGCTTTATTTTTCCTTTCTTCTAACACTCTTGCTTGAGGCCATCAACTTCTGAAGATGCCAGTACATACAGAGTTATATAAGTGGGTGGGAAGACATGAATGGGGAGAAGATTTTGCAAAACATTTGAAGATCTCTGCTTTGGCTAACAGTAACATTTAGGAACCAATTTAAAGGGACACTATAGGCACCCAGACCACTTCCTCTAAATAAAGTGGTCTGGGTGCCACATCCCTCTTGGTTTATCCCTGCAGTGTTAAACATAACCACACTCCAGAATGAAAATGTTCACATTGCAGGGTTTCAATACCTCTAGTGGCTATCACTCAGACGCCCACTAGAGGCACTTCGGATTGAAAAAAAAAAGTAAAACTCTATTTTAATCAGGTGGTCTCTAAGAGACCATCTGATTGTCATGGTGCAGGGTTTTTCTGTGCATACACACTAGCCTCTTTCAATCTTGATCATCTCAGCCAATGAGGCAGGGACAGCTGCATGGTTTGATAGAAAAGGTATGTGATCTGATTTTTAGCTCCCTACAAAGGGAGCAGGGACCTAAATATTAATAAGGGACTTAGTGTTAGGAATGCACATTTGTATTCTGTTCCTTTAAGTCCTGCACCTACTGGGGTCTTTATATTTAAGAGCCAGAGCAGCGTGTATCCAATGTTTAAAAGGCAGTAGTTTGTAGCACATTTTGTTCCATTTTATCATACGATGCCTTGATCTTTTCTATAATGGAGTTACAAATGACCTTAAATATTCTCTGAAGCAGATCTTTTGGAATGCATACCGACCTTTCTAATACAGATAGTTTCCTACGTAGCTTATCCCAAGAGGTAGTTCTATGTGAAGTTCCTTGCCTAGCCAAAACAACTAGGAGCTGTTGTAGCAAGTTCACTTGTAGAAGTTTGATCTATTTAAGAGCTTTTCACACTTCTGTAGAACAGCAGGACAAAGATTTGCCCCTTCCGAGTTAATGTAACATCCTCGTCTCACTAAGATTGCTAAGAAGTAGCTGTAATGTGGATTTCCGAACCTATTCATTCTGTGTTTTAACATCTAATGCAGTGTAGATGACTCACCTTCCCTTTCTCCTTCACTTGTCTCTATTCATCCCAAATTCTTTATATGAATATATGCAGGTGTCCTGCGGCAATTTATTTTCCTCTAGAATTTCTGCCCACCCAAAACCCCCTTGATTTCATTTTACTGGCAACTACATCGAAACACTTATGAACACATTTACATTTTAGAACCCTGTCTATTGTGCAGAATCATGATGTTTAATGGTGTGCAATTTCTGTCATAAATCAAATGAATATTTTTCTGCCTATAAATTTTTTTTTTTTTTTTTTTTTTTATATCGCTTAATGTACAATACATACAGCTTATTCCACATTTAACATCAGTGTGACTGTGGCTACTATATTTTTTCACTTCCCAAATAAGCAGTACAACAAGTTTTGATTGGTAAAACAAAAGGCAGAAAAAATGTGTACAATTATATATTTTGAATAAAGATTTTTCCCCTTTTTATAATTTGAATTATTGTTTCTTAAATTGCAACCTTACATGCATTGAACCTAAATCTTATAAAATAAGTAAGACCGTAAAACATATTTTAAGTTAAGTAAATGGAAGGCTAATAATGATCGTCCCCTATTAGAGCGTGGCAGTGTCCATCAAGAGCAATCTCAGGATTATGTTGTAGGCTTTTGACAACCCTAATACATATTTGGCATATATATTTGCCACTAAAATTGTCTGAATAACACCATGCACTAACAAGTCCAGCTAGCCATAGGGATTTTCACATTTAAAGAAGTTCCACATATAGCTTATAGATGGAGCACACGAAGGATGCATCCCTTAGACAGGCCCTCCAGATGTTGCTGAAATACAACGCTCATGATTCTCAGCCTATCTATTTCATTCATAGAATCATGGGAGTTGCAATTCAGCAACATCTGGAGGGCCGGAGTTTGGGGAAGCTTGTCTTAGGCCATACCTTCCAACATTTGAAATAACCAGAGGACGCTTTTAGGTTAGGTAGTACAGATCGATTTATGACAAGCAGTTAGGGCTATTATAGAAAATCGAGGTGACTGAATGGGCTGTTTAGAACAAAGTCAAACTATTTTATTTATTTCTATGGTAATGTTCTTTTATATATATCATAACACAAATATTATTGCTGAAGAGCTACTTATACACTTATTCTGATATAGCAATAAGAAAAGAGAAATATGCAGATAAGAAGAAATCATTGTCTCAAATGAGTATGATCTCCCTTACAGAAGGATTCTTAGCAGACACATGGGAAAATTAAAGTAATTTATCCTTGTGGCGAAACCAACCTCGCCACTGTACACTGGAGAAGCCTGGTTGCTCGCCTGCTGCCTTTGGACTATGGCCCCATGTTAAAAGACATCTTTTTTTCCCTGCAGAAAAGACTTATTCATGCTTTTCTGCCGGGTGTTCGGTAGATTCAATCTACCGAACAACCGCACGAATGAATAAACCACCTGGGAGCTGGAGTGTGCCGGCAATTAACATCCCTGAAGCTGCGGTTAACCGCAGCTTAATTGACGAATGCTGGGTGGCCGCCATTTTAAACATGCAAATGCACAGCGGTGTTCGCTTAATTCATGGAACTGAAATCACACAGTTTTGCGCAAACACCGCTGAAGCTGCCGACCTCCCTTCTTGTTCGGTGGAAGTGCGCGAACGTCCCGGTGTTCGGTAGTTTTGTTTGTGTGTTGTGCCCCAGATAGGAATCCCATGGAGCCCATTCGCATGAAACTGACTGTGTAAAAACTTTGGCTCCATGGCGATTACACTGTATTCGTGTTGTCTGAGCGCCATTCGCTTAATAATGTGCGCTCAGACCTGAGCTATCTGGGGATATGTAGAACGTATATGTTTTATGTACTGAAGGTAACTGTAGGTAATTTTATGTCTTTTACGGTTTTTCTGCCATGTGGTTAATGGAGTTTTGCCTCTGTCTTTGGAGATAATTGAATTACTTCCCAATTATCTCCAGGGCAGAGAGGTGGGATTGTGATGCATTGTGGGATGGTTGAAATGTGTAAGTCTGTGATTGGTCCTTTTACCCTTTGTGTCCCAGTCTCCCATTTGGTTCCCTAGGGGAGTGTCCACTAGGTGGGAGACCTGCATAAAAGCCGGGCAGTTAGCCCCAGTAAATCAGTTCACTGCTTGACCCTCAACACGGAGCTTTGTCTCGTTCTTGGGGGGATTTACTGTATGCTGTTAGAGACTGATTGCCAGGAGTGTAAGCCGCTTGGGGGCTTTTCCTGTTCGTCTGCTAGCAGCTATTCGTGTGTCTCCAGTTCGGGAGTTTGGAGTACTACTTGGTATGCAGTTCGGGAGTTTCGAGTATTCCCTTGGTTGCAGTTCAGGAGTTGGTGAATTCGTGGGTTTGCAGTTCGGGATATTGGTGCTTGCAGTAGCTGTCTGTGCAGCTGAAAAAGGGGAATATCGCCTAAACGGTTTTTAACCTCTTGTGGGCAAAACGGTCCGTTACAATCCTAAATAACCCCCAGTGGCTAAATCTGAAACTGCAGATTAGAACAAACTATTTGCTTTAAAATCCCAAAGAATCTACACTTGTTTTGTTGTTTTTTTGTTTTGTTTGTTTTTTAAGATTTGAAACAAGTTTATTACTTGTTCTCAATTAATATACTCTAGAGTATCTACCGGTATATGATCTTTATCCATTGGTAAGGTAAAATCAATGATGGCCAAATGAAAAAAAATCTTTATGAAGGACAAATGAAGAGCATTTTGGAATTATGTGTCTAGAAAGTCATGATATTTGAAAAATTTGGCATTGCAGATTATTTTAATACCTATTTTATTGGACAGTAGTAGTTTGAAAAACAGTGTTAAGCTTTCGAGAGTTCCTCTCTTTATCAAATATTATATTTATTGTAGAATGATTTGCTTTTTTATTTTCCATTTATTTCTTGACCAAACAATAGTGAAGGCATTCAGTGATCTGCTTATGCATGTGCAAGTGAAAAAATCCATCGTTAATCATTTTGACAGACCCACTGATGATAATGAAAGGACATTTGTACTCCTATGAGGAATCCTTCAGAATGCCTGTACTGTCAGTGATGCCCAGGACTCCATTTGGACACGGTTGATCTATATGATAGTTTGTATGGGATGTTTAAGATTCCAGGTGTGTATTCTTTGTCTGCTTGCAACTAAATATAGAAGCCAGTTTCAGCTCTGCACTGTGTAGCTATTTAAAATGCACTCAGATAGACAGAGGGTATATTTAACCATGTTAAACATGCGTTTCCCTTAAGGAAATCCTGTGGGATTGGTGAAGATGAGAAATGTAGCTCTGATTAGATTAACCCACACACCGACTGGATTTAGAGTATTATCAGTTCCTGGAGTTTAGAATTATGTCTTAGTACAGTTAAATCACTACCTATAAATAAATGATCTAGCATGAAGCAAAATCCTCTCCGATCTCAGATATTGTTACAAGGACAGAATGATATTACCAGTTAATGCTCCAACTGATATATGCATCATTACTATTGTATTTCCTATCTAGCTGACTGAGGATGAGGTTAGTTGAAGTCCAGCTGCAGGTGAGGGAACATAGTGATCTAGGTGAACAACATAATCAGTTCATCATGTTCAACCATTAAGGCCATTATTTTATGCTGTTGATCCAAAAGCAGGCAAAAAAATTGCAGCCATTCCCAATTATGCCTCAGATTTCTCTTTGGATCAACAGCCTGTTTACATACATATCAGTTATATCCTTGAATATTCTGTTCATGCAAAAAAGCATCCAAGCTTTTTTTTTTTTTTTTTTAAACTGATAAAACATCCTCTTTAGGCAGGGAATTCCACCTCTTTAGTGTTCTTCGTGTAAAGAATCCTTTCCTTTGCTGTAAGTGAAAACGCCTTTCTTCCAGTCTTATTGAGTGTCCTCTTTGTCTGTTGTATATTTCTGCTAAATCACCTAACCATCAGAATCCCATTAACAAAAATTTAGTGTTAAATCACTTAAATCAATATCCCTGTGACTGCTATTTAGTGCTAGTCCGATACCTTGAACTTTTTTGCCCAGTCCTGTTTAGTAACTGTTTAGTGATATTGAGTACATTTATAAACTGAGGCTTGTGATGAATTAGGAGATCTTATAGAAGTAATCGTAGCCACATGATAAAGCTTGGTTGTGTATAGCTCTTCTTTCTGTAGCTAATTAAAATGCACTCTTTAACTGCATCTTAAAGGAACACTTCAAACACCACAACCATGCCTCTAATACAGCTTCTTAGAAACATCCGTTAGCTCCTGTAAGCTAATCCCTACAATGCAAGGCTAGCTTGTTGGCTGAGGGCATCAGCTGATTGCTCTCAGCCAACAAACTAAGCCCTGCACCACAGGGCTTAGCCCAGACAGAAAGCTTATGGCTCCATAGCCATTACAACATGATGAGGCTTGGAGAGTTCCTTTAATATAAAATAAGACCTCACAGAGATGTCGAATGCTGAACACCATTTTGTAAAATTACTAAAACATAGCAGGCTGTTTCAGAATTCCATTTAACACAGTGCAATTTGATAATTAAGCATAATGCTGTGTACATAGTTACTAATCTATCAACGTAAACACAAAGAAAAATCTTTGCAAAGTGGGGTGCTATTGCTCAGCAATATAAATTAAACTAATGCTTTCAATGAGATTTATCCTTCTGAATATCTGAAATCAATTTTTCTCTGCATTAGAGAATTGTTCAGTGTTTGTCCTTATCCTATGAAGCCTAATAAAATGTTTGTAATGTAAATGTCATTACTTGTCTCTTAAAACAAATAACCACAAGTGGGTCAGTGTAGAAACTTTCCCACTACTTGGTAAGAGTGTAGCGCTATAGGTGTAGTTCCAAAGTGCTCAAATATGTAAACATACACTTACCACTCAGGGTAAAGGCAAAAGGTATACATGCAAAAAAGAAAAACAAAAGGACACATAGATTAATATTGTATGACCATACATTGAGTTTAAATTTAAATATGTACGGGTAAACTCACATTTTTTAGAGCCTTTTATATGTATATAGGCTCTAAACACTTAAGCATCCGTGCCTTTAAAGTAGGCAACAAGACCGTATTGATGCAGTTTGCTCTTTTCTCTTCCTTTCAACCAAAGATGGATCTCCAAATGAGATAAAGAAAAAATAACTTCTGGGTGCAGATTGTTATACCCTTAGTGCACAGTGCAATATATGTACAGAAAAAAAGGTGCTCACCTTTTAGAGAGAATTTTAATAACTGGCTCTAATTATTACTGGTGTATGTGTCTATTATTAGGGGTGACACTATCCTTAACCGGATCCAAGAGTTCAAGGTAGAGGTAAGTATATTCAAACAAAGTATTTATTAAAGATATTTAAAATAGAAATAATTTAAAATTAGCATAGTAATAGTAAAAAATATAAATAAATACAGTATGTCGATTCTCTTCCTCTCCTGCTGTACCAAGACGCGTTTTGCCTTCAATGACTGCTTTTTCAATTGGCATTCTATTCTCTCATTATCTGGTTTTTAAATGAAGTGTTTTCCCACCTCTTCTCTCTCCATCCAATCGCTCATCGGAGAGGTGGGGATAACAGCTGATCTTTGTTTCGGCTTTGATTGCCGTTTCATCACTTTGGAATAAAAGAAACTGTGTGAAAGGAAGAGGTGATGCTGAGAGTTAAAATTCCCACTCGATCACGGTTTGACTATTGTATTTTACTAACCTACAAATTCACAAATATCCTATCGAAACATGAACCTTGCCTTGCGCAAAGTCCAAATGGACCATGATAACAGTGTTCTGTAAAACCAGTCCATCTAAGAATATTTTATAAATATTTCAGAGAGACATTATTTTGTTACCAGCTATTCCCTATAATCCAAGTTTTATAGCTCTACCTTCGGAGGATGCTTTTTCCATAGAAAGTCTAAAACATTGTTTTTCTATCATTTCTGTGATCTGATAACAGACCTGCATGTTATACACATGTGTATAACTATCACTCGTGTTAATATACACACCACCAGCAGCATAAAAATACATTTAATTAAATAGGTATCAAGCAAAAAAAAATAAAAAATGAAGGTATAACAATGTATTTAAAACATTTCCTATTTTGTGTATGATTACAGTATATGTATATATCTCCAAAACAAGCAAGGAAAGACTGTCTTTTTTTTTAATATTTTTATTTTTATTTTATTTTTCTGTGCTTGTACGCTGAATATTATCAAATATTTTGACAGGAATGAAACATTGAGCTTTCTGATATTTTTAAAATCTGTCATGTGTAAATGAAACACGTTATAGCCAACAGATGACTAGCACTGGAAACATAATCTGAAACAAATATGAAAATAAATAGCTTTATATTTAATAGTTAGTGATAGTTGCCTATATTTTGAGCTCACCTATAGTGTCACCACTTTTTTTTTTTTTTTTTTTGTGAACTGTAAACTATTCAAATTAGGATTAGCAGAGATTGTGGAGTTGTGGAGAATCATCAATAGTGATGTCGCGAACAGTTTGCGAACTTCCCGCGAACGCTCCGGTCAGCTGACACATCCCGGCCAATCTCCAGCAGACCCTCCCTCCCAGACCTTCCCACCTCCTGGACAGCATCCATGTTGAAGGCAGCTTCAACATGGATGCTGTCCAGGAGGTGGGAGGGTCTGGGAGGGAGGGTCTGCTGGAGATTGGCCGGGATGTGTCAGCTGACCGGAGCTCGCCACGAACCGTTCGCGGAAAGTCATCAACTTTTAGGGTAAATAGTGTTTGAAATTGTTTTAATTATTTTAACCTACAATTTGCCATTCCTTTGCCTGCTCTCCAGAAATCATGGTGTAAATTTCATAAATTAATATTTTTAATTAGATATTGCTGTTTTATCCTAGGTTATGTTTAAGTGCATTTCACATCTTCAATTACTATTATGCTTAAAAAACAAAAATGGCAATGAAGGGATTAATGGCATGCCTGAAATGCGTTGACATGGTTTACAGTCAAAGTTCATGGATATGGTGTTTATTCTACTCTGTAAGGGAGAAAGCCATTGAGTTTCTTAGGGTCACAATATGTATTAAAAAAAACTACACTCAAGATTTTTTTTTTTCTTGGTTTAAATTTATTTATTCATTTATTTATCACATAAACTGATGTGGACAGAGAACATAAGGTTCCAGCTGTTCTTGACATCCAGGTAGCGGAAAATTTGAATGGTAGATTGATTTCATTTGACGCCACCCTGCTACTCAGGCACCAAAAATGCAGAAACAGCTGTATTGCTGGCAGGAGATGTATTGTCCCCCTGCCAGAAACAGGAACAATTTGAATTCTGATCATAATTGAGTGTTTGTCATTAAACCAACAACAAAACAATTATATTTGCCTGGATATGAGAATCTATTTGTGTAACGTGTTTGTTTGTGGGGTTTTTTGTTTGTTTGTTTGTTGTTTTGGTGGGGGCTGTTGAGCCTCTTCTATAATAAACAGATGAACAGACAGCTACTTAATTTTATGCAGTGCATTCTTTGCTAGGAACAATGTAACAAGTTTTCCCTGTTTGAAGTATGCTCTAAAGACTGTAAACAAATACAATTTTGTATATTTACCATGATGTCTATAGTATAATTACAAATTTCAAATGATTGCAGCTGCTTTTGGATTGAAGATTGGCGGAGACAGATGTTTTCAGGAACTTTGACTTGATATTTTCTGCAAGGTTTTTGCATATTTATACGCACTTTTCAGAGAAGAAATGTGGCAGAGGCACATCAAGGTTTAAGAGTTGGCAAGTTCAGATCTTGTGATTGGGTGTTTTAGAGAAACTGGAGAACTTGGCAATAGTTAACATAAGTGTTAAACGTATAAATGAGTTAATAGCACAGATTTCTACTATTGCATTATCCTATTACAGTATTCTGTGAATGACCATCATTACATGTTAGTTTGTTATGTGTTTAAGGTTTTAAAGGGACACTATGGTCACCAGAGCCATACAGCTTAATCTAGTGGTTCTGGTGCCTATAGCCTGCCCCTGCTGCCTTGTAGAAAGGAGGTATAATAGAGTCAAAGAGTGCCCTGCTCAAATGAGCTTACAATGTATTCTTACCCAACCGTCATATAATAACAAACGTGATCATAAAATTGTTTCTTTTGGAATCTGTAACTATATAAATTTTTATTACATTTTATACTAATGTGATAGAAAACATCTATATCATTATCAGCTTAATGTAGTTGTTCTGAAGTCTATATACTGTCCCTGTACACTTTTCAATGTAAACACTGACTTTTTTCAGACTAAAGGCAGGAAAAAACAAAGAATTTTTTTTTTTTACCTGCGCTCTTCCCAAATCCCTGTGCTTATTTAAACAAATAGAGGTTATTTAGTTACTCCAATGGCCACTAGAGGGATGCCCACCTGCCACGTCAAGGGTTTACAGTGCTGTCTGGTAACTCCTTTGGTGACAGTCACTCAGACGGCCTCTAGAAGTGCTTCCTGGGTAAGTGATGCACAGTGTGCAGCACCTACGTTAGTGCTCCCCATAGGGATGCATTTGTTCAATGCATGTCTATGATAAGTTGATTGTGCAGCATGGCATTTTGCAGCGCATGCGCAATAGTCTCCTAATGTTTTTCTATGGGGAAACATTGCATTAACTGAGATCGTCAAGACTGATTATCTCAGCCATGAAGGTGGGGCCAGCTATGGCGTCACCAGCACGGCGTGGGAAAAAAGTGAGTAAAAAAACCTATCCCTGTGATTGGAGAGGGGCAGGTCATCTAAACATAAATACTGACAAAGAGATACACTGATTAGATACACTCACTGACTGACTAATACACATTCACACACATACACTCACTGAAAGACACACACACACTGCAACACTCTCAAATCTTTACTTTTTTTATTTTAAATTCACCCAGCCTCCCTACCTATGGGAGAACTGGAGTGGATCAGTTTTCCCTGGGGCTTCTATCATCTCCCTGCACTGCTCCCTAGAGCGCTGTTTAATGATGCAGAGCTGGAATAAAGTCATATTCCGGCTCCTGGCATCACTGAAAGGCTGGCGAGGGAGCAGAGCAGGGAGACTACAACTCCCTCACCGCCTTGGTGCTTATTCTGCTGCCCGCCTCCCTTACACAGTTGCCTGCCTCTTTTATACAACGACCCACCTCCCTCCCTCAGGTCTCAATGCATTCATCCGCCTACCTGTCTGCCTCATCCCTGTGTGAGCCAACTGCCCACCTACAATCTCAGGCAACTGGTCACCTCAGGGCCTTAACAGGCTCACAAATCCCATGCCATGGTGACCTGGCACCTGGGATTTGTCGTGCCCTGGTATGAGTGACGACATATGTGAGTAGTCAGGTTATAGATCCCCAGCTATTGCCAAATTACCTTATTCATTTTGTTTTGTCAGCCTTACAGATATATAGTTAAGCAGCTACCTTTCCGCCTCCCCTGGTGTACCAATAGATCTAAAAAACCAGCGTGCACACACACTTGAACCTTTTCAGTAGCTATACACTCAGTACATCTTATCGCATGGCATTCTGTGCAAGAATGATCTGCTTATAAATAAATTGAGAAATAAAAGTATATTCATTTTGATATTGGAAATATAGCATTATGCCTGTTATTGATATGCAGCTTGGTACGTATAATCAGTCTACAGTCTGAGAGAGCCCAGATCTCCGGACCATAAGTAGACATTAGTTGAACAATGTAGTAAAGTCTGCCAAGTCATTCCGAGCAGCATCTCTGTTTTGTTTATTTTGTATGTTTTCTTTTCTTCTTTTTTTTTTTTTTTTCAGGCAAGCCATGGAAATAATAAACACATTATGCAAAACTATGCAAAAAATGATACCAAACAAGTGGAAGAAAATGCAGGTAGTCTCAGAATTTTAAGCATCATTAAATCTGAATGCGTGCCTTGTTTTGAAAAGATGAAGTTAAACAGAACCCAATATTCAGGAGTTTTGCACTGCGCACACATATATAAAACAGAAACACTATTAATTGAATTGAAAAATTTATCTTTTGTAAAAATAAAAGGTACACAATAGTTTGTTTGTTTGTAAAAGGAACCAAACCTATACACCTGGGATCCCGTATGAACATACTGAGTGTGGTAGAATTGTGCTCTACCACATGTTTTTGGTTGGGTCATAGCATTTTGGTGCTTACTAAACAATTAGAGTACAATGCTAATGTTGTTAGAATGTCACTATAATCTTGACGTCCATGAAAATATTTATCTGCATCTTTGGTGATGAGCATTGGGTGGGTACATGACAGCTCGAAAAGATTACTGCCAGATCAATGTATTGCAAGGAAGAGCTAGAGTGGAGTAAAGTCAGGTTGAACTTTGGTTTTGGATGCCTTCGAACTTCAAAGATTATACTAATGGGCAAAGGGATAGTAACAAGAATAACCACATTTAGTTATGTTTATTTGGATATACTTAAATAGTGGACTTCAATTATATCTTAATTATCATTTGATAAGAAAGTGTGGTCTACAATTAAACATTCTAATTTGGTTCTTCCAATACTGTCTGGAGATGCTTTTGAAATTCTGAAAGTCTCTGTTGCCATAACATAATCTACTCTTGCATTTTGTCAATTAGTGCATCAGTTCATCCATGTTTAAAAGTGACATGCTTGAGACAGAAAAATGTAAAAACTGCCGAAAGTGAAATTAATCTCAAAGGTAATTTGCAGCTCGCGCAAGATAAGTAGTCCCACTTGGTATATGCTGTTCTTCAATTATCCTTGCTAATTAAAAATATAAAAAGTCATGGTTAATTAAAGCAGTTCATATTAAAGGGAAGCTAATGAAAATTTGGTTTAATCATACGAATGTTTTAACTACAGGTTCAGGTAAAAGAAGATTTTTGTTTGTTATTGCCGCAATTAATGTAAAACCGTGTGTTTGTTTTTGTTGCATGTTTATATTCTTGGAATACTGGTTTCAGCAGTCCTTGCTTTCCTCAACAATTCGTATAGATTGGAAAAAGGGCATTTTACATATATCTAATTAATAGGGCCATTCTATGTTACTTTATTCATATTTCTATAATTATCTCAAGATCGGTACCCCAAACTAAATATCATTATTTACCAAGTACATACTAATTTTGTCGTCTGTCCCTATGACTACTTTGGACTTCTTTCCTGGCACCTTTTATTCTTCCCTTTCCTACTCCTCTCCATCTGACCTTCTAAAAGTTTCCAGACCTTTTTTTTAGGCATTTAAAGTGGCTCTGTAATCCCCCCTTCTTTATGAAATAATCTCATTGACTGTGTTGGAATTTCACTGAAATTCCGACCCATTCAAAAACTATACTAAGACAAAGAGACTGCTAGATTTCCTTGACTAATCTTGTTTCTGGTATCCTCAACTCAGCTTTGTTTTCTTATTCTATGGTACATTTTGGCCCTGGATTGTTTCTGGCTATTATTTACTTTCCTAAGATAACATTAAGCCCAGCTATTCTTTTCTCGTACTGGGATAGTGTAAGTTCTGACACTAGATGTTGAGGTATATCTACAGTGACCGTCCGGCAACAAGACAAAGGCTATATCCCTAACCAATAAATAAATGTAATTTATTTAAAATGTATACTGGCCACAAGTGTTGCAAACATAGGGGGATTATTTTAATTGTATGATTGTTTTCAAAAGTCTATGAGGGATTAAGTAATAAAAGACAGTTGATGATAGGCATAAAATAATGTATGGACCCTATTAAAATGATGACATAATCAACAAGTCACAGACACATCAGGCTAATGCAGTACATAATGTGCATTAGAATGCTTTAGTCATGTGAACATGGAATGTGATTGGCTAGCTGCTTGTTGCTTAGAAACCATCCTTTTCTGGATAGCCTGACAATCAGAATGTTGCAATTAGTCCCACATCTTTCCAGCATTGTTAAGTAGGCAATGTGCACGTGTTCCTTGGCCATTTAACAGTTCCAGGTAGATCCAGGGGTAAGGATTACTGGTCATTAAGTAATAGATCTGGGAATCTAGCCTTTATAACCCCCTTGTCCATGGCTCTTTATGTGCTTATATGAAGTAGTGTATGTTAGTTGTACATTGTATGACTGCTGCAGAGTATATCCTGCTTACCATGTTCATGGTGGCAAAATCTGTTTCAAATATTAAATTTAGTTAACCAAATTTTACAGATACAAACTAGGAACCAAAAGGGCACGATTAATGAGCATATCACTGCACTGCAATATATATATATATTGATAGGCTCATTTTCATACCCTTTTAAATAAAGTGAGTTCTGCAAAATAGAATGGGATTTTACAATTCAAATTAGGTCCACATTCCATCAATATTTACACGTTTGAGCATCTGGTTACTTTAGAGAATGCGGTTGTGTATTTTAAGCATCTGGTCCAGCTAATTCTTGGTTTATTTCTTTATTTAATTATTTATTTATTCATTTGATTAAGTGGCTGTGCCTTAATCATCAATCATCAATTTTTTTTGTAAAAATGTTTTTACGCCACGCAAGGAAAACTGAATCAAGAAGCACACATACCTATTCGCTCGCTGTCCATGTTTTTTCATGATGTGTCCATATGGCGCTTCAGTCTTACGGGATTCGGATAACCGCCGATCGACCAAATTTTGGATGAATTGTGAATCATTTCAAACCAAATGCACAGATCTATTGCTTACCCAAAATAAAAGAATGAAAATGTATGTCCAATATATGCGCACCTGGAGGTTTGCCAGGTTTTTCCAAGAGATACAATGTTTTCATTTGTTATCGGGGTGAAAGGACCACCGAACTCTCCGCACTAATCAGAAACTCCAAATTTTTTTTTATATTGACAGGATCACTTCTATTTTGGAAGCCCTACCCTTTTCTGGGTACTACCTTCCATTTTTTTCCCTTTCTTTTTGCAGTTTTAGTACCCGGAAAGAACAGTATTGGATGTTATACATATAAATACAGTCATTGCCCCATATGATGATATGTAACCACGTAAAATATATTAAAGTACCCAAATTATGTGCAAAGATACATGCATGTATTTTTTATTTTATTGGCATTCTTTTGTCCCAAACTACTTAGTGAATATAGGACACACATGTTATTTTTGAATATTTTGCATGTCCTTACCCTACCTTTAGCATAGTTGTCAGACACACACCAATGTAAACGGTAAGAATCCGCTTAAAATTCACCTTCAGTAAAAATAAATTAGCAATGCAGATTATGAGAACAATTTGTTCAACATTTGACATGATGCAGTTAACAGGCATTTACATATGAACGCAACCCCCCCTCTGGCAGCCAATAAAATTGTACCCAAGGCATTGTTGTTATTTAACATTATAAATGTTAATTTAGTATACAATTTATTCACAATGAAATCTATTTGGAGAACTTGTTACATAGGCAACTTACATGCTGTAGATATTTTTTATAGAGGCAATGACCCTTTTACCCAAGTAAACTTTTGACATTTTGAGAAAATCACGTGTAGTCATGAGAGTTTTGTTTTCTAACTTGGCACACCAGAATTCCCTGTTTTGCCGTTAGTGTTATGGCTGTCGTACACTGCTTTGGCAGTGAGCTATAGAATGTGCATGCATGATTTACGTAGGAACATTGACAAACATTCTCTGTGGTATTAGATATCTAATCCTGCAGAAGAAGCATGACAATTCTGTTTGGTTGTCCCACCAGAATTCCCATCCAGGAAAATAGTGTGATGGAATTATACTGTGCAGTTGTCAAGAGAAATGTTTCCTAGAAAAAAGCAGATGGCATAATCTCTTGATCAAATTTTTTCCATGGATCCATAAATATCTTCTTTGGACACTGTATAATCTAATTTGTCTTAAAGTAAACCTCTCAATGCGGCATTCCATACAGTGTTTTAATTAATTGTTAAAAGAAAATCTGAACGTGTGACTTATTTTAGGTTGATAGATACCAAATCTTGGTCATCATGCAGATTCATTTCTTAATTTACCTATCCAACTGGCATGGCTTGTCAAGAGTTGCACTGCACATGAATCATTTTACTGAAACACCAGACAGAAAACAACTTTTAAACTTAAAGGGACAGAGAAAATGCAGTGTTTACAGTGATAACTCCACTTGCCACTCCTCAGACGGTTACGAGAGGTGCTTCCACACTGTGCAGTACTGCCATTCAGTGTCTCCACCCTCTGCATGCAGACACTGAACTTTCCTCACATAGATGCATTGATTCAATTCATCTCTAGGAGGAAATGATGATTGGCCAGGGCTGTGTTTGACTTGGGCTGGCTCTGCCCCTGATCTGCCTCCTTGACAGTCTATCTTCCTGACCCTATAGTCAGTGGGGTACATACCGGGGTCGCGGCTGTGACCGAGCCTGGCCCACCAGGGTGCCTGGCTGCCCCTGCAACCCGGTATGTACCCACTGGGCCAGCCTCTTCTCCTGGGGGGCCCAGGAGCCGGCCACCCCAGGGCCCCCCAAGGCTGGCCCTGCTGACACCGAGCAGGCTGGCTGGCGCGCGAGGGAGCACTCTCCTCTGAGTGCTTCCTCTTCAGCTCCCTTGCGCACCGCACTGATACCGGCGCCGGCATCCCTACGCGGCACGCGAGGGAGCTGAAGAGGAAGCACTCAGGGGAGAGTGCTCCCTCGCGCGCCAACCACCCAGACAGCCAGCCCGCCCGCCGGGTGTCATCAGGGCCAGCAGCACCACTGGACCCCAGGGAATCCCCTCAGCTCTCCAAAAGGTAAGGAGGCTGGGGGGATAAAAAAAATTAAAAAAATTGTGTTAGTGGTGTTGTGTTAGTGTGTGTCTGTTATTGGGTGTGTCTGCTAGTGAGTGTCAGTGAGTGTTACTGTGTGTCTGTTACTGAGTGTTTGATGTCTGTTAGAGAGTGTGTGTGTGTTTGTCAGTGAAAGTGTATATTTTGTAAGTGAGTCTGTATGTCTGTCGCTGATTGTGTCTGTTAGCTAGTGTGTATGCGTCTGTTCGTGAGAGTGTGTGTCTTCAGCATTTACCTTTCTCCAGTGCCGGACTCCCTTGGCGCTGGGGATCCCTCCGCCTCTCAGCTCCGAATGCACATGCGCGGCAAGAGGCGCATGCATTTAAACCGCCCATAGGAAAGCATTACTCAGTGCTTTCCTGTAGACGTTCAGTGTCTTTTCACTGAGATTTTCACAGTGAGAATCGCCACCAGAGGCTGGATTAACTCTCAGTGAAACATAGCTGTTTCTCTGAAACGGCTATTTTCAGCTGCAGGGTTAAAACTAGAGACCTAGCACCCTGACCACTTCATTGAGCTGATGTGATCTGGGTGTCTGTAGTGGTCCTTTAGGTGTGTGTGCATAGCAGGGTCGCAGCCCTGCAACCAGGTGCCCGCCACCATGTGTTGCGGCCCCGACCCGCGCCGAGTAAGCACGGGGGGGGCCCCACGGATCAATTTTCGCACCGGGGCCCCATGGGTCATGTGTACGCCACTGCCTATAGTGCTCCTTTTTAAGATCTTCACATTTCCATTTAGCGTAATATATCTAACAACTTGCACAACAATGACCATTAATTAGATGGATCATGATCTGTCCACCTTAAAATCCATATTATCTGCACTTCAAAAATCTCCAGTTAGTGTATTCCATTTCTCCAACTATTAGACAACTGTATAGTGAGAGAACCACTTAAGGGATTATTTTTAAGATTAAATAAACCATGCTTGATAGTTACTCTGCAGAAATCAATTCTCCCATTAACTTTAATTATATTGCAACACATTTTACACTTGTTGTGCTGGTGGATGACTGGATTGAAAAAAAACACATTATTGAGGTATTTATTACACAAAATAGGAACAATTAGTTGCTCAAACTCCCAAAAAGCAACAACAAATTCTAAACGTGATAAGGGTGGAGACAACTGTAAAGAATTCAAGGATCCTTTCAATTTGAAGAAAATATATAAAGAAAAATAAAGTATATAGCAATACCGATCGAAAAATGATATGCATATCTCAGTACTTTAATCTGACATATTTACTAAAGCGTGAGAATTCAAAGTGAATTTCAGTTTTAAAGGGTCATAATAGTCACCAGAACTGCAGCTTAATATAATTGTGCTGGTGTCTATAGCTTTTCCCTGCAGGCTGAGCAATGTAAACGTTGCTTTTTAAAAGAAAAGGCCTTATTTACCTTGGTGCCTATTAACACCTCTAGTGGCAGTCATTTTGCATGGAGACGCTGAACGTTCCCCCCTAGAGATGCATTGATTCAATACATCTCTATGAGGAGATGTTGCTTGGCGCAGCACAACGTTTTTCCGCACATGTGCAATAGCCTCCCAATGCTTTCCTTTGGGAAAACATTGGATTGGTTGAGATTAAGATAGATGATCTCAACAATGGAGGCGGGGCCAGGTGGACACAGTCGCGACAAGTGTGGAGTGAGAAAAAGTGAGTAAAATCACCTTTTCACTGCTCTGACAGGGGGGCTGGGGCAGGGCCGGTCTTAGGCCTTTAGGCACCTTGTTTGAAAATTCATCACAGCGCCCCCACTCCCTCTCCCTGCCGGTCATATTCCATCATCCATGTGTAGTGTGTGTCAATATTTATGTTTGTATATGTTTATTAACCCATTAAGGACTGAGCCAAATGTACACGTTGTGAAAAAAACAAAATGTAAACAAAACCTGGCATTTGCGCTACATGTCTGTCCAACCGTAAGTCGCCTCTTTTATATTAAATGCACCCACCCTTATTATATATCATTTTATTCAGGGGAAACAGGGCTTTCATTTAATATCAAATATTTAGCTATGAAACATAATTTAATATTTTTTTAGTTCTACATGACATTTTAACTGTCAATGTCATAATACTGTTTGCTTTTACTGCAATAAAATACACATATTTGTATTCAGCAGGTTTTATGTGTACAGAAGTGTGAAGCTATGTGAGGGAGCAGGCACTCCTTCCTGCTTCCCCTCTCACCAGGCAGAGGGTTCAGTGTGTGTAGCTCCGCCCCCGCCGGCTGTGTAGCTCCGCCCCCGCCGGCTGTGTAGCTCCACCCCCGCCGGCTGTGTAGCTCCACCCCCGCCAGCCGTGTAGCTCCGCCCCCGGCTCTCTAATACACCAGAGTGGAGGATAATAAAATCCTCCACCTGAGAGCCATGTGAGGGGGATGCTCAGAGCAGTACTATAATGCTGCTTGTGCTGTACATCATGACCAGCATTAGGGGAGAGCTCACAGCTGTTACTGAAGCCATGTGCGAGCTGTGTCAGCAGCATGGCGCCCCCTACTGGCATGGCGCCCTGTGCGGCCGCACAGCTCGCACACCCCAAAGGACGGCCCTGGGCTGGGGACAGTCACTATAAGATCCCTGGCGGTCTGATTATGTCAGTATTTTTTTAATGTTAAAGCGGTACATTGTTTTGTATGTAAATTTGTTGTTTCATATTGTAGGCTTATAATTCTTAGGAATAACTCACTTAAATCTGCCCAAACAAGAGTCTAGTAGACATCCCAGGTATGATAAAGTTTGAAACACAAAATCATAAATTATGATATAATAATTATAAAAAATAATAATGTAATAATAAATGTAATTAATAATGTAATCAAACCAAAAAGACACACTGCATATTGGTTTAGTAAACATCCTAGGTATAAAAATTTTTGAAACATTGGAGAGCACAAAGTCCGACATCATAATCAGGACAATGGAACCTGGTTTCCTTTCTGATTTTCTTTCCACTGCCATCTCGCTTTGAGCTACAAACACACAACCTTGTAGGCAGTGGTGTATACTGGTTTTGTGCTGCCCTAGGCAGGTCAAAACTCAGGCGTCCCCCTCCCCCCGCACCACTCCCACCCAACCCCTTCCCCCCCCCCCACCTTCTAAATACACACATACACACATACACACAGTCAGACACATACAGTCAGACACATACACACACACACACACACACATACACACACACACAGTCAGACACAAAGACACACAAACACACAGTCAGACACAAACACAGTCAGACAGGCACACACACACACACAGTCAGACACAAACACAGTCAGACAGGCACAAACACACACACACACACTCAGTCAGACACAAACACACACACACACAATCACTCATTTACTTTTTTTTTAATCTCCCCCCCCCCCCAGCCTCCTTACCTTTGGGAGTGCTGGGGGGGTCTCTCTCTCCCTGGTGGTCCAGTGGCTGCCGGTCGGGCGGGCGGCGCTGGCTGCTGTGCGGGCTGCTGGTGTGGGAGCACTTCCTCTGAGCTGACTGCTCAGCTCCCTCGTGCACCGCAGAGTGAGGCTGGGAGTCGAAATATGATGTCATCTTCCGGCTCCCAGCCTCACTCTGCGGCGCGCGAGGGAGCTGAGCAGTCGGCTCAGAGGAAGTGCTCCCTCGCCAGCCGCCCGCACAGCGCCGCCCGCCCGCTCGGCATGTCAGTTAGCCGCAAGGCTAACCAGGCATTTTCTCTGGGCATTTGGGGGCGGCTTTTTTTGCCGCCCCCTGAAAAATGCCGCCCAAGGCAAATACCTTGTTTGCCTCGCGGCTAATACGCCCCTGCCTGTAGGTGCTGACTTTTTCTCGGTTGGTGGGATGTAGTCCATGAAGTGATGACCAGTCAGGTGTTCTGGGTTGACAACGCCAACAGCACAACGTCCAGCTCTATTTACAGCCATTGATGGTGTTTGGTGGTTCACAAAGATACGTTCAGCAACTTTCCAAATGAAATCAGAATGAACCACAGGCTTGTCACACTTTTTTTTTTTTTTTTTTTTTTACAGAATGTAGGCATTCCACAAGCATTGCTCATGCTATTGTAGTCTATCACTCCTTGTGGCTTCATTATTTCTTTCCCACCTTTCGTGCGTACCATAACAGTGGAGGTATTATGAACTGTACTCATTAGGCACACATCTGTCTTGTCACGCCATCGCAGTGCCATCATTTTGCCTTTTTGCCAGGCAACCATTGCTCCAGTCTTCAGCTTCTTATTGCCAAACATTGGCGGCATGTTGCGCCGAGTAGCTCTAATAGTTCCATAGGCATCTGTTTTGTTATGCAGAAGAAACTCGTAAAGTTCAGGAGACGTATAAAAGTTGTCGGTTGTTACGCAATAGCCCTGATTTAGCAGGTTGATTGGCGCAGCACAATGTTTTTCCGCGGATGTGCATTAGCCTCCTAATGCTTTCCTTTGCAGAGGGACACCAGGGGTTTGTAGGGACAAGGTAAGTGATACTACAATGTAATCCTGAACATGGCTCGGGGTTACCGCTTTTGATACTGAAAACTAACCCCGAGCCATGCTCTGGACTACCGCCAGGGAGATTAAGGGAAAAAAGTTGCCAAACTAGAAACATTCTCTAAACTATGCTACTCTGGCCTTAAATTTGAAATTCACTTTGAATTTATTTTGAATTCTCAGCTCAGTAAATATTCATGTAAGTGATACATTCACATATCGGGGGGGAAAAGCATATAGAGTGTTAGCAATCAATGTAAATGAATCAAAGAGAAACCCTTTGTTATGACAAACTTAACTTCACAGCATTAGACCGTTTTACTGGTATAATCCATAAATTAACTATCTGGAAACCTGGCTTCCTACATTAAATAATACAAACGGTATGATTTCATATAATTTTGGCTTTCATCTAACAAAACAGGAGATTGTTTGTAATACAGTCCGTAACGAAAACAGAAGAAGGCAAGCCAAGGCATAGCAGGGTGGGGTAAGGGTTGGTGGCATGTTTTTGAAATACTGTGCATCAGCAATACTGATTAGTGAGCAATAAAGATTAAATGAACCATAGCACAGGGAGTGGGCTAAGTCTGCATCTATGTGACCTTGAGCAAATTGCTAACTCACAGTGTCTTAAAGACAGTGAAGAATAAGGAGAGGGAACAGCAGGTTTTGTAAAATAGGATATTTTAACTCTTTTAATTCCAGTTTAGGATGTTGCTTATTTTATCCAGAGAGTCACATTTTAATAATCACTAAAATTGTAAACATTGTATGAGAGGGATCGCCAGCCCTAATGAATATATGTGCCACATAAAATGTCTATTGCACTTCTGATAACACCTGTATTTTACTAAAATGGAGCCTGTGCATAATATAAATAAAAGGAATAAACACACTCACAAACATTATATTCCTGCAGACACATACACAGCAATAAATGGTTTATCAATTAAAATAATTGGATTTAGAACTGATGTAGTAAATAAAATTTCTTTTTTAACCCGTTTTGCCTTTCTGTTCTGAGATTGTATCAATTTACTACTTAAAGTAATGGTAATTTCAACAATATGCTCTCATATTTATGTGTTCACTTACAACCAAGGAAATGCATGCCTAAGGCACTTTTCTGTTAGGACTATCAGCAGTCCTATATCTCAATGTTAAATATTAAGCAATTTTATAATAACTTCTGTCATTAACCTGCGGTACTAATTCAAACGATACTATGTCTAAAAATGCAGGTGTTTTCAATCCAATTGAATGTGAATTTACCTTCTATTTACCCAAAAGTATTAAAGGGACACTACAGACCCCAAAAAGCATTTTAGCTTGCTGAAGTGCTTTATGTGTGAACAGTGCATCCTCTTTTTTCATTTTACAAAAAGTGTAGATTTTAAAAGAAATCGTCAAAAGTAGATATAATATATATTAAAATCCAGAATTTAAAAATGAAATGTTTTACCCACTCTGGATTTTAATATATATTATATATACTTTTTGTTTATTTAATAAAGTTTATCCATGTAAATTTAATTATTTTGAATTTATTTGGTATCTACTTTATATTACTTTGGTTTCCTGAATTTTATTGTACTTCCGATCCCACATATCCCTGGTGGAGATTATACTAAAGCTAGGTTCATGCTCTAATAAATGTGAGTAAAAGACCTACCATTTTTCTAGAAGAAAAGAGTGTATAAGACATATTACGCTATTGGATGCTCTTGTTTATGTCTATACATATTGCACTCTACCAAGGAAAGTACCATCACCACTGCTGAATATACCATCATTACTGCTGTATTTATATCCTTAGTCGGGGATGATACCATCCACGCCTTCAACAGCAGAGCTCTATATAGCTCTTGAAAGTGTGAGTGTGCCTTCACTACAATATATTACCCCCAAAAAGTTAAAAATACTACACCTAGGGGGGCGTGGCCTGGGCTCCGACAGATATGGCCGCTTAATTGCAATACTCTGCTCCACAACAGCACAAAGAACGGCAAACCACACTACACATCCGCACAAACCGGCACAAATGGGACTCACAAAGAGAGCCGACCAACCCCAGACCCCCAGGAACACCTAATCGGGGTCGCAACTCACGGATCTCCGACATCCAAAATGGCGCCGACCTTGCCAGCCTCCACATGTTCCACCACCGGCAACACTACACTGGCAGACATCGGAGCTGAACTCAAACGCATGGCGATGGTCACCAAAGACGACCTACATCACCTATTCTCCAAGCTGCATGAAGCAATCAGAACTGAGGTAGCAAGCCTGAAGGCAGAAGTAAAAGCACAGGAGACCCGCATCTTACATGTGGAACAGAGAGCACAGACAGCCGAAGACCATTCAGCTGCCACAGACTCTGCCCTTAAATGCCAAGGCACACTTATACTGGCCATGAGATGACAACTGGAGGACCAGAACAACCGCAGTCGGCGAAAAAATATTAGGGTGAGAGGGGTGCCTGAATCCACAGATGGGGAAAATGTAGAGAAGTTGCTCACCTCCCTATTCCGCATGATCCTAAGGGAAGAAGCACCGGCCCACATCAAATATGACAGAGCGCATAGAGCGCTACGACGTCGACCCACGGAGGGGACACCCAGAGATATGTTGCCTGCACTGCTTCCCCCTAAAAGACTTGATTATGACGAAAGCTAGACCCAGGGCCCACTGGAACTACAGGGGAGCGGATGACCTATCGCCAATGACCCTGGAAGCCAGACGGGCCCTGAGGCCGATCACCACCATCCTACGGGAGAAAAACATGCAGTATAAATGGGGTTACACATTTAGCATCACAGTCCGCCACAATAATGAATGGATCTCTGCCAGATGGCCCAAGGAAATTCCCCAATAATTATAGCGCCTGAATCTACCACCAACAACCATCCCGAACTGGGTCTTTATGCCATTAGAACCCGGACCACAACCACAGCGACAGACATGGCGGAGAAGATGGAACTCCCCGGGCGGTGCAACACTGAACCACGACACGGATCTGACAAACCAGGAGGAATAAACTCCCTGCCAACAAGCCTACGACCGCGCCCGCGGGCCCCACGCTCCAAAGTCACCGCAGATTGATGGAACCCAGGTCAGAGAAGTATGCTGACTGCATAGGTGCACTCCGGTAAAAAGGTACTCTGACACTAGGATGACATGGTAATAGCACAGGTTTGGGAGGGGGGGCCCCCCTCGGGTGTGGGTAGGCATAAGAGTTCACCCTTGGACAGACTGAACTACGGGATATCACACTAGCAAACGGGGCCCCACAAAAAAAAAAACAGGTCTACACTCCTTCCCTGTGCAGAGGGTATGGGAAAAGTTCAAAGGAAAGACCTTTGGGGAGGTGGGTCACCGGGAGGGCAAGCCGGGACATAATTGGGGACCCTAGACCTCCCACAGGATTGACTCTCCACGATATCTCTCGACATACGACCTGTGAAAAGATTGGAACCCCCACTAAGAGACGAGGGCCACCTCAGGATCACTGAGCAGGGCAGACAAGGAAGTTAAGAGAATAAACAGACATAACACTCCTGAAGAAGAGTAGAGTAAAAATACAATTCATATCCTCATCTCATCTACACAGAGATACCTCCGCATCCACACAGAAGGGAATCCCACAACAAGCATGAGCTCCACTAGAGACACGACCCACCTGCCTATCACCCTCAACCTCCCCACACCTCAACGCCATAACTGTCTACCCCATGGGGGAACACATAGGAACATGTAAATGCTCTGGTTAACCCAAGGCCCCTGCTTCTACACACATTAAGTAAAATTGACAACGGAAAAGGCTAGGAGAGAGGAGTGAGCAGCCGTGGCACGACATGAGGAAAGGGGGGGAACAAGAGAGGAGAGAGGAGGAAGGTCAAAGGGGGGAAGAAAGGGAGAGGGGGGGAAAAGGGAAAAGTGGGTGGGAGGGAGAAAGAAGGAAAGGGGGAGGGAAGGGAAAAAAATACACAGGAATAATGACATGGACAAGAGGAGGGGAAGACTACATACCTAGCCGCGGCATCTGGCTTCCTCGGCCGCCTCCCACCCAAACGTGAGGAGGGGATGCGGATTGGCGACCCCGATAGCCGATAGGACATCCCACCAGCGCATAGACCTCGACAAGATGACTTACTGCCCGACCCGCTAAAAATCATCACGCAAAATTGTCGAGGACTGAACCTACCTGAACGCAGAACCCACCTCCTTAGGGAACTCCAGAGAGAGAGAGAGAGAATAGCCATAGCTCTTCTACAAGAAACTCCCTTCCGGGAGGGATTGGCCCCGACACTGATGAACAAATATTACCCCACCAACTACTACAGCAACCACTCCACAGCTAAAAAAAAGCCAGGGTCGCAATCTTGATAGCAGCTAAGTTACAATTCTAGGAGCAGGAAAACCTCATAGACAAGAACGGCAGATACGCCTTCGTCAAAGAAGAGCTATCAGGCTGACGCTACACATTCGCGACGATATACGTCCCCAATAACAATTCCTCAAATGCACACTGAAGAAACTAGCGTACTTCACGGAGGGAACACTGATCACGGGAGGGAACTTTAATGTCCCGCTTGACCCTAACATGGACTCCTCTACGGGACATAGCAGCATCCCACAAAGAGAAATCAGAAACATCCACCAAACCTTAAAGACACTACGACTAATAGTCTGCTGGAGAACAACGCACCAACTGGACAAAGAATACACCCACTACTCAATAATACACAAAAGATACTCCAGAATAGACTTCCTGTTAGTGCAACAAGAGTCTCTGACAAGACTTCAGAAAGCCTCCATACACAACGCGACCTGGTCAGACCATGGCCAGGTATCTATAGACCTCGAATCCCCCTTCACAAGACCGACGAAGAGGGCTTGGAGACTCAACGACTCCCTTCTAACTGATCTACCGCTGAGAGCCCAAATCACCCAAACACTAACAACGTACTTCACTGAAAATGAGACGGACGACGTCTCAGATATGACAGTATGGGAAGCTCACAAAAGCGTAATACGGGGCAGACTTATCCAACTTGCGTCGCAACTTAAAAAGAGGTGGGCAGACTTATGTCCAACATCATAGATCAGATCCATACACTGGAAACACAACATAAACGCCACCTGGTAGAGGACACGTACAAAGAACTCTTAGAGGTGAGGAGACCGCTACACGTACTACTGCTCAAGAGACACCTGAGACAATTCCGCAGATTCAAAGTATTCTTTTACCTACACACAAACAAAGGAGGCAAACTCCTAGCGCAAATTCTCAAAGACAGCAACAATCCGCACAAGTACACAAATTAAAAATGCAAGGAGGCGCAACCACCCAACACCCAGAGAAAATTGCTAAGGAATTCCTCAACTACTACTTGTCCCTATACAACACACACAAACAAAGCAACGATGAAGATAGACGCATCAAACACGACCGCATGGAATGCTTCGTAAGGGAATACGTCCCCACAACCGTGACAGCCGCGGACGCAGAAACACTCGACCTACATATCACCGAAGATGAAATTCGAGCAGCCATCAAAACAATGAAATCAGGCCATGCCCCTGGTCCAGATGGGCTGACCCTAGACTACTACAAACGATTCCAAGACATCCTGATCCCCAAGCTCACAAAAGCCCTAAATGCAATCACCGACGGGCATGCATTCCGCGCCGAATCACTGTCTGCCACGATTACAGTAATTCCAAAACCAGGTAAAGACCCGGAGACCTGTAGCAGCTACCGATCCATCTCCCTATTAAATATTGACACACAACTTTTTACCAAAATATTAGCTGCTAGAATCAGCACTCTGATGCCAACACTAGTGCACCCTGATCATACCGGAGCGGGAGGCCCGAGATAGCACTTTGAGGGTCCTCGCCATACAACACCTAGCGAGACAAAACAGATGACCACTCCTCTTGCTATCTACAGATGCCGAAAAGGTATTCGACCGAGTTGACTGGACGTTCTTGAAAGCGGTACTGCACCTTCTGGGATTCACCGAAAACATACTGAAATGGATAGCAATCTACAGTGACCCAATGGCAACGATACGAATCAAACAGAGCCCTGACTGAGTCCTTCCCAATTCGAAATGGCACGAGGCACGGATGCCCCTGTCCCAACTATTGTTCGCACTAACTCTAGAACCCCTATTTGAAGCAATCAGGCGAAATATTAACATCATGGGCTATACTTGGAAAACCACCACACACAAGGTTGCCGCATATGCGGACGATATGTTATTCTTCATCACACAACCAAGACTCACCCTGCCCTGCTTAACCCCTTAAGGACCAAACTTCATGAATAAAAGGGAATCATGACATGTCACACATGTCATGTGTCCTTAAGGGGTTAATGAAAGAACTCAAAGACTACGGACACCTGTCAGGCCTCAAACTCAACCTAAGTAAATGCGAACTCCTCAATATCAATGACCCGATAGGAGAACACAAAGCTATAGCCGCGGCCTTCCCGTTCTGGTGGTGCCAAACCCAAATGAGATACCTAGTGATGTGGGTAACAGACCCTAGCTCACTCTATCAGACAAACTTCCTCCCACTCCTCACACAAATCCAGCACGATCTACGAGCCTGGAACTACCCACACATCTCATGGCTAGGCCACATAGCGGTGATCAAAATGAATATACTACCCAGAATACTATATCTATTCCACACGATCCCACTAGCAATACCGATGTCTTTTTTCGCCTCACTGAAAGCCGCATTCCTGACCTACATATGGAGAGGATGCAGACCACGACTAAGATATGAACTCCTATGCCGGACCAGAAGACATGGTGGACTGGCACTCCCAGATCTACAGAAATACTACCAAGCAACAGCCCTACAACGGATCCTAGAATGGTACACTAGCCCAAGATATAAACAATGGGTGACCCTAGACAAGGAATCATGCGGCCCGTCCATCTTTACACCCCTGTGGAACACGAGAATGACACGGCAAGACGACTCCTACACATTCTCCCTGGCGAACCAAACCCTTCAGACATGGTTGACATTGAGGAAAACCGCATCCATCTATCCCACACCTAGCCCGATGACCACTTTAACGAACAACCAAACACTAGGGGGAGGACTACCAACCAAGGTCTGGGACTTCCTAAGAGGGGAGGACTTCATTCCACTCCACAAAACACTGCTACCGGACTGACCCCCCTAGAACAACTAGTAGAGGGCACACCAACCCCCATGCAATGATTCCGATACTCACAACTGACGCATTTCTATCACACACTACTGAACATAAACACAGTGCACAGAACCCTCACGTGGTTCGAGGAAATATGCAACAAAAAACACCTATCCAGAAACCAACATCGACCCTCTACCAATACCTAATCTCGGACAACCAACAGGCAACACTGACATACAAAGAAAAATGGGAAAGACTCACTGACAGGACATTCACCGACTGTCATGCGGTATCTCTTCCGGGTACGGCACTTCCGCTATGCGGAGCCGGCCCCACCCCCTTCTGACGCAGCTCTGACAGTACTTAGGGAGACCGCGCCAGGGAGAAGGCGCTTGGTGATTGTGGGACCTACTTCCGGAAATACACGCCGGCTCCACAACCTCTGACAAGCTGTCCTAGCCTTTGAACCAATGCAAGGATTATGCTGCATGCCATAGAGGATTACTGGAGAACGGATACTTTGCTAATTTACAAGTGGACCATAACTCTGAACTCTTGGAGGACAACTCACCTTAACCTTAAGTATATCTTTCAACTATTGTCTGCAATATCATTTATTAATGAACCAATTCCTGCTTGCTCAAATCTTCTTTGCTTCAAGTTACTAATTATATGGAGGACAACTCCCATCATGCTTATTTACTATGAACTGTTTCTTGGAACCAATTCCTGCTTGCTCAAATCTTCTCTGCTTCAAGTTACTAATTATATGGAGGACAACTCCCATCATGCTTATTTACTATGAACTGTTTCTTGCTTTGCAAATACTCTGCTTAATGCCTGGTTAATGTTTCTATTGAAGATTATTCCCAGCAACCTATAGAATCTTATTTAATACTTCTCTGAGGAAATACTTATTTAATGAACTTTGTATTGTTTGATAACCTGCACTTTCTTCTTATTGGATTATTGCCTATATGCAATTCATTTAAGTTTATCAATAATTAAAACTTTGTTTGATTCTCATATTGCCAGCAATCCTCTCTTTTCTTAAAGCTACAGTATTGATACTTTAAATATTCTTAGTTTCTCTATTGTAATTAAGGAGTTCTACAAGCTGCAGTTGAGTTCCAATCCAAATAACCCAAGTAGCATAACACCGACGCACAATGGGACAAAATTCTCATCCTCCACCACAAATCCTTAATTAGTTTGTATTACCAGGAAATGAACTACAAACTACTGACATTCTGGTACAGAACCCCAGACCTGCTTCACAAAATATTCCCCAACACCCCAGCGACATGCTGGAGATGCGAGACAGAAGTAGGAACGCTGAAACACATCTGGTGGGAATGCACCAAAATCAAACCGTTCTGGAACCAGATCATATATCGCATCAGAAACATTCTAGGGGATACGACTCAACTATACATAGAAAATGTACTCCTACACCACACGAGATCTGATCACAAAATACAAACTATCTCCTCGACGCAGCCAAGGCATTAATTCCTACCCTCTGGAAAATTACACAAAACCCCACAATGGAACAATGGCTAACCAGGGTTGAAGATATCAGATCCACAGAAGAAACACACGCAACCTTGATGGATACCCTCACAAAACATGTCAACAAATGGCAACCCTGGATAATGTACGTGGCAAGACGGGACAAGGGGGGGTGCGGCTGGCGGGGGGGGGAGACTAGAGGGGAGGAAACCCCCCCCTTTTTTCTTCACTTTTTATTCTTCTCTTCGCCACCATACCTCTTCTGAAGGCGGTATGCAAAAACGAAGAGATCACAGGGATGACAATAGATGGGAAGGAGTTTAAGGTTTCTACTTTTGCGGATGACCTTCTCTTTACACTAATCCTACACAATCTCTCCTACATTTCATGACAGATATCCCTACGTACAGCAAATTCTCTAACTTCAAAATAAATGTGGAAAAGTGTGAAATCCTCAACCTTACAATTAGGGAGGGGGAGATGAAATCCCTGAAACAAACCTTTTCATTTCATTGGGCAGCTAAGTTCATCAAATGCCTGGGTGTGAACATCACTCCCTCGTCTGGGGATCTATATGAGTAAAATTTTCCACAACTGATAAATTCCATTACATCAGACCTGAAACTATGGGACAAACCCCACTTCCGTTGGCTAGGTAGAGTCAATATCATTTCAATGAATATCCTCCCCAGAATACTCTATCGTATAAACACAATCCCTATCTGGATGCCTGGAAAGTTCATTAACACACTCCAATCCATAGTTACAAAATTCGTATGGGCAGGTAAAAAGCCCAGACTGGTATTCCACATATTCACACGCCCAAACGATAAGGGAGGAGTCGGCCTCCCCATATATTACATTACTACTATGCCATACATATTTCAAGGATAATAGACTGGTCTGTACAGCCATACATATTTCAAGGATAATAGACTGGTCTGTTGTTGATCCCGATTGAACAGTGCTTTTCAGACACCCCTCTACAAACCCTACCCTGGGCATTTACGGTATCCAAGGAATATCCCACCCCCAACCATCCTACAATCACCACCACCATAGAAGTATGAAAGAAAATACTTCCACTAGAGGGAATGTCACCATCTCCTTCATCTAGATACCCCATTTCTCCCAACCTACTCTCCCGGCTGGATCACATTACCTATTATGGCCAGTAAAAACTAGCTTAGACTGTGTATGGACTGTATATGGGGAGAATTGGGGCACCACAACCCCAAACTGTAGCACAATCATTCCAGTTCTTTTAACTAAAACACTTCTTGAGGATGTTTAATCTCCCCGACAGGGGCAATATAAACAACACAGAATTTGAACAAATGTGCTCTAAAACAACTACACTACCCTAGACTATCTCCAAATGTTAGACTACTCCAGTCCAAAATGCAAACACTTCCACACTATACACGTAAATGTGATGTCAGGGTATAGGGGCAAACGGACTTGGTTATCACCTGGCCTTAGAGTATGTAGGGACCTTGGGACTGTATATTTCCTGGTCCTTTCTTCAGTGGCTCAAGATGCTTTGGTGTTGGCATGACGCCATGTGCATTTGTGTTCTTAAATCTTACAGAATATATTTAGTAAAAACTAACAGTTCAAAAGGCACCAAAAGCAATTTTTTTTTTTAGCACAAAAAAGATGGTCTGTCTCTCTGGCATATACATTTGAAAAGCAAGGGAACTAATCTGTAGAAAGTCAAGAAACCGAATAACATGGCATAAAGTACATACCGTATATATTCGAGTATAAGTCGACCCATAATTTTACCCAAAAAAACTGGGAAAACTTGACTCGATTATAAGACTAGGGTGGGAAATGCAGCAGCTACTGGTAAATTTCTAAATAAAACTATATCCCCAAAAAATTATATTAATTGAATATTTATTTACAGTGTGTGTATATAATGAATGCAGAGTGTGTGTGTATGAATGCAGAGTGTGTGTGTATGAATGCAGAGTGTGTGTGTGTATGTGATGCAGAGCCTTGGTGGGGGGTGGGAATTATTATTTTTTTTAAATTATTATTTTAATATTATTGTTTTATATTAATATTTTTATTTTATTATTATTTAAATTTTTATTTATTTTTTTTGGTCCCCCCTCCCTGTTTGTTAGCTGGTGGTCCAGTGGTGTGCACTGTGTAGGAAGGGGGCTGGCAGGAAGCTGTAACTTACCTTTCCTGCAGCTCCTGTCAGCTCCCTTCTCTCTCCTCCGGTCCGGTCAGCTCCCCTGTCAGCTCCACTGCAAGTCTCGCAGTGTGAGTGACGCACGGAGCGTTGCCACTGTAACCTGTGGCAACACTCTGACCCGTGGCTCTCATGAGACTTACAGGGGAGCTAACCGGACCGGAGGAGAGAGAAGGGAGCTGACAGGAGCTACAGGAAAGGTAAGTAACAGCTCGCTGCGAGCCCCCAACAGGACCGCCGGGCTTGTAATGAGCCTGGCGATCCTGGTCTGTATTATGGCAATGTAAGTTGCCATAATACAGACATTGACTCGAGTATAAGTCGAGTGGGGGGTTTTCAGCACAAAAAAGTGTGCTGAAAAACTTGACTTATACTCGAGTATATACGGTAAGCTCTTAATGCGTGAAACGCTACCAATGCATTGCAGAGGTGCACCAAAAAATCGTTAACTCAAGGTAGAGCCCTGTACATAGTCCTTCAAATGGACCAATCTGCTGAAATGTGAAATGGTGTTTGTTTGGATTTTACATTTCCTTATATTTTTTACTTTTCCATAACTTCTTATCTATCGTAGTAAATTCCTAACATGTCAAAACAAAATACATGGGAGGAATTTGACAATTATCTCCTCATATCAGATACTTATAATTGTGTTTGGGCATGCATGCTTAAATCATTTTGTGTTTCCTTATTATGAATAAAATGGTGTTGGCATTTGAATAGATTAAACTATTATCGCACTTTTAATTAGGCATTTAACCGATGTAAATGTGGCAATCACTAATTTTCACATAACCAATGCAGTAAAGGGCTTAATTAAATATATATCTACTAAATGATATTACTTAAAAAGAATGAGCAAAAAAAATTAATATAATGTAATTTAAATTACATCAAGATATTCATATAGCCGTTTGACTTTTCTCAGACCCATTGTATTCCTGGAAATGATTTTTAAAGGAAAATACATGGTCGGAAAATGTAAACCTAATCTGGTTATGTCAAACAAATTAGGCAAATCAATACAGAATAATGATAACCATACATTTTCTTAATCTATTTTTTTTGTGTATTTTTTGTTTTATAATTAATATTCCATGACTTGTAAAACCACACTGTTGCTGTAATCATGGATTCCTTTAATTAAATTAAATGTAAAACAATAAATAAAAATAAATCACATACTTTTAATTCTACAGACATTTGTTACTTTTACTAATGCATGTGTTCACTTTTAATAAGCATCCTTAAACGATTGATACATTGCCCTATTCTTGCAACTCGTTATGCTAGAGGCATTTTGGAGAAACTATATGCCTTTGTGCTCTTTCCTGAGTTTCAAAAAATGTTACAAATAAAAAAGAGCAATTAGTAAGAATAAGGAATGCGCTCAGTTGATAACTCAACCATCAGAATATACTTATATACTGCCATTTCTCTTAAAACAAATTCACCATTTAATAAAACATTCAAAATCTCCTATAATTTATCCCTTTTTCATGCAATAGTCTGTTTTCTTATAAATGTATATTGAAGATTTAGCAAATTACATCATAATCCAGTCCAGACAAGACAGTGCCAGTACAAACCTTGCAAATGAAGAGGAGAAATAGAGTAATGGTTTAATTTCTCCCCTTCCCCGTGTACTTTCTCTGTGCTGACTGTCACTGGAAAGGACAGCAATATAGTCATTCTTGGAGGAAAGTACGGGAGCTAAGATGGTAGCCCCCAGTTGCAGGATAAAGAGGTGTGGATTTATATATTTAATTTTCTTTTTCACAACCAACAAATGCATATTTGTTAAACATAGGAAAAAGAAAACACAATATTAAAAATTCTGGGCTGTGACAGTTCCCCTTTAAGTCTCTTTATCTAAAGGTTTTCATAATTTACCTGGCCAACTGCCTCTATCAAACCTCCAGTGTTATCTGTCAGGAAGTAAAATAGTCAATTAAAAGGAACTTAACATGGAACGACAGATGAGTGGCTTTCAAACATGGCAGTTGTGGTCTAAATTAGTGGTTTCCAAACCAGTCCTCAAGACACGCCTACCAGTCCTAGGAAACCACTGGTCTAAATGTTGTTTCAGTGTTGTCGGTCTAATGCAACTTTTTGGTCAATTCTCAGCTTTTTCTATGTTCTTGTCTTAACACTTGTTAAACATTCAAAAATGGAAATGGGTTAATCTTTAAATGCAGTTGGATTTTTAAAGAAAAAAGTTAAAGCTGATTTTAGAACTTGACATGTTTTATATATTATAATAAATCATAGAGCTAAAAAGTATTGGATAAAGGATGTAAATAAAGACAAATAAGAATCCATACAAGGTACAATATTTCTCTTTATGTATTTATTATATAAATAAAGTTGAGTTTGGAAAATGTATAATTACCTTTAAATATTCTAAAAGTGCATACCGGTAAGGTTTCTTTATTAGGCGCTACGTACTTACATTCATATACTCAGAAATGGACACACAGACACAGGGATATACATATACACAGAAATGGACACACACACAGACACATGGATATAAATATACATAGAAACACAAATTCATGGGCACATATAAGCAGTCATGCAGGAACACACACAGACTCTTACACATACATACATAATACCCTCTAAGTGCAATTTAAATATACGAGGACCTCACAGGGTATTCTATTTTAGTAACATCAAAAAAATGGAAGGTCAGGCTGTAATATAGTATGATATATAGAGAACGTGTTTGTATTTTGTCTTTTATTTTTTTTTGTTTTTACAAATACAATAACTACAATAGATGTACATTACATCTCAAGTGTAGACATATGTAACTATAAAAAACAATCCCTACTTAATTGTTTTATGCTGTTACATTTCAAACAATGCAGAAGATCTCTCTATGCACTAAACTGGTTGCAATACCATCACAAATGAATCATATCATCTGGTATTGGTACATCCACCAAAAGTCTGATGGCTTTCAATCTTAGAATTGTTAACTTATATCATTAACTTTTTTTTATCTCTTTAAATGATAGATAAAGCTTTGCAATAGAACAGGGGTAAGCAACCAATGGTACGTTTGACATGCATGGCACTTAGGGTGCCTTTGCACGGCACTCGTGGCTGCCAGTGCCAAACAGGATCTGGCATATCCGGAGTCCCAGTGGATTGCAATTGGTGAAGGGCAATCCTCAATTCATGCATTGCAGCACTTAGCAGAAGTGATCTCAGATCACTTCCTCCCAGCCCTGGTGAACAGAACTCCGTACTGGAGTAGAGGGGCACGCAGCATTTATCACAGCTCATGCACTTAAACTAAACCTGGCCATCCTGATCCCCACTGGACCCCAGGGAAGCCACCCACACTGGTAGATATTCACAGTGCTGCAGATGAAGCCTCCCCTTATACAAATTATACAAACAGCCCCCACAAACACACACACAATCCTCACAAACTCAACACCACTGACAATGCACACACACACACAACCCAAAAAAGCAGCCTCTCACAATACCATAGGCAGCCCCACACATATAAACACCACCAAACACATAATGTGACATATCATCCAACACACAATTCCACAAGCAGCCCCTATACACAGCCCACATTCATAGTAATAATACACAATGCCACAAACTGCTCATGAACAAATACAATATAACAGCCCACATACACACAAATACATTACAAAACAACTGCAGCATCCAAAAATAACACAAGCACAATACAGCACCATACACACCTTAATTTAAAAAAAATACTTTAAGATCTTGTTTTGACACAGTACTACTAAAAGGTTGCCTACCCCTGCTATAGAACATAAGCGTATCACATATATTACATTTGCACCTAGCAATTTTGTGACGCCATTATTTCCATTCAGACCTGTCAGACATTATTCCTCCTGCTTTATTGCTTGGCATTGAATGTTGCTGTGATTGATAGCTTTATAAGCATCATTCATTACCTACAATGCTTGTGAATGTCCCTACGAATGAATTAATGTTGAGATGTAGCATTATTAAGCTCACTATGGCTGCGTTATTACTTAGTCCTCTATGAAACATTGTATTCTCCTATAGGTTTTTGATTCTGTTTAGTGAATGATTTTACTGCTGACCAGCTGTTCCTCTTTCCTCTCGGATTTTTACTTTCTCACATTGAGTAGAGATAAGAGATCTCCCATAACTATTCTTGCTTAAATAATTGGTCTTTAATATTTTCAAAAAGTTTCTCTGTAAAACACATTATTTCTCTTTGACCACAAAGCACATATTTATTCCTGAAATTGTACATTATTTGGAAAAGCTATATTTTTCAAGAAAAAACTTATTGAATGCCAAAGTTCACAAGTTATTTCTTTCAAAGTTACATTTTTGTTGAGTCAATGAGATGCAATCAACGCTGATTCAAGAGAGTCACGCAGTTCCTCTAGCTATTTAAGCCACATATTGATTTTTCAATTCTCTGATTCCATCTAATTTTAAGTATGCTTTTCGAGAAGACTTTGCAGGTCATTGAAGTAAACTATATGACTGCATTTTCATAAAACCAATGTGACATAATGGGTGCCTTTTGACATGATATGTTATCCCGCTAGAAGTATCCATTCGAAAATGAGTGGCCATAAATAGGTTCCTACTTAAACGATAGTCGTCTGGTACTAAGAAGAATACATGTATTCCTGACACTATAGTTTTGAAACTGCCATTTTAGTCCCTGGCCCCCCTTGTCTCTCGTTGAAAAGGTATAAAACTCAGTTTTGTTCCGGCGTAGCCTAGGTCCGTCCCTGCTGGCTCCACCCCTGCTCCACCGCCTTGGTTAAAATCATCAAAATTGATGATCTCAGCCAATCCAATTCTTTCCCATAGGAAAGTATTGGAAGGTTATTGCACATGCGCATTTATTCATGGACATGCACAACAAGAAAACACTGAACGTAAGTGCTGCACACTGTGCAGCCCTGACCTAGGAAGCACCTCTAGTGGTCATCTGAGTGATTGCAACTAAAGGTGTTCCTAGGCTGTATTGTAAACTCTGTCTTTTCTCTGAAAAGGCAGTATTTACATTAAAAAGCCTGCAGGGACATGGAGTAGACCTCAGAACCACTATATTAGACTGTAGTTGATCTGGTGACTGCAGTGTTCCTTTAATAGCTTAACATTGCCAAAACAGAGCATTCTTATTTAATTGTAATCCCTCTTGACAATTACAGTGTGAGTTTATAACTAAAGTTGAAGATACCAATATGGTGAAGGAAAATCCTCAGGTTTCTGCTTGGATTTTATTGTCCCATGTTTGTGATGTGGTTTTGGTTCACCATATCATTTCACTGTGAGAAACTCCTATTGTTATTTGCGTTATTTATTCCTTTATATATTTATGAATTGCTTCTTGATCCAATGAGATATCTGACTGCCATTCTGGTGTTTAGAAGGAATTTTTTTCTAGTTTGTTGCAAAATTTGTTGGAAACCTCTTCAGACTGGGTTTTTTGACTTCTTTTGGATCGACGGCAAAAACCGATATATGAGAGGCTGAACTTGATGGATTCATGTGTATTTTCAACCTTGTAACTATGTATTGTATAAGTAAAATATAGAATTCTGCTTGCGAGCAATGATAGTGAATATCATGTATCTTCCTAGTGACTTTCGAGCGTTACTCGTTTTAGTGGCTGCCTTCTAGTAAACTGACAGTAAAATAGAAAATAAGAAGTAAGATGTAGAGTTAAAGACATTGGAATTTTCCAAGATACGCAATTTAAAATATATATATATATCTCTGGGATCTGCAAACTATACTAGTTATTTCTGTGAATAATTCATTACTTTTACGCAGTGCATTCAGAAAACAGCGTGGTTATTGTGACAGAGAGCTTGTGTGCGCAAGTTTACCTATTATCATTGAAAATCAATTTATGAGAGTTCAGGCGTTTGCTGAATCGTGCTGCAGGTCACAGCAAGTCTGTAGCTTTGCCAAATATTTTCACTGCAATATATAAGATACCGGGCTTTCCTGTATGAACTGACTTTTGATGTTAGTGTTTATATGATGACAGCTGATACTGTGGCATTGTTTGCTCATTTGAAACCCGCAGATCGCAAGCAGAACAGGTAAGAGTTTCACATCTACAACCCTGTATGGATATTTATGCATTATGTTATTAAATACTATAAAGATAAAGTTTTCTGCAAATCCCATTATTATTATTTTGAGATACATATAGTTGTTTTTTTTTTTTTTTATATAAAAGTTTTTTGTTTTTTCTATAATGACTACAGGGATACATAATATGTTTTAGAATGTTTTGAAGGAGATGTGAAACTGAGTAGAATTTATTCTATGTTTCTGGAATAATTAGAGAACATATAAATGACAGATGCAAATACAAATCCGTAGAGACAAACACTAGATATTTTGTAAACACACACACATATATACTACATGTCCACTGATAATACTAAAGGGCGTACAATTTTTACAATAGTTATGTTTATATTTACTACACTTTTGCACAAATTATTTTCAGTTGGTGCAAACAAATCAAATTCATTTTACGAACTAACTGATCAATCCAGGATTTACCTGTAAAGTTTTTTTTCATTGAGTGAAATTCCAAAGGTAAATCTAGGGCAGAATGATTCATTCAGGGTACAGTAAAAGGAATTTATAAAAGCTGAAAAAGCATTAATGTACAATATGTTTTCTACCAATTTTATTGTTTATACAATTCTATCCATCCATTAATTTAGTGTTTGTGTATAATCAATGATAGTTTAGTTGGCAAATACATACACTTATAGATAGATTATATAGATAGATAGATAGATTTCTTATAATGCACAGAATGAGGAAGGCTAATAAAATAAATGTAATTAATATCTACAAATGGTTGCTACCCTTTGTGTTAGGTGAAACTCAAATACAGAGTTTTTTTTTTTTCTTTTAATTGGATAATATATCTATAAATTAAGAATGCTTGATAAGAAGCTACCACCCACACATATCATTTAAATTAAAACTGAAAAATCTCTTCTCCTGTAATTGCTACAATTACACAATTGTATTTGGAAGGAACGGTGCTGTCTAAATTTGACAACATGTTGAGAAATCTACACTGTATTTTGCGTTAATCATCATTAAAACTAAAAACTCAACGTAATCTTGCCCTACAAAACGTTAATGTTCTTTGGGGTTTGTAATGAGAACTGAAGAGTCTCTTTGTGTCAGAGATCGAAAAAGGACTGATCTTAATTATGTAACATGGTTCAATGAAAATCATCAAGTCATTTTACATCAGTGCTTTTTACCTCAACCAGAGAAAAGAGAAGGAAAATTATTTTGCGTCCTCAACATTATTCAAGTTGCTGATAGCTCAGTTGGTAAATGCACAGTAATACCTGTTCAGATGTTAGGGCTGTAGGTCTGATTCACTGTAGAAAATAAGTCTTCCAGTTTTCCGAGATTAATACAATTTAGTCACATTAAGCAATGTAATGGGAATTTCAATATATTAGTTGCTATTTTTGTTAAGAGCATGTGTTGGCCTTTTGAACCATATTGGTAGAAATCACTACTGAAGTAGATATTATAACATGATATTAAAATTCTTGCCTTTTGGACTAAAATCTTATGTCTTTTTGGCCAAAAAGTTAGCACAATTCTATGCTGCTGTGTATTCCTGGGCAAAATGTTACTGGGGAAGAGTGTATGGGATATGTAGATTAGCATTTGGCTGTAACTCACCATTTATCACATATTATAGATGGAGGAGACAAGTAAGCTGATAGTAGCTGCACCGTAACTGCTATCAGCTTGTTGAGAGCTCCATTCTCCGTTTTGACAGATGTGATTGTGTTGCCCTGTATGCACAGGACTGAGGCATGGAATCCATCACAGTAAACTGTGAAAGTGTTTGATACACTCATGATATAAATATTTGGAAGTTGATATGGTGCTTGGTGAGTGTCCCTTTAAGCCGATAATAAATGCATCTATACATTGCGATAGCCAAATAGCATATGTAAAGATTTGCAGATTTGGCAAAATATTTACCACGTTTCAGCTGGGAAAATGGGAAGCTGCATTTCAGTTTCATGGACGTGATCATTCTTCTTGATATGTCCTTAAAGAAAAGCATTTTGAGGCTGATTACAGAGGATGAAAGGTTAGGCATGGATATGAACAGGAAATTTAGAAAATTGCCCTTTGGAACTAAAAGTATGCACATCTTATCAAAGTGTTATTTTAAAATGCCAATCAAACTGCACAATTCAAAAAATGACAGATAATGTCACCAATACCAGGTGAAAAAGGGAAGCCAATACCAGAAAATCATGCAGAGAGTCTAAAGTGAAAACAGGAAGTGCGGGGTGGAAGAGCCTGAAATGTTCCTTCATTTCACTTTAAACAATGACAAACTTAGTTTTAAAACTAATAGAACCTTATTTCAACCCTGCTTATCTAGATTCCTCTAAAACAAAAAACACAAAAATACTACATAATTTCCTTTAAAGGGATACTGTGCTGTGTGTGCAAGGATGCTGTGGGAGTCCTGTGTGTGTGTGAGGGTGCTGTGAGTGTGAGAGTGCTGTATGTGTGTGTGTGTGTGTGTGTGGGTACTGTGAGTGTGTCTGAGGGTGCTGTGTATGTGTAAGGGGGTGCTTTGAGTGTGTCTGAGGGTGCTGTAAGTGTGTGTGAGGGTGCTGTATATTTGAAAGAGTGCTGTGAGTGTTTGTGAGTGTCCTGTGTGTGTGTGTATGCTGTGTATGTCAGGGTGCTGTGTGTGTGTGTGTGTACTATGTATGTGAGGGTGCTGTGAGTGTGAGGTGTGTGTGCTGTGTATGTCAGGGTGCTGTGTGTGAATATGTTTGGAAGGATTAAGTGTGTGGGGGGAGACAGATTAATTTAAATATATTAAATATGTATTTTATAAATAAATATGTATTAATAAAATACAAACTTTATATCCCCTCCTCCCTTCTTACCTTTTGACTGGGAAGGGGGAACCCGGTGGAGCTACTGGCTAGAACTCCCCCGGGATCTCCCCTCCCTCCCTCCCCAGCCTGCGGCCGCATATCAGTGCCTGTGGGACGGTGAGGGAGATCTTTGATCTCCTGACCAGCCCATGAAGGCACACAGCAGGGCCGGCGCTTGGATAGTGCCGGCTCTGCATGGGCCGACAGGGGAGATCCTGGCCAGTCCGGGCCTGGTATTAGTACTGGCATGTGTTTATTGTCTAAATCTGCTGTTCAAATAAATTTGATTAATGAAAATAAATGTTTTGTCAGTGTAGAATATACATGCACTAAGTCTCTCTCTCTCTCTCTCTCTCTCTCTCTCTCTCTCTCTCTCTCTCTCTCTCGATTACATAGTTACATAGCTGAAAAGAGACTTGCGTCCATCAAGTTCAGCCTACCTCACATTTGTTTTTTGCTGTTGATCCAAAAGAAGGCAAAAAAAAACAACAGTTTGAAGCACAATTTTGCAACAAGCTAGGAAAAAAATTCCTTCTTGACCCCAGAATGGCAGTCAGATTTATCCTGGGATCAAGCAGTTATTACCCTACATTGAAAGTAGTATGCATCTAGTAGCCGTTTGAACATCTGTATTCCACATCCTGATTGTTCTTACAGTAAAAAACCTTTCCTTTGCCTTAGACGAAATCTTCTTTCTTCCAGTCTAAACGCATGGCCTTGTGTCCTATATAAAGTCGGGTTTGTGAATAGATTTCCACCCAATGGTTTGTATTGGCCCCGAATATATTTGAATAATGTTATCATATCCCCTCTCAGGCGACGTTTTTCTAAACTAAATAGGTTTAAATTTGTTAACCTTTCTTCATAGCCGATATGTTCCATTCCTTTTATTAATTTTGTAGCCCGCCTCTGCACTTTTTCTAGTGCCATAATATCCTTCTTTAGAACAGGTGCCCAAAATTGTACAGCATATTCAATATGGGGTCTTACCAGTGATTTATAAAGAGGCAAAATTATATACTTGTCCCGAGAATGAATGCCCTTTTTCATGCATGACAATACCTTACTGGCCTTGGCCACTGCTGATTGACATTGCACATTGTTGCATAGTTTGTTGTCTATAACAATTCCCAAGTCCTTTTCATGTGTTGTTATCCCTAATTCGCTTCCATTAAGGGTATATGTTGCTTGTGTATTCTTTACGCCGAAGTGCATAACTTTGTATTTTTCAACATTAAATTTCATCTGCCATTTGAGTGCCCAGTCCCCAGTCTATCTAAATCCCTCTGCAGCAAAGTAATATCTTGCTCACATTGTATTGTTTTACAAAGTTTTGTGTCATCTGCAAACACTGAAACATGACTTTCAATGCGGTCTTCAAGATCATTTATAAACATGTTAAATAGAAGGGATCCCAGAACAGACCCTTGAGGGACACCACTTGCCACCTCTGTCCAGCTTGAAAATTTACCATTAATGACAACTCTTTGTACTCTGTTTTTAAGCCAATGTTCTACCCAAGAACAAGCATTTTCATCTAGACCGATTTCCTTGAGTTTCAACACTAATCTATTGTGTGGAACTGTATCAAATGCCTTGGCAAAATCCAAATAGATCACATCCACGGCAACACCCTGATCTATACTTCTACCTACTTCTTCGTAGAACGCAATCAAGTTAGTTTGACATGACCTGTGCTTCATAAAACCATGCTGATTTTTGCTGATAACCATGTTCTTCTCAAGGAATTCTTGAATATTATCCCTTAATAACCCTTCAAATATTTTACCAGCCACAGAAGTTAAGCTCACAGGTCTATAATTTCCAGGCAAGGATTTTGAACCCTTTTTGAATATAGGAACCACATCTGCCTTCCTCCAATCCTCCGAAACACTTCCTGAAAGAAAAGAATCTTGAAAGATTAAAAACAGAGGTTCACTTATTTCTGCACTTAGTTCCTTAAGTACACGTGGATGGATACCGTCAGGCCCTGGAGCTTTGTTTATATTAACTTTTTTTAGTTGCTGCAGCACCTTGTCTTGAGTTAACCAATTACAATTATTCTGCAAGTTTTTAGTAGCAATCATTTGCACATCTATTGCCATGGGTTCTTCCTTAATATATACGGAGGAGAAAGAGTTATTTAAAATTCCTGCCTTTTCCTGGTCTTCATTAACTAACACCCCTGTTTCAGTTTTTAGTGTACCTACACTTTCATTTTGTTTGTTTTGTAGAATTTATGTACTTAAAAAATGCTTTGGGGTTGGTTTTGCTCTCTTCAGCTATCATTATTTCATTTTGAAGTTTAGCAAGTCTAATATATATATATAGAGATATATATATATATATATATATATATATAATATTTGTTTATTTTTTTATTTATCTATCTATCTATATATATATATATAGTCAAGCATCTTTTTCTCCCACTTTTATTTTTATTTCTTGGTCAGTGCCTAAAAAGACAATTGCCAGTAAGTCAAAGTGATTTTCAAATTTAAAGCCAAAGTAACCAAGTTTGAAGCAGAGCTGACTTGGGGTATTTTTATAGTTCACTTATTTTGCCCTAAAATGTAAAATTCCGTTGAATCAATTCTCACTCTAATGGATGATCTTTGAGTATCTCATGCTCCTGGTTCTGTTAATTTGTTTCTCTATCCTAATCCGTCACTTTGGGCGTTTGCCTCTATCACACTCTCAGCCTCTCATTCTCATTAAAGAATGTTCTCTCCTTCTCAAGAGAAGAGAGATGGAAGGCTCAGTGTATTTACTGCCATGTCAGAATGCTAAATGATACTCTCGGTCCTTACAGCCGAAGAAAAATACGCTTTTGTCTTCAATTTTACTGTGTTTGGAATGATTAGAAGGAAGATAGAATTCAAGAGAGAATACAATGATAAGAATACAATGATAAGAATACAATGATAATGTACAGGACAGATGTCAGAGAAAAGCTCAGAATAGAAAGGTCCAAATAACTAGTCGAGAAAGTCGAAAGTCAGAAAAAAACAATAAAAAATATCTGGAGGAAACTTATTTGCAACTTTGTAAAGCCAATGTAAATGCATGGATGACTCATCCTGCTAAGGGAATGGATATTCACAAAAGCGTGAAATCATAATAGAAAGTATGATATTAAAAATTAGTATTACATGATTTTAAAGCACCTAGTGCACCTTCACTATACAAATTGCAATTCAATAGATATGTTATATGTGAACTGTGCTCAAGAGTTGTTGAAACATATTTTTTTGGTTGCAAAGTCCATCTTAATTACAATAAACACTGATATGTAATGCATGTTGTAGCTTATAGATTATCTCAGGTAATAAACAAAAACACATGGACAGAAGAAGGAGCCATTATTCTCAGGTTCAGTGCTCCTTTAAAGGGACACTGTAGGCACCCAGACCACTTCAGCTCATTGAAGTGGTCTGGGTGCAATGTCCCATGTCCCCTGACCCTGCAATAGTAATTGCTGCAGTTACTGAGAAACTGCAATAATTACTATCCAGGGTTAACTCCACCTCTAGGAATCTGATGCTGATTCTGGACATTCTGCTTGAGGACTCCCAGGGTCAGATTTTTCCCCATAGGAAAGCATTGATGAATGCTATCCTATGGAGAAATTCTAATGCCGCACATGCGCATTAGGTCTCCCACACTGGCTGTCTGATTCAGGTAAGTGACTGAAGGGGTTTTAACCCCTTAAGTGCCGCAGGTGGGGTGGTTGAGGAAGGGGGGCACTGTAGGGACCTAAAGTGCCAGGAAAACTGCTTTGTTTTCCTGGCACTATAGAATCCCTTTAAGCCTATTAGTTGTCCTAACATGTGAATATCCCTGTAACTAGTTATATAGCCCCCACTACCATGTGTGTGCCATAAAAATAATAATAATGAAATAACACTTTTTAGTCACCTTGTTCCAGCACCAAAATTAACTAAACGGTGCTCCTTATGTGACATCATGAAATAGCCTCATAGAGGAGCCTCCAAGCTTGCCCATAGGAAGCACTGAATAATGCTTTACTTTAGGGGCTGCAACATCCAGGGCCGATGCAAGGATTTCTGGGTACACAGGCAAAGATGATTTTGGTGCCACACCCCCTCCTCCAAAAGCATCTTCACCTGTGTGCCTCTTAACCGGTCTTATGTTTATCTCCTTTTTAAAATTTCTTAAGTTTAGAGTATCTTATCCCCTATTTGTCCCCATTATGTATCTTACACCTCCCTTGTGTATCTCTTACAACCCCCCTTTGTATGTCTTACTCCCCCCAGCCCCTTTGTGTGTCTCCTTCTCTTCCAGTCCCTTTGTGTCTTTGACTCTTTCCAGCACCTTTGTGTGTTTCTCTTTCACCACCAGCCCGTCTATCTCCAGCCAGCTCCTCTGTGTCTTTTTTCTCTTCTCTAACCCCACTGTGTCTGTTTCTCCCCCAGCCCCTTTGTATTTTCACCGCTAGGCCCTTCTGTGTGTCGCTTTAATCCCCAGCCCCTCTGTACATCTCTCACCCCCAGGCCTATCTGTGTGTCTTTCTCCCCATTCAGGCCCCCCTGTGTGCCACTCTCCCCTCCATGCCCCTTAGTATTCCTCTCTCCTCCCCTTCATGTCCATTAGTGTTTCTCTTCCCTGTCCCTTAGTGTTCCTCTCCCCTCCCTCCCTGACCCTTAGTATTCCTCTCCCATCCCTCCTGTGACGAGACCAATCTCGCCACATTGCATTGGAGAAGCCTGGTTGCTCGCCTGCTGCCTTTGGACTATGGCCCCCTTTTAAAAGACTTTATTTTTGCCTGCAGAAAAGCTGTATTCGGGCTTTTCTGCCTGGGGTTCAGTAGATTTGTTTGAATGTGTTATACCCCAGATAGGAATCCCATGGAGCCCATTTGTATGAAACTGACTGTAAAGACTTTGGCTCCATAGCGATTAAACTGTATTCGTGTGGTCTGAGCGCCATTCACTTAATAATGTGCACTCAGACCTGAGCTATCTGGGGATATGTGAAATGTCTGTGTTTTATGTATAAATGTGACTTTATGTATTTTAAAGTGTTTTGTGTCTTTTTGCAACCATGTGCTTAATGGAGTCTTGTGTCTGTCCTGGGGGATAATTGAATTACTTATCTCCAGGATAGAAGACTCTGAAACTGGTTTGGGCCAGAAAGCCATGCTTCATTTAGTCACAAAGGACTTTTTACTAACTTTTGAACCCCTTGTCTGATTTGTGCCATTTTGAATATGTTGTTCCCCTGAATGGATTGATTGAGAATATGTAATTTTATGTGAATGTGATGTATGGTTTTGGAGTTATGAAAGTTGGGTAGAAAGTATGTTTTAACTGTTTGTATAATTGAGTTTCCTCTCAGGATAAAGGGAGGGAATATGTGGGATGTAACTGTGATATGATTGGTTGTTTTATCCCTCCCTGTGGGTGGTCCTGTATTTGAAACACTGTAATAAAAACCAGGCTGGGTGTGCTAGCACCTCAGACCACTGCTTGACCCTCAACACGGAGCCTTGTCTCGTTCTTGGGGGGATTCACTGTATGCTGTTAGAGACTGATTGCCAGGAGTGTAAGCTGATTGTCTGTTTTTCCTGTTCGTCTGCTAGCAGCTATTTGGGAGGTTCCAGTTCTGGAGTTGGAGTGCTATTTTGTATCCAGTTCAGGAGTTTGGTGTTCTGCAGTAGCTGTGCCTGTATCTCTGGAAAGGGGGCCGATCGCCTAAACGGTTTTTACCCCTTTTGTGCAAAACGGTCCGTTACAATTGGTGGCAGCGGTGGGATCGTTCCCACAGACTACAGGACAGCTACAGGCAACACCATTCCGTGGATTTACAATTTGAGGGCAACGCATGTCTGAGTACAGCGACCCTGACAGCAACAGCATGGAACCAGCAGTGTCATACGAGGAGGAGGACCTGGATGGCCGGGATGCATTAAGGAAAGGCATCTGGTACCAGGCCCTGGATAATGTACAATACCAGCGGGGTGAGAGTCTCCCCAGTGAAGAGCAGCGGTTGCAGAAGCAAGTGGCCCTGCGGATGCCCTTCCTGGGAGAGCAGCCCCTAGATGAATGGGTGAAGGAATTGGAGCACCGGGTATGGCAGGAGATTTGGTTGGAAGATGCATACCAGGCGCTCTGGTGGTATGGGGCACAGTACCTGCCCTGGACAGCCGAGCATGACAAGCCAGAGGGAGGGGAGTTTGATGGTCCTGGCTTGTTATGGGAGGCTTTTTCAGAGCCTGAATTTGGGAGCCCTACACAAGCCCGGTTCAGTGATCTCTTGGAGTGGAGGGAGAGCAGGTATGACTGGGACGACACTCACGACATTGAGCAAGACCTGGCTCACCTAACAACCCTGGAGTGGGAACTGGAGCAGGACTACCGAGATCTCTTCCACTCCATTGAGAAGATTCAGCAGGACAGCAAGGTGACAGAGCCAGAACCAGACCCATTCAGCTGGGAAGACATTGTGGATATTTTCTGGGAAGAACCCCAGGTGGCCGGTAGAGATGGGACCGACGTCTCTCCACCGGTCCTGCAGGGAATTGGGAGCCCAGTCTCCATTCCCCAGCGGCCGTGTGATTTATTGGGAATTGGGAGCCCAGTCTCCATTCCCCAGCGACAGTGTAAAGTGCAAGGAGAGGAGAGCAGCGTCCTCCCTCCCCAGCGGCAGGCTGAGTTACAGGGGGCAGAGGTAGTTGTTCCTGCCCCCCAGCAGCCAAGTGATATGCCGGGAAGGCAGTGTAAAGTGCAGGGAGAGGAGAGCAGCGTCCTCCCTCCCCAGCGGCAGGCTGAGTTACAGGGGGCAGAGGTAGTTGTTCCTGCCCCCCAGCAGCAAAGTGATATGCCGGGAAGGCAGTGTGAAGTGCAGGGAGAGGAGAGCAGCATCCTCCCTCCCCAGTGGCAGGCTGAGTTACAGGGGGCAGAGGTAGTTGTTCCTGCCCCCCAGCAGCCAAGTGATATGCCGGGAAGGCAGTGTGAAGTCCAGGGAGAGGAGAGCAGTGTCCTCCCTCCACAGCGGCAGCGTGATTTTTTGGGAATTGGGAGCCCAGTCTCCATTCCCCAGCGGCAGTATGATGCTTTGGGAATTGGGAGCCCAGTCTCCATTCCCCAGAGGCAGCACAGATCATTGGGAATTGGGAGCCCCGTCTCCATTCCCCAGCGGCATAGTGTCCTACCGGGAATAGAGAGCCCAGTCTCCTTTCCCCAGCAGCAGGACTCTGTATTGGGAGCAGAGACAGTCGGTCTCCCTCCCCCGCAGCTGGAAGTATGTATGGGAGAGGAGCTTGTTACCCCCTCTCCCCAGCGGCAGCTTAATGTACCAGGGGGAGA
>OW240922.1:77473662-77631171 GCA_933207985.1 Pelobates cultripes
AAAATTTCTTCTGACCCCAGAATGGCAGTCAGATTTATCCTTGGATCAAGCAGTTATTACCCTACATTGAAAGATTATATCCTTGAATATTCTGTTCTTGCAAGTATGCATCTAGTAGCCGTTTGAACATCTGTATGGACTCTGATAAAACCACTTCTTCAGGCAGAGAATTCCACATCCTGATTGTTCTTACAGTAAAACCTTTCCTTTGCCTTAGATGAAATCTTCTTTCTTCCAGTCTAAATGCATGGCCTCGTGTCCTATGTAAAGTCCGGTTTGTGAATAGATTTCCACACAATGGTTTGTATTGGCCCCGAATATATTTGTATAAAGTTATCATATCCCCTCTCAGGTGACGTTTTTCTAAACTAAATAGGTTTAAATTTGTTAACCTTTCTTCATAGCCAATATGTTCCATTCCTTTTATTAGTTTTGTAGCCCGCCTCTGCACTTTTTCTAGTGCCATAATATCCTTCTTTAGAACAGGTGCCCAAAATTGCACAGTATATTCAATATGGGGTCTTACCAGTGATTTATAAAGAGGCAAAATTATATTCTTGTCCCGAGAATGAATGCCCTTTTTCATGCATGACAATACCTTACTGGCCTTGGCCACTGCTGATTGACATTGCACATTGTTGCATAGTTTGTTGTCTATAACAATTCCCAAGTCCTTTTCATGTGTTGTTATCCCTAATTCGCTTCCATTAAGGGTATACATTGCTTGTGTATTCTTTACGCCGAAGTGCATAACTTTGCATTTTTCAACATTAAATTTCATCTGCCATTTGAGTGCCCAGTTCCCTAGTCTATCTAAATCCCTCTGCAGCAAAGTAATATCTTGCTCACATTGTATTGTTTTACAAAGTTTGGTGTCATCTGCAAACACTGAAACATGACTTTCAATGCGATCTTCAAGATCATTTATAAACATGTTAAATAGAACAGGTCCCAGAACAGACCCCTGAGGGACACCACTTTCCACCTCTGTCCAGCTTGAAAATGTACCATTAATGACAACTCTTTGTACTCTGTTTTTAAGCCAATGTTCTACCCAAGAACAAGCATTTTCATCTAGACCGATTTCCTTGAGTTTGAATACTAATCTATTGTGTGGAACTGTATCAAATGCCTTGGCAAAATCCAAATAGATCACATCCACTGCAACACCCTGATCTATACTTCTACTTACTTCTTCGTAGAACGCAATCAAGTTAGTTTGACATGACCTGTGCTTCATAAAACCATGCTGATTTTTGCTGATAACCATGTTCTTCTCAAGGAATTCTTGAATATTATCCCTTAATAACCTTTCAAATATTTTACCAGCCACAGAAGTTAAGCTCACAGGTCTATAATTTCCAGGCAAGGATTTTGAACCCTTTTTGAATATAGGAACCACATCTGCCTTCCTCCAATCCTCCGGAACACTTCCTGAAAGAAAAGAATCTTGAAAGATTAAAAACAGAGGTTCACTTATTTCTGCACTTAGTTCCTTAAGTACACGTGGATGGATACCGTCAGGCCCTGGAGCTTTGTTTATATTAACTTTCTTTAGTTGCTGCAGCACCTTGTCTTGAGTTAACCAATTACAATTATTCTGCAAGTTTTTAGTAGCAATCATTTGCACATCTATTGCCATGGGTTCTTCCTTAATATACACGGAGGAGAAATAGTTATTTAAAATTCCTGCCTTTTCCTGGTCTTCATTAACTAACACCCCTGTTTCAGTTTTTATTGTACCTACACTTTCATTTTGTTTTGTTTTTTAATTTATGTACTTAAAAAATGCTTTGGGGTTGGTTTTGCTCTCTTCAGCTATCATTATATAATTTTGAAGTTTAGCAAGTCTAATTGCCTTTTTGCACGCATTATTTGCATCCTTATATCTTTTATAAGATGCATCTGATTTGTCAGATTTAAATGCTTTAAATGCCCTTTTCTTACTTGTAATCTCTTGTTTTACTTCTCTACTAAGCAACATTGGTTTTAATTTGTTTCTTTTATATTTATTTCCCAACGGTACATACTGAGAAATGTACCTTTTTAATATTTGTTGGAAGATGATCCATTTATCCTCAGTGTTCTTTTCACTAAAGAGTTTATGCCAGTCAATATATTGTAAATCTTCCCTTAACTTATTGAAATTGGCCTTTTTAAAATTATATGTTTTAGTATTCCCCATGTGCTTTTGTTTTTTGAGTTTATTTCAAAGGACACTATATTGTGATCACTATTTCCCAAGTGCTCACCTACTTGAATGTTGGTCAAAAGATCAACGTTGTTTGTTAAAACCAGGTCCAGACAAGCATCCATTCTAGTTGGTGCTTGTACAAGTTGTGACATGAAGGTGTCATTTAACAAGTTTAAAAACCTAATTCCCTTTGCTGAGGCACTAGTCCCTCTGTCCCAATTTATATCCGGTAATTAAAATCTCCAATAATTAAAGTGTTACCCAGATTTGCAGCTTTCACAATTTGCTCAAACAGCTGTTGTTCCTCGTCAATATTAACATTAGGTGGTTTATAACATATCCCAACCAATAGTTGGTTTCCCTTCTTTTCCCCCAAGCAGATATTTACCCATAAAGCTTCCACATTATCCTCGCATTCCATTTGCTTAAAATTTGGCTTAAAATCATGTTTGACATACAAACATACCCCACCACCCTTCTTGTTTTTTTCTATCCTTCCTAAATAACATGTACCCATTTAAGTTAGCTGCCCAGTCATGTGTCTCATCCCACCATGTTTCAGTTATGCCTATTATATCATATTGTTTAGTGTATGCTGATGCCTCTAGTTCCCCCATTTTGTTATTTAGGCTCCTTCATTAGTAAGCATACATTTAATATTATGCGTCACTTGTATATTTTGTGAATTTTCAACATTACACAGCTTCTATGTTCTGAGCTTGCCCCTCCCCCCGTTCCCACCCCCCTTATACTGTGCTAAAGCCCATCTCCTTTCTGTCCTATCTCCATTTTGTATATTGCTATGACCCTCCCCCCCTACTACTAGTTTAAAATCTCCTCCAACCTTCTAGCCATCCTATCCCCCAGCACTGCAGACCCTCTCCCGTTTAGGTGCAATCCATCACCACTATAAAGGTTGTACCCAATCGCAAAGTTGGCCCAGTGCTCTAAAAACCCAAAACCCTCCTTCCTGCACCAAGACTTAAGCCACGCATTGACCTCTCTAATCTCCCGCTGCCTTTCCACTGTAGCGCGTGGCACAGGTAATATCTCAGAGAATACCACCTTGGAGGTCCTTTTCTTAAGTTTGCTACCTAATTCCCTGAAATCATTCTTTAGGACCTTCCATCTTCCTCTTACTTTGTCATTGGTACCAACATGGACCATGACCGCTGGGTCAGCCCCTCCCAATAATCCATCCACTCTGTCAGCAACATGCCGGACCTGAGCACCCAGGAGACAGCAAACTGTCCGGTTGAGCCGATCAGAGCGGCAGATTACCCTGTCTGCTCTCCTAATGATAGAGTCCCCTACCACCACAACCTGTCTTGCCTTCCTTACATTTTGATCCCCACCCGTACTAGTGGGGCTGTTAGCTCGGCTGTTAGAAGTAACAGCTTCCTGAGCTGATGCTCCCAACATCTTCCCTCAAACGGGCAAATATGCTAGGTTGCACAAAATCAGGACTAGCTAGCCCTTTCCTCTTCCCTCCCCCCCTGCTTCCTCGCCCCACTGTCACCCAGCTACATGCCTGTTCCCCATCTGTCTTATCTCCTCCCTCTCCACTACCTGTCCCCACTAAACTCTGCTCAGTGAGCAGTAGACTCCTCTCAAGATTGTCAATCTCCCTCAAAGTTGCGATTTGCTTCTCAAGATCTCCAATCTGAGCTTCCAGAGAAGCCACTCGCACACAACCATCACAGAGGTATGGACCCTGGACGGGTACAAGATGTGCATTGAGTCAACCAGCAATCTTGTTAACACTCATTTCCCCTTGAAACAGAAAATAAAAACAATTACCTTGTTAGTTTGAACTCCTGGTTTTCTAACTCCTACTTGAAAGAGTCTACTTAATAGAGGCTGCTTTCAAATAATGTGAGCAAGCTCAGTGAGTTAGGGGTGTGCCTTTATGGGGATACAAATCTCACACAGGTGCAATTAATGAACACTCCCCCAATCAATCAAGCAGCAGCAGGTTTTACTGTTTTGAAACACTAATATTTGTATTCAGTGAAGTCTCCTGAGTAAAACAGTACCCCTATGTACAGGTTTTAGGGTGCCTTGGAAAGTTACAGGATTAAATTTAGTGCTAGTAAATTAAGTTCTCTAGACTTTTGGTCTGGGTTGTCAGGCAGGTCCCCCAAATTGCAATCAATAAAATTACTTATATAAAAATATAACATAAATATGTACGTAGAATTTAAATATATATATATATATATATATATATATATATATATATATATATATATATATATATATATATATATATATATATATATATATATATATATATTGGAAGTCTATGTTTATATTTATGAAATTATTTATGTAATTATGTATATCGACATATGAGGGGTCGAGGCACTCAGTAAAATAAATACAATTTAAAAAAATAAAAAGTATTAACTGATCCCCTGCCAGCGATCGGTCTTCTTCTCCATCTGGGGGTACTGTCTGACAGCCCATAGAGTCCCCCTCTGCAAATTAGGCCCCCGCTGGCCATGTGATCGCTCTGAAAGACTACTAAAAAAGATTGGACATACCCCATATTGAATACCCTGGGTTGTCTACTTTAATTTAAAAAAATAAATATGTACATGTGAGGTGTGATTCAGAGATTTATGACAGATAACAGTGTTACAATGACACTATTGATACATTTTAAAAATATATATTTTGAAACAGCAATGTCCTACTTGTACTGATAGCCCTATAACTTTACAAAAAAAGACCATGTTAACATTGGGTATTTCTAAGCTCAGGACAAAATTTAGAAACTATTTAGCATGGGTGTTTTTTGCCGGTTTAGATGTGTAACAGATTTTGGGGGTCAAAGTTAGAAAAAGTGTTTTGTTTTTTTTTCATCATATTTTATTATTTTTTGTATAGTAAATTATATGATATGATGAAAATAATGGTATTAATGGCGAGAAAAACGGTATATAATTTGTGTGGGTACAGTAAAGGAGTAAGAGGAAAATTACATCTAAACACAAACACAGCAGAAATTTAAAAACAGCCCTGGTCCCAAATGGTAAGCAGTTTGGTCACTAAGGGGTTAAAGACGCAAGGTGAATTGTTAGTGTATGACTGACCTAAGAGGTTTTGCCTTGATATTGCAGACGAGCTTACACTTTTTAATGGCCATTGGAGTGATACTAAAAAACCTCCAGTTATTTAAATGTGCATTTTGGGATAGTGTGCAAGTACCCTTTACTTTGGTTTTTATTGTATGTAATGGGGCAATGTGTACTATAGTCATTGCTGCTGCCCAGGAGTAGTGGGAGTCTGAGTGCAGGGCTTAATTTTGTATGTTTGTATTTCCTTTTCTATTACACAGGCATGGTACTGTGCTGCCACCTACCTCATGAGTTCCCTATTAAAGGTTAATAAGTGTGTAGGGGTTTAGGAAAATACGATTTTACCTTTCATTTTAAAGAAGCAAGGTGTATCATTACTGTTGGACTCACCTAAGAGGTTTTGCCTTGTCGTGGCAGGTGAGCTTACACTCTAATGGCCATTGGAGTGCTACTAAAAAACTACAGTTATTTAAATGTGCATAGGGATTTGGGTTACCGCGCAAGTAGCATTTACTTTTTTATTTTTTTTTGCATGTATTGGGGCTGATGTATACTTTAGTCATTGCTGCTGCCCAGAAGTAGTGAGGCTTTGAGCACAGAGGACTTGACAGGACACAATAGTCACCAGTACAACTACAGCATATGTACCATCCAAGCGCTAAACAGCAGATCTCTCAGTAGCTTATAATAGTGTGAGTTAGTTATCTACATACCTAACTGTCTGTAATACCATTAAGACATACTACACTAGTTTTTGTTGTATTTCTGTTTCATTTTGAAGTTTTCCTGAAACCAAAATACAAAAATACTTTACTCCAAAGAGAGTACGTAAATACATCTATTCATTACACATCGTTGGGTCACTGATAAGATTCAATTCACCCGTGTGATTTTTTTGGTTTTGTTTGCCGCTGTTGATCACTTGTTTTTTTTTTTGTCAAGTGTTGGAAGGTATGATCCCAGTGTTCCAGTGGGTTGATCTCCTCTACCTGAAAGATACATATTTTGTCCTCTGTGATGAAGTTGGAACTTTTTATGGTTTTTATTATTTAATTCTCTACTAATTTCAGTAATTTGACTATATATACCTGTAGTTTCCATTTCATCTTTTTTTTTTATTCTTTATTTTTGAATTCAGGCATGGAGCTTCACATATAATACATGTATCGTGTCATCTTTACAATACAATGGTATCGAAATACCCATATATCATTTCGGTATCATATCGCATCATACGGAATTATCAAGCACTACAATTATCAAGCACTACACCCCTCTGATTTTGCCCATTTTCACGTTGACCCGATGTTTCTGGGTATATACCGCAGTTGATTACTTGTCAATATGTATGTTTACCATACGCTTTCTGTGCGGGTCTGTTAGAGGGCCTTCTCAGATGAGCCTATACCTCGTTATATACGGTATATATGCATTGTTCTACTGCTGTGGGGCCTTGCTATTCCCGTATTGGCGGTGACTTCCCTTGCCCATGGGGGGAGGGGTGGGGGGGTTGGGGCCACACCGGATGCGCCCACCGCACACGCGAGGCAATGCATCACCCAGCGCTGCCGGTGTGTCTCATGGCGTCTGTGCCGTTCTGTCCACATAGGCCTCCCATGGTTGCCACACTTTTGAGAAGGTGCCCATGGTATTCCGAATCTGCGCTGTCAATTTGTCCATTAGGCAGTTGTCTTTTATTTTGTGAATTACTTTGTGTATAGAGGGGGCGTCCGGGCTGAGCTATTGTTGGGTCAGCGCCCTTCTGGCCGCTAAGGTCATTTTATTAACTAGTTTCTGTTCTCTTGCCGTCAAGTCATCTTGTGGTTTAGCTAGCAGGTAAGTCCAAGGGTCTTTGTGTATTGGTCGTGCTAGAATCGTCATCATCAGCTTCTCTATGTCCGACCAGTATCTGGCCACTCTGGGACACGTCCACAACATGTGGACGTATGATCCCCACTCTCCGCAGCCCCTCCAGCATGTGTCCATGGTGGTTTTCCCCATTTTAAATAATTTGGCTGGTGTGGTGTACCACCTCAGGAGGGTTTTGTATGCCTGTTCCTGAAGTGTTACACACACGGACACCTTCGCTGCTGCTTCCCATATGTCCCTCCAGTCCTCCCCTTCCAGTGTCTGATAGAGATCCTGTTCCTATTGGGTGACATAATTAAGGGGTGCTGCGTTTCTCTCCGGGGCGCTAAGTTGTGCATATAATGTGGTGATCAGGCTCTTACGGGTTGATTCTGTGATACACAGTTTCTCATAACTGGTTAGTGGGGTCCTACCTGCCTTTCGTATTCCAGGGCGTGTCGCGAAATCGCGTATTTGGATGCATCTAAATAGGTCTTTTGTTTGCAGCGGTGCAGTTTGTTTCAGCTCCTCAAACGATTTAAATGTGTCCCCATCATATAAATGGTAGTACCTTTGTAGGCCTGTGTATTCCAACCCTTTAAAGTCTCGTGCCCGTAAGCCTGGAGGGAACGCTTTATTTCTCAGATATGGGGTGAGGGGTGAGGGTGTACTGGTCAGTGCGTATTTATGTGCGGTGGCATCCCAGATTCTGATGGAATTAGTTATGGCTGGGCAGCTTGTGCGCAGGGCAGGTCTGTCTAATTTTGGAACCCAAATCCAATATTGAGGGAGGTCCGATCCCATCATTAGGGACTCCAAGTCTGCTCATCTGCGTGCCTCTGGGGGTGAGTGCCACTCTATTATTTGGGCTAATTGCGCTGATAGATAGTATAAGTGGAAGTTGGGCAGACCCAGTCCCCCCAGTCCTTTTGGTCGGTAGAGCGTGTTTCGGGCTGTTTTATACCTTTTGTGTGCCCATATAAATTTGTCTATTGTGGTTTGTAGGAGCTGGAGATCCCCTTTTGTGACTTTGATGGGCAGCGCCTGGAACAGGAACAGCATCCTCGGTAAGACATTCATTTTGATAGCATGGAGCCTACCGATCCATGAGATCGGCTTTTCATGCCATTTTTCCAGGTCTTTAATTAATGTTTTTATCATTGGTGTGTAATTTTCCTGAAATAGTCATGTGATATCCGTCGTTAATCGCACTCCCAGGTATTTTACGTGCTGGTGGGTAAGTTTAATGTGTGTCGTTTTCCCTAGCAGCACCGCGTCCTCTGCCGTCAGCCCCAGCGGCATGGTCCCCGATTTTCCCAGATTTATTTTATAGCCCGATACTTGCGCAAATTCCCCCAATAGGTGGATCGGGTTCAGGAGGGAGCTTTTCACATCTGTGAGTGTAAGTAGGATATCGTCCGCGTATGCGGATACCTTAAATTGTTCTGTGGCTACTGTCAGCCCTGTTATTTTGGCGTGTTCCCTGATCTTGTATAAAGAGAAGTGGCGAGAGTGGGCAGCCCTAAAGTGTGCCATTGCTTATTTTGAATGGTTTCGGGGTCGCTCCTGGTATGGCGATCTGAGCCTGTGGATTCGTATATAATGCTCTAACCGCTGTAATGTAGTTGTCTGGTAGGCCGATATGGCGCAGAAGGGCGAACAAATAATGCCATTGGATCCTGTCGAAGGCCTTCTCTGCGTCCAACGAGAGGACCAGAGAAGGCACTCGAGTCTGCCCGGCCCATCAGATCAGGTCCACCGCCCGCCGGGTGTTTTCATAGAGTTGCCTGGTAGGTACAAAGCCCACCTGGTCCGCATGAACCAATCTGGGCAGAATATGTCCCAGCCTGATGGCCAGGATTTTAGCATATATTTTAGTGTCAACATTGATTAGGGAAATGGGGCGGTAATTAGTTACTTTCGTTTCGTCATGCCCCGGCTTTGGGATTAATATCACCGCCGCCGTGGCCAGCTCCGCGTTGGGTCGCCCCCCTTCCATCCATTCCTGGTACATTGCTGTCAGCTGTGGTACCAGTTCTGCCCGTAGTGTTTTATAATAGACCCCATCGAATCCATCTGGACCCGGAGCTCTATTGCCCTCTATCGCCCCTATAGCCCTTTCCATCTCCTCTATTGTGATGGGTGCCTGCAGTTCAATGACGTCTTCCCTAGTGGGCCTGGGGAGGTTTACCCCCGCCAGGAATCTCGCCACTTCCTCTACATGTTCCCTGTTTGTGCCATCCCGTCCGGGCGAGTGGTTATATAGTTTTTGTAAAAAGTTTGTGAATTCCTCTGCAATTGCCTGTGGGGATGTGAGGGTTTGGCCCCTGTCGTTGGTGACGGACGTAATGTGCTTGTGTTTTTGTTTGGGTCTGAGGGCCCTAGCTAGCAACGTGTTCATCTTGTTGGACTTCTCATAAAAGAGTCTTCTCGAACGGGTAAGATCCCTGCTCACCTCGTCCAAGAGGAGGTCTCTCAGGGTACGTCTGATATTCTGTATTTCGTCTAACTTGTTCTGTGTTGGATTCTGTTTATGTTGCATTTCCTTTGTGCGCAGTGCCGTCTGCAGTTCTGTGAGCTTGGCTAATTTTTGTTTTTTAAGGTAAGTCGCTATTTTTATTATGGTCCCCCTGATAACTGCCTTATGGGCCGCCCATATTGTGGTTGAGGATAAGTCCTCAGTGGCATTTAGCTGAAAGTAGTTGGCTATTTCAGTCTGAAGCTGCCCCAGGACCTCCGGGTTTTTAAGAAGTCTCCAGCTCCTCGGGGTCTGTGGTCCTGGTGCCATTTCATCTATTTTATAGTAGAAACAGAGGACAGACAAAGGGGAGGGCTATCCTACATGTTTAAAGATTGGTACACCATACATTTAAACAACATCTACTGAAGGTCCTCTTTTGCCTGCATTCTATTATAGCATTATCCTTATTGCAATGGCAGATTATAGATTTTTTTGTAGTGCTTTTATATACCTGCTGAGACATGTTTTTTCTAAAATAAACACATTAAGTTTTTCCAGCCTTTTCTCAACACTATATTCCAATCCCAATACTAATTTTGTAAACAGGTCTGGAAATATTTGGATATTGACACAAGTTTTGTTTTTATGGCTGTTTTCCAAAATAAATTCAAGTTACAGTTAAATAATGAATATGGGCTTTAAAAGTGCTGTCTCTCAGCTTGAATTTGAGGGTATTCACATCCAAATTGGACAAAGGGTTTAGGAATTGTAGCCCCCTCTTTTTCAAGGGACCAAATGTAATTGGACAATTGACTCAAAAGTTGTTTCCCTGATTACAAATCCCCTGATACTTTGCCAGCAATATGGCTGTAAGAGCATTATAGGAGGTGTAGTCCAAAACATCTACCTCTGCTCTAATCTTTGAAGGTGAAGCTGTTTTTACCAGTCTTTAGCATAAAACCACATGTAAAGCTATTACTACTTTGCCCGATATCTAGTTATCAGGTCACCATGCCACCTGGTGTTTGTTGAGCTGATTGTAAAATAGTAGGGATGAACTTCTATAAGTGTATTACTTGGCGAACCATTTCTGCATGTTCTTTAAAGGTGACTCTTTTTTTCATACTAAATAAAAGTACTGTTATTTAAAAGTTACTGGCATGTTTTGTTTCTCTGTAGAAAGTTCTATTCACCAACATATGAGCTGTCAGAAGGAATAAAGAAAGAAAAGCAGGAAAGATTTCTTGAATGAGTAACGCAAACAACTCTTTATCAAATGTTGCACCCACACAGTAAACTAGGCTGATGTACAGAGAACATTCACCTCACCCGCTTTGTCCTTCTATATGGCCTTTACTTTTTCTTGCCCAATTGCTGTTGCTTGGCAACACAATCTCCAGTGTGTCACGCATTGTCTTCTTGTTTGAATAGAAGATATTATAAAAAAAAAAAGTTTAAGAGACTATATGAAATCTGAAATAAATGATTGTTTATTCTTTTGTTCAGTATTTCTGTATTTGCGTATATTTTATTGCTGTAAAACATTATTTGTATGATTCAATGTATTTCTCTTTTTTTATAGATTGTCTCTTTTCGTGTAGTGCTTTCTGTATCACTTATCGTATAGCAGGTGCTCTTTATAACTCAATACATATTGTTAGGAAAGCATCCTTTGGCTGCCATAGCAACCTATAGAGAAGGAGGACGTACTGCAAACATATGAATGCAGAAAAAAATTACAGGGCAAATCTATCTCTTTTTTTTTTTCCAAGTTAGTTGATTCTTCCAATTGTTTCCCAGCCAATTCCAACGAGCATTTGTACGCTGTACGCTTGAAACTATCTGGCTGAACAGTTCATTTGTGCTTTGGCATTCAGAGTAGCGATTGGCTGGAATATTGCCTATGTGTTTTTATTACTTAGAGATAAAGATATTGAGTACAATAAAGTCATGTTTTAATACAAGTGTGTGTATATGTATGTGTGTGTGTATATATATATATATATATATATATATATATATATATATATATATATATATATATATATATATATATATATATATATACATATATACACATATATATAAAAATATATATTTTGTAAGACTTATGTTCATATTCATTAAAATGAAAAACTGATGTCAAAATAACAAAAATAACTATGATGTGTTGAATAACTGGATGCTATCAAAAAATTAATAAAATTAATATAGTGGTCATCATAAATTTAGCATTTTCACATATCACTCATTTACCTGTTCAGCAGTAACATACTTGATGGAAGGTACGTATAGAGGAAGTATTATGAAATTTCACAGCACTCAAGAATGGTATATGCTTTTCTGTAGGAGAAAAATATGTGCCACCAAGCAGTCTTTTTGTCAAGTGAGGTATTCAAAGCCATGCTTTTGAGTGAAAGAAAAAGAAAATGTAATGTAAAAGGTAATATTTCACAGGATCAGTTTAAAAATCGTATTCAGCATAAATTTAAAATTTGCTCAAATCTAAAGAATTATAATGATAACTGTGGTGCACAAATGGGCCCAAATGAATATATACTACTTTATATTTATCAAATTTGACACAGAAGAGACAAATAAACTCACATCAGTAATCTTGGTTGTCCAATTTGCCCCCTGAGTATAACTACATAGAGGGACATTTATCAAGGCAAAAATTGGGGTTAGGTTTTAAATGGTAAAGAACATTCCATTAGTTTTCATTGTGAGTGCTTATTATTTAGCACTTTGCTCCAAAATAAAACCTGGTTTTAACTTGGATACATTTCCCCACAATTTTATCAACTAAATAGTCAAAGAGCAGAATTAATCATACATTTTAATGATCATAAATAAGTAATCTAGATCTGTATTAGTTAAGAAAAAAATTCCCAGATTTTACTATTAACATGACGTAAAGTCATGATTTTATTAAAGACACGGAGGCGAGTATTATGCATAACTCTTTCTTTATTTCCTCAGCAGCAAAGATAGAGGAATATAAATATATCAAAAATGAAAGAAAAAACTGCATAGATACACAGGCAACCAATCACATAACAGAGGAAGTGACTATATAAAGCCTGTGTCTCCCACAATCCCCCTCTTTCTTGCGAAAACCGAAGACCAGGTAAGTAAAACGATATCTTGCTTGGCCAAAACCGGGAACTGGAACAATCCGACAATTTCAAGCTAAAAAAGAGAGAGAAATATGGTAATAACCAAACTCCAAACTGTGGACTTACCAATACAAAACTAACGACCATTCATATGGTTAAAGGAATGAAATCTGAAAAATATAATAGACATAATTAATCAGTATATGCAATACAACACATGAAGTACTCACAAGGCAGGCCAAATCTCAACATACCTGAGTACACCAATCGCATCTCGCTCCATACCCCACACCGGGAGGGTGGGAGGGAATAATACTGGCCTCCATGTCTTTAATAAAATCATGACTTTACGTCATGTTAATAGTAAAATCTGGGAATTTTATTAAAGACACGGAGGCTCATATTATGCAAGTTCAAAGCTGTGCTATCACCTGAGATGCGATGTGCTCAATAGGTCTGAAGTAGAAGTCACGGAAGGTCGACTCTCGAGACCAATCCGCTGCACGCATGATGTCCTCCAGACGACAGACGACTGTCGAAGCCTTGGAAGCCATAGCACCCCTCACCGAATGGGGTGTAAAGATAGACGTGTCTATACCAGCCGCAGACAAAAGCCAACGCACCCAACGCGCCAGGGTCGGTGTCGACACAGGTCGATGCGGTGTACAAAAAGAAATGAACAAAGGTCGTAGATCTGGTGAGCGAAGAGGCCGGGTCACCTCCATATAGACCTTCAAACACTCCACTGGACAGAGTGCCGGACATCTTTGGAATCTAGGGTACACGAAAGACCTTGACGCAGATTTAGTCCGTCTGGAAATGTTAAAAGTCACACCCTCAGGGGAGAAGGTAACGGTGTCCCAATCAAGGGCCCTAACGTCAGAAACCCTCTTACATGAAACCAAACAAAGCAACATAACCAACTTGGAAGACAGTTGCTTAAGGGTCAGCCCCTGGTTCGGGTACCAGGAAGACAGAAACTGAAGCATAATGTTAACGTCCCAAAAGGCAGAGAAACGAGCCTTGGGCGGACGGGCGAGGCGAATGCCCTTGAGCAGGCGACACACGAAGGGGTGTCTGCCCACGGGCGAACCATCCAAACCAACATGACCAGCTGATATAGCGGAACGAAAAAGGTTGATAGTTCGATACGCCTTGCCCGAATCAAACAGAAAAGTGAGGTACTCCAAAATCAGATGGAGAGGGGCAGATACGGGATCCACTGCCCGTTCCATGCACCAACCAGACCATGAGCCCCATGAAGAGCGGTAGGCCGATCGCGTACCTGGAGCCCAGGCGTTATCGAGGAGTTGTAGAGTCGTCCGCGAAACGTTCGGGACAACCCAGGTACCCCTGAAAGGAGCCACGCCATCAGAGGTAGCTGGTGTCGGAGCACCAGTCCGTGCGAGTTCCCATCCGGATCCAGGAGGAGATCCTGGAAGCTCGGAATCAGTCTGGGGTAGTCTATCGACAACTCCATCAAGCGTGGGAACCATGGACGGGACCTCCAAAGAGGTGTGATCAGTACCAGGCAGCAATCGTGCCGGATCAACTTCGATATCGTGCGAGCGATCATGTTGAACGGTGGGAAGGCATACAGGCGTCCCGGAGGCCAGTCTTGGAGAAAGGCGTCCGTCGCTACTGCTGCCGGGTCTGGCCTCCAGCTGTAAAACGCAGGGAGTTGAGTGTTCAGACGTGAAGCGAACAGGTCCAACTCGAAGCGTCCCCAGAGACTGTCCAGACCTCGGAAAACCGAAACGTGCAAGTGCCAATCTCCCGAGTCTCTTAAGTGCCTGGAATTCCAATCCGCTCCCGAATTGTCCAGGCCTGGGATGTGTTCCGCCTGCACCGAGACGTTGTTGAGGAGACAAAATTGCCAGAAATCCTTCGCCAATAGCGCCAACATTCTGGACTTGGTGCCCCCAAGATGATTTATGTACCGGACTGCCGACACATTGTCCATCTTGAGGAGCACGCAACAGTCTGCCCGGCCTGGGGTCAGACTGCGTATCGCGAAGGCCCCCGCCAGCAGTTCCAGACAATTGATGTGTAGGGACCTCTCTATGTCGGACCATCTGCCTCCGGTGGAAACGTCTCCACAACGAGCACCCCAGCCGTGTAAGCTGGCATCGGATTCTATTACTACATCCGGGATCGAGCCGAAGATGGCCCGTCCGTTCCAGGCCTCCATGTGTGCCAACCACCATACCAACTCGTCTCTGGACTCGTCGTCCAGCCGTATTCGGGACTCGTAGGAGTGGCCCGAACGCAGGTGTGAACCCTTGAGTCGTTGGAGGGCACGATAGTGTAGCGGGCCCGGAAAGATCGCCTGAATCGAAGCCGCCAGAAGGCCGATAATCCTTGCCAGTTGCCTGACGGACATATCCGGCACCCGAAGAGCCCTTCGGAGCTCCTTCTGAATGGCCTTCATCTTGGACTCCGGCAAGTACAGGAATTGCCTGGAGTCCACTTGGAAACCCAAGAATTCTATAGACTGGGTAGGGATCATGACCGACTTGTCCCAGTTGATCAGAAAACCCAAATTTTGGAGAAGGTTGGTTGTCCAACCCAAATGTAACAGCAGAGATTCTCTGTATTGGGACATGATCAATATGTCGTCCAGGTAAACGATCAGTCGCACCCCACGGGTACGAAGGTAAGCCATTACTGGCTTCATGAGTTTGGTGAAACACCAAGGGGCCGACGAGAGACCGAACGGCAGGCACGTGAAGCGCCAGCGTCGACCGTGCCACGTGAAGTGGAGGTAATCCCTGCAGTCCAGCGCGATGGGGACTGTAAAGTATGCGTCCTTCAGATCCAACTTGGCCAACCAATCTGATTGCCGAAGGAGGTCTCTGAGGCAGTGTATACCCTCCATCTGGAAATGTTGGTAGCGGAGAAATGCGTTGAGGGGACGAAGATTTATCACGGGACGAACCCCGCCCCCTTTCTTTGGCACCAGAAAAAGATTGCTCGTGAAGCCCGGAGAGGCCAACGGCATCTCTTCTATGGCACCTTTCGTGAGCATCTCCTCTACCTCCTTGGAAATCATGACGTCCTGATCCTGTGGGAGGGACAACTCTCTGGGGACGCGAACCTGGACAGGCATAGAAACGAACTCCAGGTGATAACCCTTTACACATTGCAGAACCCAAGCATCTGAGGTTATATTTGTCCACCCATGGTAGAATAAGGCAAGCCTCCCTGCCACCCGTACATGATCGAGAGGGGAAAAATGGGTACTCACCATAAGGGCGTCTGCCCGAAGCGGCACCACGGGGATACCTGGAGCCCCAGGATCTCCCTCTGGCTGGGAAGAAAGGAGGCGACCTCGTATCTTGAAATCCTCGGGAAGGAAAGAAGGAACCTCTGGAGGCCCTGAACGAGCCACGGAAGCCCCGGCCGGGTGGACGGTTCCTGCTACGCCCGGCCCCTCCGAAAACCTTGGGCGCAAACATGCGCTTCATATTCGCCTGGGCCTTGTCAATGGCCGTAAAGGTCTTTACATAGGAACCAAGGTCCTTCACGAAAGAGGTTCCAAACAGTAAACCCTCGTCAGAGGGGTCAGGTTCCGCCACCGTCATGGCAGCCAATTTGGGATCGATTTTAAGGAGAATCGCCTTACGCCTCTCAGAAGACATGGCGGTATTTGCATTCCCCAAGAGGCAGATCGCCCTCTGGACCCATCCAATGGCCACATCGACATCCATAACCGAGTCTCCAGCCCTAGCGGCATCTAGCAGCTCGTACAGCTTAGACAGAGGGCCCAGGGTATCCAATATCTTATCTTGGCATCCCTTGAGGGAGTAATCCAAACCCTTCTTGGGCTTCCAGCCTGATTTATTCAGAAACTGGGCGATTTGGGGGTCAATATCCGGAGTCTTACAGGCCGAGCCCGGGAGAGAGGGCCTAGGGCATTCGGCACGCAACTTGTTGCGACCCTCCTTGGAGAGGGGTGTGCGCAGGCGTTTAGCCACATATTGCGCAATATGGTCCGGGGGGACCCACTCTGCTGACCGTGGGTGACGCAGGTCGTCAGGGTCGAACAGTGGGTTTCCCTGGGGGTCTAAAATGGCCTTACTGTCCCCAGGGGGGATCTTAACTTGGCCTAGGGCAACGGCAGAGGACCCAGAGGGGGCAAGCTCCGCGGAGGGCAATTCCTCGTCCGACCCGCCCTCATCGTAGGAGTCATACTCCATAATATCAGAGTCACGTTCCACACTCCGGTCGGTATCCGACTCATCATCTAGGGCTCTAGCCCTTTTCCACAATCTAGCCTTTTTAGCCCGGCCAGGGGCTCTTTTGCGCGTGGGGTGCGCGCTGTCTGTGACCACATCCAGTGTGCCAGTCATGGCAGGTAGCACCTGCATCGAGGAGTGGGAATCAACGTGCTTAGACTTCGCCTTCACCTTACGGGTACCAGGCACAGTCTGGGCGGAGGAAGGGGACCCAGTACCCTGGAGGGTAGGGGTAGGCAGTGAGGGCATAAGCATGGAATGCAGGGACTGAGAAAAGGAGGAAGAAACAGCACCCATGGCTGAAGCAAAAGCCTTTTGTAATGAAGAAGCCATAGTGGCATCCAACAGGGCCTGAAATTCTTGGGAGGCCATGGCACCCTCAGGGTTATCAATATTAAAATCACTAGGGGTGCCAACAGGCCCATCCTCCTTATCCTGCATGGTGAAAACCACAGGGGAATACACCTTTAAGTGAATCAAGTTAAAACTGTAGTAATATGACTTTAAGAAATCGAAATATATAGATAAGCAAAAACGGAAGGTAGCTAGAATAAACTAAACTAGATGGTAAAAGGGTTGAGTAACCCACAGAGGAACACAGTAAGAAAACCTGCCCGCTGGTGCACTCAGGGGACCCAGACCGGGGAGACAGGCCGCACGGCAGCAGCAGAGTGAGCGACCGATCAGCCGACGGACCGCCCAAAATGGCCGCCGCACGTGCAGGAGATTGATCGCGGTCAGGACCCCGGCGGGGGAAGGGGCGCGCACCCTACCCGCGCGGGCAGCCCGCGATCAAGGGAAACAGAGCACAGCCGCGGCAGTATCAGAGAGAGCCGCGGCTGAAAGCCGACCTGGGACTGAATAGCACCCGCCGGCCGACAGAGCGGTCGCAGCGGGCGGGGTGAGGGGAGGGAGGCACCAGCGCAGGGGACAGGATAGGAGCTGCACCAAGCAGGCAGCTGACAGAAGAAAAACAGAGTAGGATATCACACACTCAAAGAAATGAGAATAAGCACAGTGCAAAAATATCACATAACCATAATAAAAGTACAACATCAGTACAGCATAACACCAAGTAAATGCAAAGTACACCAAATAAAATACAGTGGATCAAGCAAGGTACTTAGCTGTCTGAGGAAGCAGCAAAGAAAGAGGAGGATTGTGGGAGACACAGGCTTTATATAGTCACTTCCTCTGTTATGTGACTGGTTGCCTGTGTATCTATGCAGTTTTTTCTTTCATTTTTGATATATTTATATTCCTCTATCTTTGCTGCTGAGGAAATAAAGAAAGAGTTATGCATAATATGAGCCTCCGTGTCTTTAATAAAATCTAGAATTATGGATAAGGTATTTCGGATTTTTACAAGTTATTGACATGTACGAAGTATATGTGCTGTGCTGCATCATAATTTTGAATTAACTACATTTCATACGTCCAACATAAAAAAAATGGTCAAATAGGGGCACTACAATTTTAGGAGTGTGAGTGGGGGGTGAGTAGTTTAAAGACACAATACTGTGAGTATTCTTAATGTGGAGCCCTGATTTAACTTAACCCAAAAAATACTGAGCTGCTACAAAGGAAGCCATTAGGATATAAAAGAGGGGCTGAGGTATTTTGGCCCAAAATAGGGACTGTCCCTCATGAATAAGGAGTTATGTCTAGCCATGTTTGCAATAAAGTTTTTGTTTTTTGTTTTTTATTTAAAAACATTTCTAGATGTAAAACCATTACACTCTCCAACAGAAATGTTTTAGTTTAATCATCTTGCGTTAAGCCTGCAGCCTAGATAGAGTAATTCCATTTCTGTGTATATATTTAATATGAAGTGGTGCCAGCATCAACTGAGTTTGTTATTGAAATTGCCATAACCAAGATATTTGTCTTTTATTTTAGAGATTCTAGTATCGGTAGTATGTCCTTATTTGTGCCAAATTATTCCTTCCTTATTCCTCTTCCATCATTTGCTTGTTCACTTTTTTGGGGGTTCACAAATTTTTTGCTGCCAATACATAAAGAGGCATACATTGTCACATAATGCACACCTTAGCACACCACTCATAGGTGGCATATTGGAGCTAATAAAATAATAAACAGGGGAGACTTAATGTCCCTCCCAGCCCCCACCCACAATAGTGAGTGGGGGCTACTCCTATAATCACTAATAATAATAATGAGGGGTAAATAATTCTAACTCCTGTAAAATAAAATGTTATACTTACCATGAGACATGTTCTTTCTTCTGAAATGTTTTTATTCAGAACCACAAATGGCCAAATAAAAACAAAACAAATATTGATTCCCAATGATATTAAAAGTGCAAAAAGACACAATTTGTGAAAAGAGAAGAAAAAATTGCACTTTTATTATTTCCGTCCACTTGGAGTTTGGGGGGGGGTTGGGGGGGGCATTATGATTTTTAGTCTAACAGTCTGGCCTTTATTTAAATTTCAAGACTTTCCCACTACCCATGGGTGGGGGCACAAGGGGACCTCTGGGCCAGGTCACCCGGTATTTTATTAGTAACGGTGCAGGAATAGCTGCAATAAAGTAAAAACAAAAACTGTATCTACTACTTTTAGCTGTCAAATTTGATGAAGCCATTTATAAGGGATCATGTGACCTATAAATGGAATTCAATCACCAAAGCCAATATTTTTAATGTAAAGCATAGCTATCAGTTTCAAACTTCAAACCGATTATCGGCTCTCGGTCAGCCTTTAACGGTAGTAATTTCATTGATCCAAACTATTAAATGGCTTTTCGGTAGCTGATAAACTGCCGATAAATGTGACAGGCTCTAATTTAATTGAGATCTATGTTACTATTCGTATTGGTCTTCTCTTTAATTAGTTGACATTGAATTCACTCACCCTTTGCTGCTAAGTTTGCACACAGCATTCTGTAATTGGATCGTATAATAACTATAACACACTGGGAGTTGGAATTTTCGGGAGTTTACTATTTGCCTGTGATATTTGATATAATATTAAAACTATAAAAAATAAAAAAAAAAAAAGGAACTGGCCCAAAATATACAGAATATGTGGGGGGGGGGGGCACCAGATCAACTGCTAACCCAAAGATTCCAGACAGGTACTCATATGAGGTTACTCGACGTGGGTACCTGTATTTTAACTTTATTGAGAATTGCAGTATTTTGTTTTTGGTTAAAAATCATCTTTTGTGCTGCTGTATACACTGGGGGTAAGAACCTTGGCAATGAGAACCGAGGCTGTGATAGAGAATGAGACAATGATAAGATTCTATTCCTGCCCCCTCCTCACACTTCCCGGTGGCACATCATGATTGTGACATGCTATCTCTGAGGACTGTAAGACCCATGCTGCTCTGTCACACTAAAGTTATAGAGTAAATAAATATATGATTGGGGAAACCGACAGATGTAGAGAATATGAAGAGAGGACAGAAGGTTGAAGAGAGAATATCCAGATGGGGCAGATAATTTGGGTTGAGTTTGGTGAAAAAAAAAAGGTGTGAGGGGAGAATATGGAGAACGTTTAAGATGTACAGGGAGAATATGGAGAGAGGGAGAGTGTTGAGGAGAAAGAATTAGGAGACAACACAAGGAGCAGGCCTCTCAACAATACCGATTTAGCAGGACATCAGAGAACTGTCCCCAACAAGCATAGTTTGAACTGTTTAGTAAGTGGTTGGTTCTCCATACTAATATACCAGATGTGTTGTATGTTTTAACTCCCACCAATTAATCCAGAATAGTTCAGCAATAACAGTCAACTACTGGGACACCAGTAGTCAACAGATGTTTTTGAGTGGAAGTAGCATTCATATGACTCTGCTCTTCCTGGCTGATGCCTATTAGGAAAGGTCATTGTGATTGATTAATGTCGCTGTACAAGTCTTGCTTGGTGATAAAGTGTGATTGTCTATATATAAGATGGGAATCTAGTTTCAAAATTTACGAAAGTTCTATTTTTTTTATTCATAAATAGAAGTAAGTAGGGGTACATATTTATTTTAATTCACAGCCTGGGGATGGAAAATATATGGTTTATTTATTCACAAGGTGGCCAGGAACATTTGGGACTCCAAGTCAAACAAATATAATTGTTCATTCTGAAATGCCTGAACTAGGTACTTTGCCATGGGTTAATACGCCATATTATAAACTAGTAAAACCTTGCCATGATGATCAGGAAACTTTGCATCCACCGGTCCTCACCTGTGTTGATTAAAGGCCTTGGCTTTGCACCTTATCTCACCTATACTCATTACCGTCCATCTTGATGCACATAGGATAGAATATGAAAGATAATGGCCTCCACAAGCTCATAGGATACATATGATACCTTTCAAACCTCCTCCCGCACATGAGGTCACGGTAGAGGGACTGGTTGTCAAGCCTCACTCAGTTAATTGGGTCCTCTGTGTGCAGGTCTTTTTTGGTTGCTCGAGATCCACCCAATACTATTGTATCTTTTGTAGCCCGTGAGAAGCACGCTTTGGCCACAGATAACTCAGGAGCTTTACGTTAAATAATTGCTTCATATTTTGTTTTTATTTGTTGCTTTTATCTTGTTCACTGGCAGTACTGCTGTTACTAGCAAATAAAATGCTTCTTATACAAGCATTTTCTCCCACTTAAATATTTTTGAAACAAAGGTCCTATTACCCATGTTTTCTTAATTAGAAATGTCTGAAATAGCACTTTTTTTTTTTTTATAAAATCACTGATTAATGTTGAAACGGAGGGTCTGCTATTTTCGATCTTACGTAACAAAAAATGCTTGCTGTATTCTGCATAACAAAACATAATCATTCACAGTCGGCAATGATGGAGATCAGATTCACAGGCTAATCCTATGTTTTGTTAAATTCAGAAGATTCAAATCCACTATGTAATAAACACCACTAAGCAAATAAACAGATTTACTGTATGTAAACATCTGGACACTAGTTTAGGATCCCTGTTTCAATACTTTGGAGTTCTGATAATTGTATCAACTTCAAAACTGATAGTAAGTCATCCAAAGTGATGAATCTATCACAAACTTTATATGCGTGAAATATATCTCTCACGGTAACTTACAAATTCTAGTTTTGCTTAGAAGGGGCCGGACTGGAAAAATAATTCAGCCCAGACAATTAAAGACTGAGTAACCCAGTAAGAGAGCAATGTCATGTCATCAAAAATGTCAACCTCAAAGTGAGTATGTTAGCACTTGGCCGCAAGCCAGAGTTGAGATTAGTTGCTCCTTGCAATGCTCTGCATGTCTGTGTAATGGGCCGGTGACGAAGATCTCTGATCTCACCACCAACCCATGAAGGGGCTAACCTACTTGTTTGAGCCGCGCTCACTGAGAGTCGCCCCTACATGGGCCTGCCAGGATGATCCTTGACCATTGCAACCCACCAGCATTTGCCCGTTTTCCCCTATGGTTGGTCCAGGTCTCGGCAAGTCTATTAAATTGACATTCTAGACACCATAAGCACTTCACCTTACTGAAATGGTTATATTGCTAGAATACCATCATTGCAGTTTGTTTAATTTGTCAAACTGACGAAATAAGACAATACCGTTTACTTTGGTCTCGAACAGTCTGATTTAAAAATGCAAAGTTAACTACCAGTGCAGATAATTTAGTAAATATTGAAGTATTTTATATTCTCCATATTTGAGATTCTGATTTAAATTTCAAATACAGACAACTTTCTGGTTTTATATTTAGTTTCCCGAGTATGCAATAGATTTTGAAATGTGCATAAACATTGTATAAAATTATTTTTACATATCAAGTAATTACCCATGGATATAATTACAGTTTAATTAGTTTAATCCATTTGTTGACTTTCTACTTGTGCTACGCCGGTATTGCATAAGACATTAGTATGCAATTTTGGCACCTAATCAGCATCTACAATGCAAATGAGCTGGTTAAAACGTGCTTGCGTATGGTTTTTAAATCCTTGTTAACTTGCACATGCCATATGTTTGAAATATTCCCAAATATCATTCAAGTGAAATGCCATCTTATATGGTGGCCATTAATAAATAATGCTTTGAAATAAAATGTATGTCTTCAGGACTGTATTTTGCAATAACAAATAATAATGTATATCACAAAACACAACATTTTTGTATAAAATTTCTGGGTCTGAGAGAAGTTTACTTAAACGTTTCACAATGCGTAGGACTAGCCTGGCATGAAGGCAGATATGCCTACTATTTCATTGAATCTACTGCTCTTTTTTTATTACCTTCTATAAACTTGAAAGTAGGAATATGTGTTTTTCATATGTTGTACCCACTTATTTTCTACCTTACTCCATTGCTTAAAAAGAAGCAGCGGATCTGGTGTTTTTTTCTAGATAATGGTAAAACCATCAGGGGATTGGGCTAATCCTGGACTTTTTACTATTGCATAGCCAGATAACCAGGGACCCTTTGACCTCTTGGAATTTTAAAGTACTGTCACCTCAACACTATTAGGATCAATCAGCCATATACATACACCTTGAGTCAGACAGTATTTGTTTCTGAATTGGACAGTTAGTCTGTCTGATGATATCTCTGCACTGTGCAGAGGATGAAGCAAGAAAGACCATAGAGACTGTCAGTTATCAAACACTGTTTGACCCAGGGTCCCTGTATATGGCTGAAGGGTCCGGTCATATCCTAAAAGGTAGGGATGAGTTTTTCTATTTTTCTTTACATATACTTAATTTAACACAAAATCTATTACCTTTCAAAACTTGAAAATATCATTATATTAAAAAATAGTGTTGATGTGGTAGTTGTCCTTAGGGACCAGAAGACTGGTTATCTCATTATCTCGTAGTTATGTTAGCTTCTACAGGGCCAAAAGGCTGGGCACCACCTCACCTTTGGTAAACCAGAGCTAGTCAGAGAGTTCACCACCCTCTGGCTCTTCAACGCCTTCACCCAACAGCCATCCAAGTGAGAGAAGAGGTAGGGGCCACTTCACAGGTCCCTACACGGTGTGTCCTCCCACACATCATGGCTGGGATAAGAAAGGAGGTCATGTCACAGATCTCCCCCGATATTATTGAGTTCCATCATCTTCGTTTTGTTATTTTAAACTGATTGCATTAGTCATGTTAGAGAGAGAGCTCACTGGCTGTCCTGGCGTGAGGAGGAAGCTCACTCTAATTTTATTAGACTACAACAGGACCCTAGGAAGCATGCCAGATTGGGACTTCGTCCTAGCGCACTCTGATCTGTTCTGTGAGTGTTGTGTGTGGTGACTGCCCATTGTATGCTTGTATGAAAGTGTGTGTGTAGTGGCTAAGTGTTCTGTGTTTGGAGGAGGGTAAGCGCTATATGTGATGGGGAGGCTGAATGTACCTGTGTGTGCTGGCTAAGTGTTATGTGCTGTGGCTGAATTTTGTGTGTGAAGGAGTTTAAGTGTAGTATGTGTAGGGGAGTCATAGTGTGGCTGGGTTTATAGTATGTGGGTAACATATTTGCTGCCCCCATTTGGCAGGAAGGGGTGTAATCCATGGTGGTCCAAAGGGGGAGCGCTGTGGTCTGCACCTTAGGTGCAAATCACTTTAAGAGCTCCCTCACATTCCATCCCTTATTCAATGTCTCTGAGTCACAGATTTCAAAAAACTGAAAGGTTCCCGCTATGTATTTTCGCTGGAACAGTAGCATAAAAAGTGTGATTGTGCCACCAAATTCAGGTTTGTAGGCAACTATGCGAAATTTTAAAATCCATATTCCAGTCCTATAAACAAATGCGACTAAACTGTTACATTTCAGAATCAGTTGGTGTGTCTAACTGTTTGGAATGCTTGCAGCTTCAATCATTAATGTGTCCATAGCTTTCAAGGAGGGTAACATGTTGTACTTGGCTTTCTAATTAAAATATGTTTTAGCTTTTTAAATGTCAGTGCACCCACCCTGCCAATGAACTCATACTGTGCATAATAACATAGTAGATTTTTTTTCTCACACAGGGAATAAATCTCAAGACAGCGGCATTGCAGAAATGGAGGAGCTGCCCGTCCCTCACAACATCAAAATAAGCAACATCACATGCGATTCATTCAAGATTTCTTGGGATATGGATTCCAAGTCCAAAGACCGAATTACACACTATTTTATTGACCTCAACAAGAAGGAGAATAAGAACTCCAACAAATTCAAACACAAGGTAACATTTCTTTTTGTTAGTGGAATGGTATTAGAAATAAAATGTTCCTCCAACATATGTTTTGCTTAGAAAAATATTAGTTTGCCATTTGGGGTTTCAACAAACTGAAAAAATATCTAGTATAACAGGCTTTCTTCATATAGGTATGTGAATGAACTTAGTGCTTTGTTGTTTTTTTTTTAATGAAAATACATCACATCATCTGTGTGTTTTTCCACCCCTAAAATTCATGGAATTACAGAATAAAAACTGTTGTGATGTTGAAAACTGTTTTGGTTAGAAAACATTTCCCTATTTTCGTGCCAACCTCTTCCTTCTCTATAATTAGTGTGTGTGTCCATGTGTGTGATTAAACACAAAGTAACAAACCTTCAGTGTACTAAAATATAGCATTCCTATATATATTACCATGAAACTAATACTTTTCATGGTAAAATATGTGTTTTGCAGTTTGTAGAACTCTCTGTGAAAACGTGGAATACATTTTGTGTTTTCAGAAGTTTGCATCCACATTTTCTTCTTTAATACTTTAATGATCCTATTCTTAAATGGAAAGGTCCCCCCAATAATGAACACTTGGGAAAGATGAAACGCTAATGGATTTTCCTCCTGGGTGATAAACGTGTACCAAGTAAATGAAAGTATTAATTGATGTAGTGATTGCTGAAATCACTTTGTTGTGGATTTTGGAGTTGGGAGTGAAGTGCTATATATTGATAGAGGACTTGGGAACGTAAGCCTTAGTTCCATATCAATGGTGTAGGAATGTGTACCTGTTCACTTTTAACACAGGGAACAAGGCGCCCAATCTCTGATAGTGTGAATAAAGGATCAAGTGTAACATTTAAAATGTTGTGTGATAGTTACATAGTTACATAGCTGAAAAGAGACTTGCGTCCATCATGTTCAGCCTTTCTCACAGATGTTATTGCTGTTGATCCAAAAGAAGGCAAAAAACCTAGTCTGAAGCGCTTCCAATTTTGCCACAAACTAGGAAAAAATTCCTTCTTGACCCCAAAATAGCAGTCAGATATCTCGTTGGATCAAGCAGCTATTACCCCACTAATTAGAAATTATATCCCTGTATGTTATGTTTTTGCAAGTATTTATCCAATTGCAGTTTAAACATCTGTAATGACTCTGACAAAACCACCCCTTCAGGCAGAGAATTCCATATCCTTATTGATCTTACTGTAAAAAAACTTTTTCTTTGCCTCCTTTCTTCCAGCCTAAATGTGTGACCTTTTGTCCTATGTATAGCCCTGTTTATGGATAGATTTCCAGATAATGGTTTGTACTGGCCCCGAATATATTTGTATAATGTTATCATATCCCCTCTGAGGTGCCGTTTTTCCAAACTAAACAGATTAAATTTTTTTAACCTCTCTTCATAACTAAAATGCTCCATTCCTTTTATTGTTATAGTAATTTTTAATATCTATTTGACAATCAGTCTCATTACTTACCTCCCCCTTTTTTTTTTTTTTTTCTTCATGAGTCTGCCCCACATTGGAACCGCGTGGTAAGGAGGCTCATCCCTGGTGTTTTAGTTGAGAGAGATTGAAAATTGAGCATTAATGCATTAATCTATTTCTCATTCGGTGTTGCACAGTGTGGTGATTTTAAGATGTGCTGTAAAACAGGACTCATATCAACACCTTCTATAGCACACTCATTGGAAGGGAGCAGAGAGAGTGTAAAGCAGACTTCCAGACCTGTCCCGAATTCATGGTCCTGTGCCACCATTCCAGGTGTTCTATCTAGAGTCATGGGAGACACCAGGGAACTGTTATCAGAATGTTAGGCGTGAGCACGTTTAGACCAGCCTATACTTTGCTAAGGGCACTACATGCTGACCGTACTATAACAGCACTTTCTGCATGTTCCCCCTTTAGTGGGGCGGCCAGCATGTATTCAAGCCAGAGTGCCATGCCCTGCCCCATTTCTGGGTAAGCTCCTCCTTTGGGCAGTGCTAGCGACACAATTCGCATCACTGGCCTGCCCCTCTTGGCGGTGCCAGTAACACAGATGGAGTCACTGGCCCTCCACCATCAGTCCAGCCCTTCCATCCCAATTAACATACCCCCAATGTTGGAAGATAGAGTGAAGTGAGCGGAGAAATGCTCTGCTCTCTCACTTTCCTCTCGAAGTACTAAGGATGCTGGGACCCATAGGTCCATACCTCCCAAGTGTTCCTATTTAGGAGGGACAGTCACTATCCTGGGCCCAAATCCCTCTATCCCTCTTTTTTTTTATTCAATGTCCCTCTTTTGTAGGTGCTCTATATTGTTGGTATGTCTGAGTGTATAACAGAGTTCCACAGCAATAATGTGCCATTAAACTACAATACATTTGTTTAGAAATCAGTCTGTGTAAATAAGATACATTGTATTAATACAAAATTACATTTTAGTTGCAGAAATTGCTATTAGTAGTCACCTACATTTTCTCAGAACAGCCTGCCACTGGATACACCCCTACTCACAACTCCCCCCTCTTTGTCCATTTTAAATGTTGGGAGTTATGTTTAGGTCCCCTGCTTGCCTCAGTAGCTCTGTGGTGTTAGTATTGCTGTGCAGGTCCATACCCAGCACTCTGGCTGTACTGTAGGCCTGCACAGTGGGTCAGATACATGTGAACTTTGAAGGTCAAATCTGTTCCATGGCTGTATGTGTCAGGCTCTCACCTTCTACTTTTCATTAATAGATTTGAATCAGGGATCATTTATGCTCAATAACAGACCATCCCAATATTCTGTAGGACACAGGTCTTAATGCCTCATACACTCCAATAAGAAATTACAGTTTTTAGAACATGGAGGATAAAGGAGAATAAAGTGGAGAATTTACAAAACCGTGATGACAGCAGTATTTCATGTCTTATAAAGATTTAGCTATACCGAGAGCTGTGCACAGAAATCATTTATTTAAGTGATGAGTTCTGTACAAGCTTTGATTGTAAAACACAAAAGAATATATTTTAGCACTGCCTGGGTGACAGGCCACAGCAACTAAGAGCTAACACAAGCATCTTTAACACAGCCTTTTAACTCTAGTAGACACTAAGCTATTTTGTATTAATTGGCTTTTGCCAAGTGTTTCATTCCCTGGCAACGTCTTGGAAAAATGTCCAGAAAAACAAGTATTATTTTTGCTTAAATTCAAAAGTACACGTCAGTGTAATGACTTTGGAAAAATAGTCATACAATGATAAACAATGGCATAATGAAGAACTAGTTCCTATTAAAACGTGCATTATATACATGTCATTGCCATCAGAGGCAAAGGCCTTATATTTAAAGATACCTTTTATGACAGGTTTACTTTAATTTTAAAGGAACCCTCTATTGGGTTATTTGTACTAGATATCTCCCCAATGAAAACATGCATGCATTTATTTCTGCATTTATATCTTTGGGTGTATATCTAAATGATAGTTTGCAAAAGCTGCAGATCTCTTGTCTGCAGCCTTTGCAAGCCCTCCCCTTTTTCATCAACACCGACTTTTAGTCTGTGCTGGGGAATACTCTAGAGGCTTCTCATTCAGTAGCCTGTGTGCTGGAGTGCAAGCGTGCATGTGAGCATGCGTGTGCATGTGACCGTGCACACACTTGTGGCACTTGCAACATGCTACGCAGCTTTTTTTTATATATATGTATATATTTCCCCTTAAATATAAAAGTGCTGATTTCTATTGACTGTTACTATTGAAACTGTCAAAAAATGCAAGCCAAAGTGCGTACATAAATGATATTTTTAAAAAATAATAATTTTAATTGCTCTGGAAGATAACTGAATAATTATCTACTCAAGAGCACTCATGGGCCTGACATAACTACACGAAATTAGCACCCAACTAATTCTCACCCTATGTTTGACTGCTTGAAAACTAACTCAAATAATGCTGATATGAATTTCTCCATTCCTGTATCCCTATGTAGAGTGCAAGATACAATCATTAGAGGAAAACTGACAGTGTCACCGGAGAATCTCACATGGGGGGGGTTTCTCTTCTAGCCTGTCCATTAGTTATAGACCTATAGTGTATGTCGTCAGTATAAACTTTGTGCTGAAAATTGATTGACAGGCAGGTAGAGTTTCAATATAGTTCCATAACTCTATACATTTGGTACCAAATCTGTTTCCAAAAATAGAAAGAAAAGGCTTATGATTTGTTATATACAATATGCCTAACACAGCTGATTATATCCTCAACTGAATTTACTTAGGAGCTATAATTCACACTGGATCACACCCACCCCTCAAGTAGAACTTCTCCTAACTAACTAAGAACTCAAAAGAACGCAACTGATGAAGGTTTTCATGGGCGCACAGTGCAGAGTGCAGTTCATGGATGGCCAGAGGGACATAGATCCCAAGGTGCGGTGGAACTCATCATCCCAGGATGCTTTGCAAGCATTTACAGTGCAGATCTATGATTGGTTACCCAAATATAGTGCAGTCTGAAACCTTATTTAGAATTCTTTGAAATCTGCCTTGTAAAAGTTGTAGTTCAGTATTGTTACCTCATCATTCTATACTCTTGTCACATATATTTACAGTCTTTTTTTCTGCACCTGTACAGCAGGTGCTGATCTGAAAGAAATGTGCAGACTTGTTTTAGTAAGACAAATAAAAAAATTCTCGAATTTCAATATTAGAAAACTGTGTGCAAATATATATTTATTTGACATCATTTGCACATTCACATCATAAATAAATACTGAAATGCATTTATTTCTTGGTTTCCGGAGACAAGTAATAACTATTTGATATTTTGCATGTATTGTAAGGAAATACTGGTCTATAATGTGCTTTATTTTATCTCAATATTTTTTTATATTTTTACAGCTAAATAAAAAATATGAAACTGTTTTATTAGCTGGAAATCTCGTAAAATACAGATCACATTTATTGCAATTACTTCGATGCTAACATATTTGGTTATTAATAAAGTTAAAAAAAGATGGGTAATGACATGTATGTATTAAATAAATGAATTACTTATATTGATTTCGAAGATACATTCAGTATTCCCATTAGTACATTAAAAGATGACGCACGAACGGAGATCGACTGACAGGATAGAGGTGTGAAGTCTGACGGTTAATACTATAATGGACTATAGACACAAAGGCACATAGTTATATGATTTTATGGTTAGGATTTTTCTTTAGAAGAATATTTTTAAATGTATTGTGAACAGGGAGTGGTTGGTACAGGTTTATGGGTGAAGTTTCCTGGGTGTGCCTTAAGTTATACAAAGGCAAAGGGACATATATTAAAGGGACATTATAGTCACCAGAACCACTACAGCTTAATGTCAACTACAACTACATGTGCTGCGTGCAGCACCTGTGTTCATCATCTTCATGCACTGAATAGAGACGCTAAATGCTCCCCATAGAGATGAATTTATTAAATGTGTTTTGCCGCAAATGCGCAACATCCTCCCAATGCTTTACTATGGGAAAGTACTGTATGGACTGAGATCATTAATATTGATGATTTCAGACTTAGAGGCAAGGCAAGCCGCAGTGAGACCAGCTCAGTGAGGGAGAAAAGGTGAGTTTAATTATCTTTTCACTGCAATCTGGGGGGCGCCGGGGACCTAAACAGCCACTCCTGCACTTTAGTGCTAGTAATACATTTGTATTCCTAACACTATAGTGTTCCTTTCATTAGGCAGAACTGGTAGATAAAGGGACTATTAAGGCTATAACTCTTTTTAGCTATACCCCCGATATAAAAATTTATAATTAAATGCATGCATGCTTTCATTGTGGGTATATCTACTAAACAGTGTATTTATTTATTTATTTATTTATTGTATTTGCCCGTAGAGTGTCCCATTAAGGAACAAGAAAGACAGTTGGAAGGAATCTCAATCCTTCACTGTATCTAAGCTAAAAGTGCCTGGAATTCAATTTTGTTTTTAGCATTTTGTAGGTGCAAGTAGCTGTAAACAAAATTAAGTGTTTTTATATATTAATAATTACATTTTTCTTGAGAAACCATTTTTAAAATTTATTTTTTCCTGGAGACTATAAATTTGCACAATATACAAAGTGTGTGTAATGGTTGATTAATTTATTCATGCGTTTCACTGATTAGCATTCTGAATAAAACGCATAATGAAAAAGCATCACTTCAATTAGCTTGCCAGGAACACAACCCAACTGTAACAAAACTGCACAAACCTTTCTTGTTTTATGTTTTTGTATATATCCCCAAGAAAGACTGCATTGTACACTTGTATGGCCGCAAATCTCAAAGTGAGACAATATCATGTTTTTTCACTTAACACTGTATTTTGCCCAAATGGACAAAATCAGGTGAAAACAGCCAAATTCCAACTGTAATGGCAATTCTCATATTTACTACGATCGGCAATTAGTCAGCCCAGCTGAATCTTCAGCAGTTGCATTCGGTGTCCAGGTTACATTCGGTGCTTTTACATCCTAATCCTATACAAATATAGGATTCTGAATATTCACAAAGAACAGGTTTTAAGAAAATTCGTAACCAGATGCACCTGGCAGATCTTTCTTTGCAAGCGAATGATAATTTTACTTACTATATGTATGCTGGTAGCAAGCAGCAGCACAAGGGTTAATTTTATTAAAGACCCGGAGGCTCCTATTATGCTGCACTCTTTCTTTAATTCCCTCAGCAGCAAAGAAACATTATTTGAAAAAAAGTTAACATTTGAACAGATATAAACATCACAATGATAACGTCCGCCTAGTAACATGACCCTCCAATCAGTGACATCCTTCTCCTATAGTAGGCGGAGCATCGATGACCATTTCCTCTTTCTTTGCTGCTTCCCTCAGATAAGTACTCCTCTCACAGTTCTCTAAGACTGTGAGACCATCTTATGATTGTATTATATACTGTTGTTTACTACCTTAACCTTATTTTACGTGGTACCTTTAAATGTTCTTCTTTATTTCATGTGTGAAGCATTTATATTAATTTTCAACTTCGTATTGTACTTTACTTTCCAAAAAATACATTCTATACATTTTTATTATGGCAATTGTGCTTCACATTTGCACTGTTTGAAAGAGGAAATAATACTTTCTCATCAGTACGGAACTACTGAATCAGCCAACCGACCGTGCTCACGGGTGCTCGGACTCCCGTTCGGCCGCGCATGCGCGCCTTGTCAGAGACACCCGGCGGCCATCTTGCGGCCGGCTCTTGCGCGCGTTTGTGAATCCGATCACGCATTCAGCCCCTTATAGCTTCTCTGCAATACCTTCGTTTGCACATATAATCACTGCGGCCACCTGGTCATTCTAACGTCCCGGTTTACCTGCGGCGGCCATCTTTCTGGTGTCCGTTATCGCGGCGGCCATTTTCTTCAAGGTCTTCCCGCCCTTTTGCTCTGATACGCCCACTCCGTTCTCTGGTCGGAGTGGGTGTCCAGAATTAGTGGCGGACGGTTCTCTGTTTATGCTCTCCCCCCATTAGTGGCTGTGAGTAGTTGGCATTGTTATAAAATCTAATTTTATTACTTGTGATTGTCAATTTTTTTCCTCAGTTCTCCATTGTACTGCTTATCATTAAATTACCCTTGGCCTTACTACCATTACTATACTTCAATATGCAGTCACCCAATGAATTACCTGGGCCATCTGGGGCTCAATCTAATCCCCAAACTTCCATAGTTTTGCCTCATATGATTGTTAGGGATGAGACTGACTTTCCTGCATCTGAGGAAATTCAGGCAATTATGGACACTACTGTGTCAAAATGTCCTGCAATGGACATTATGTCCTCATCTCTATCAAAATCTTTTGCACAAGCGATATTACAGGCCCAATCAGCGGTCCCTCCGGCAGCTATGCCAACCGCGATATCCACAGACTCTCACCCTACACACCCCGTCCGCAAGGCCTCGGCAAAAATAAAGCACTCATCCAAAAAAACAAATGGACATTTCTAAACCTGTCACAGATGGCGGGAATAATAATCCACCGCGCAAAAGAGCCTCTAGCCGGGCAAAAGCGGCTAGGCATTGGAAATGGGCTAAAGCCCAACCAGATTATACTGAGTCTGAACTCAGAGGAGGAGAGTGCATTGTCATTGGAATCAGACCAGTCAAATGATTTATCTGACTTAGATTCAGACTACGGATTTGGTGAGGATTCAAAAACCTCTACCGATTTACATACCACAGGCACATGTAACCCTGACCTAATAAAGGGGATAATATACTCAACCCACAGGGAGTGGTCGCCGGCGGAATATGTGGCATCCCGGGTCCACAAGCCTCTAGATAAGGCAGCCCGAAATAAGCTAAGGGCAGAATGCCCACGCCCCACTGTACCTGATGAGGCCTGTAAGACCCCCCTAGTTGACCCCAAAATTATCCAGTTCCTGAGCAAAACTGGATGGAAGCCTAAGAAAGGCTTGGATTTTTCATTATACAATTGCCAGGACAAGGTTCTAGATATATTGGGACCAGCAACCAAAATATTTGAAGCTGTGGAAGAATCCTTGGCCCAAGATGAGGTCCTAGACCAACTCATGATTAGAGGCTGGATCCAAAGAATTATATGCCTCATTGGCAATGCTAATACCGCTCTTGCCACAGAGCGCCGGAAATCTATACTACTAAAGATAGAGCCTAAGCTCATTCACATGGCAATTACAGAACCAGGCCCTCAAGCTAAAGGTTTCCTCTTTGGAGACTCATTTGTCAAAGACCTGGGCGCATATGTCCAAACATTTACTGCCTTGGACAAGGCACAATTAAACATGAAAAGGGTGTTCCACCCAAAGGTTTTTTCTGGGGCCGGCAGAGCAAGGGGCCGTCTGACTGGCAGAGTTCATAGAGGTTCATGCCAAACGAACCATGGCTCCTACATGGGGAGAACCCCCTTTCCAGAGCAGAGGTCCACTCCGACCTTCTTCCCTCAAAGAGGCAGACCATGGGTGTCGAGAGGCTCACGAGGCGCTTCTTCCAGAAGACGTCCTTACTGTAAGCCACCTACCTCGTTTTTCTTCTCATGTCACAGTTGGGGGCAGACTCACACATTTTTCCCATGTCTGGGCTCTCATTACATCAGATGTCTGGATACTCAAAGCAGTCCACAGATACCTCATAGACTTTTTATCCCTACCTATCCAACAATCCCCACCCAGGGAGATTGTTTTTTTTCCCGATCAGATACTATCTTCGTCTCCGAGGAAATACAAAAGTTAGCACTCAAAGGAGCTATTCTAGAAATACCGAGGCATACCCCAGGTTTCATCAGCAACCTATTTATTATCCCCAAAAAGGGTGGCAGAACCCGCCCAGTCATCAACCTCAAACCTCTAAATTCCTATGTAAATTACCACCAGTTCAAAATGGAGGGCATTCATTGCCTACGAGATCTGCTCCAACCATCGGACTGGATGGTGAAGCTCGATCTACAAGATGCATACCTCACGGTGCCCATTGTGGAAGCCCATCAGGACTACCTGCAATTCACATGACAAGGAAAGAAATGGCGATTCTGCTGCCTTTCCTTCGGTCTCTCTTCCGCACCTTGGTGCTTCACCAAGCTCATGAAGCCAGTTGTTGCTCTCCTACACAGTCGGGGGATTCGTCTAATCATTTACTTAGACGACATCCTACTGCTGTCCCAATCGGTGCCCCAACTCCATACTCACCTCAGTTGGACCGCAACCTTACTACAGAATCTAGGCTTCATTATCAACTGGGAAAGGTCCATACTAGTTCCCACTCAGAGGAGAGAGTTTCTAGGACTCCTAGTGGATTCAGTAACGCAAACCCTATTCTTGCCTGCCTCCAAAATGAGGAATATCAAAAAAGAGATAAGGCGTGTTCTAGCCTCCCCGCATTTATCTCTCAAACACCTGGCCCATGTCATCGGACTCCTGGCTTCCTCCATACAAGCCATTTTTCCAGGTCCCCTTCATTACAGAGCCCTCCAACGCCTACAGGCGTCACACTTCAGGGGCGGCGCCTCATACAAGGATACCCTAACTCTAGACACAGAAGCGAAAGAAGAACTCCACTGGTAGCTACTACACATGGAGGCGTGGAATGGCAAAGCCATTTTCGGCTCCGCCCCAGAGATAGTCATAGAATCAGACGCGAGTTCTTACGGATGGGGAGCTCGTTGCGGAGAGGTTTCCACAGGCGGACGATTGTCGGACTTGCAATCCATCTTGCATATAAATTGCTTAGAACTCCTAGTGGGGTCCTTTGTGATTCGCAGCCTACCCCCAATCCTGTCCCAGTGCTCAATATTGTTGAAGATAGACAACATCTCGGCGGTCCGTTATATAAATCATCTGGGAGGCACGAGATCCAAAATCCTAGCGAATTTGGCTCGGGACTTCTGGCAATTTTGCCTCCAACACAACATTGCTGTCAGAGCAGAATATCTACCAGGGTTGCCCAACACTACAGCGGATGCAGTCCCTCCATTCGCCCTTATCCCGCGTTCCCTGCTTCACTTGCGACGCCACTTAGCCTGCCTATTGATAATAACCCCCTCTGGCCATCACAACCTTGGTTCCCTCCATTACAAGAGATGACTGTAGATCGCCCAAGACTCCTCCCGGACTCCCACTCCCTCCTACGGGACCCTGACGGGACCGCCCACCCCCAGATCCACCAGGGCCTCCTCCGCATCATGGCATGGCTAATTTCCAGGGACCCTGGGCAATCGAGGGACTTTCGCAATCGACTCTCCGACTTCTCAAGGGCGCATGGGCACCCGGCACGAGACAGTCTTTCAAGTCTGCTTGGCGCACATGGGATGATTGGTGCATGGCAAAGGGTGTGGATCCCTTATCAACTCCTGTGACGACTGTCCTCCAATTCTTAACCTCCCTCTATGAGGATGGGAAAGCTTATCGGACGGTGAACCTCTACCGATCAACGATTTCAGCCAGCCACGCCGGCATTGACGGTACCCTGGTGGGACGACACCCACTTGTTTGTCGCCTCCTCCGCGGCATCCACTTTGCAAGGCCACCTTTACCTCGTTATTCCTCCCTATGGGACGTCTCCCAGGTATTGAATTTCCTGTCTGCGTGGCCAGACAAGGAGGCTTTATCCCTGAAGCAACTCTCGGATAAACTGGTCATGTTGTGCCTAATCTCATGTAAAAGCGTATCAGACGTTCCTTCTCCCCGGACGGAATCGTCTTTGACATCTCGTGAAGGACAAAATCATCCTCCTGTGCCCAGTAGAATGTCTCAAAACGTACGAAGCTTGTACCGCTCCTCTCCGGACTGGTTCAGACCCCCAACTCTTTATCTCCTTCCGCAAACCGCATGCTCCGGTTTCCACTCCTACCTTGGCCCACTGGGTAAAGTGGCTCATGTCCTTGGCAGGCATTGATACCTCTATACTTTCTCCGCATTCAGTTCGTGGTGCCATGGCCTCCAAAGCTTTCTTTGTTGGTTGTCGCTTGGAAGATATATTGAAAGCAGCTGATTGGTCCACGGAAACTACTTTCCGTAACTTCTATTTCAAACCAATCCAGCATTTCACAGAAGCCGTGATATCACAGCTTTAAAATAGCAAAATAGGAGCCTCCGGGTCTTTAATAAAATTCAAGTATTTTACAATTACCATGATGGAAAGTCATGATTTTATTAAAGACACGGAGGCGAGTATTATCCCACCCACCCGCCCTTGGACGGCTTGGATGTGGGTTAAGTTACAGACAACCCATGGTAAGTTCAATTTGACGCTACGGATGCCACCACATACCTACATTGCTCTAGGGCATTATTTAATTATGGACTTTATTTGTCACTGTTATCTTCAGGCTACTAGTTTCCTCATACTACGTTTATGAATTATCATCAATGTTTAATCAGATGATCAGCCCTCTATATATGCTGACAACCCTCGATTTCTGGACATAACCATATTTTCTTGTTTCTTTTAGCGTGACTTGGTTGAAAGAAGTCCCTGAAGCACAGGCATAGGTCCAGTTCATTTGTTTATCGTTTCTTGTTCGGAGTTGAATTATTCTTCGGGATTCGCAAGAAAGAGGAAATGGTCATCGATGCTCCGCCTACTATAGGAGAAGGATGTCACTGATTGGAGGGTCATGTTACTAGGCGGACATTATCATTGTGATGTTTATATCTGTTCAGATGTTAACTTTTTTTCAAATAATGTTTCTTTGCTGCTGAGGGAATTAAAGAAAGAGTGCAGCATAATACTCGCCTCCTTGTCTTTAATAAAATCATGACTTTCCGTCATGATAATTGTAAAATCCTTGAATTATGTGGCAGATGGGCACAGCTTGCTAGCCAGCTGCCACTTTTAAGTACAAAAATAATAAGCAATAAAAACCATATTGGGGTCAGTTAGACTCCCATATTACAATAGGGAAGTTTTAAAACCTCCCTTTGAATAATCCTGTAAGTATACCACAAGACCATGAGTGTGTACTTCCTTAGATATTGTATTTTTGACTGAAGTTAGAAGACCTTAACAACCCATACGTTTGTTCCCGTTGATTAAAGGAACATTTCAAATTCCATAACAACTATATCCTGCTGTAGTGGTTATGGTTCCAGGACAGTGGTGCTCTAGGATATGTACCTTTTTCACTCATCTGTATGTCAGCTGACGCTGAAAGCTTGTTAGGGGCGCCCACTTTGAGTGTTCCTAATAGAATGCAGTAAAGCCGAAATGCAGGTGAAGAGCGATAGCATGGTGCCCTGGCCCTTGTCATAACATAACAACTTAATTATGCTTACGCTGTTATGGTGTCCAAAGTCTCCCTTTAATCCTTATCTGCATATTACATGAATCATTTTTATATTTTAATAATAATAAATAAAAAAATCAGTTACTATAATTACTACTATTATTATTAGTTACTCTTATTTCTTGGATTTAATACATGTGTGATTCATTAGGGAGAATTTTTTCATTTTAAAATTTATCTTTGACATCCTTGTACAGGGGTCTGTCACAACTAATAGGGAACTTTTGCCAAGTATATGTAAAGGTTGAACATGGTTATTGTCTTTTTACTCTTGCACGTTCTTTCCCTATGGCTCATTTACCTTTAAAATATAATTTAATACAGCATTCAGTTGTGCAGCATGCAGGTGCTGAGTGCTTTTTAAGAATATGCAAATAAGACAATTTCAGAGGTTTCAGCAGAATTTCACAACTTGCTAATTTTGAAGAAACTGAAAATAAAGTGCCATTGAAATGAAAGTATACATCTGTTACGTGGTGAGAAATAAAAGTTCGGTTATATCTATCAACAGAATAGTAAATCAAACACCTACCAAAGGGTGTGAATGAGTCTGCAGTGGTGTATACAAGAAAACATTCTCAAATAAATAAGATTGATATCACTCAAGCAAAATACAATCTTAAAAAAGTGTGCACATCTTACATATCAAACCTTTAAACATTCCCTGCCCACGTTCTGGAAATCAGCGGCATGCAAGGGGGTGGGTCTCTAAGTCAAAGGGGGATGGTCTGCCTATCAAGGGGACTCACCAGCCCCTAAAAAAGGGGGAGAGAGGTTACCAGGCTGACTGACAGCTTGCCCCCTCCAGCAGATCATGCACAGAACGGGCAGCAGGTTTATCTTTACCAGCGTTCGCGGGAGTGCCTGGCCGAAATCAGTTCCAGACACTCGGTGACCAAGTCCCATTGCCTGTGTTTGGGAGACAAGATGTCCACCATCCATTCTCTCAACCACCTAGTGGAGCATTCTATTAATTGTTTCCTTTGCGGTTTTCGTACTTAACACTTCAGTGTTCCATGTTCTAATGAGGTTCTGGGGTGGTCCCAGAGGGTGCGAATAAAATAAACAAAAATTCATAAACTAAATATGCCGAAACAAGTACAGGGGTATTCCTTTGTAACCACAGCTGGTTCCCCTATTTACCACTATTGCGTCTTAAAGCATAGAACTTAGCACTGCTAACCATACAGATATCTTAGCCATAATTTTATATAGATCCTCTATTTAAAATATATAAATAATTGAGAATACAATATAAAATAAGGATTGTCTTGGAAGCAATAAAGTTTTGTCTTTTAGATATTTTATTAAATAAAAATATAAATATAGACATATAAAATCCATTACAATAATTTATAGCAGAGTTTATAACATTAAACTATATGCTTGCAATATCATTAATAGAATAACATACCCTCCTGATCATGTCAGCCTCTCTGTCATTAAGATGGAGCAGCATCTATCTCCAAATCTCTCCTCTCTGTGTTCCCTAATATTTAAAAGTACACCTATTCATACCTTGGGTGTCTTCATTTTAGGGTTACCGTAGTTCATATATGACAAAGTAACACTTCTTTTGTTTTTGTTCATTCTAGGGACCTCCCTTAACTTGGCAAAAATACAAGGCCATAACTAAAATGTAAGGGTGCACACGTCATGGGAAATTCCTTGACTTAGGACAAGATGGCATCTTAAAGTTTGAACATCTTTACCTATTTAGAGTTACCGCAATATATATTGTGTACTGAAAGAGTCATAGCATAGCCTTGAAGCTTGTTTATGCATTATTGTTGTTGTATATCGTTTGGGACAAAATGGCGTAAACATATTATGCACTGAAAGTAGATAAAAGGTTATTGCTTGAAGAAACATGTATGAAAATCAATATGTTCAATTTCTAACATCTTGTCAGTTTGCAATATCTCTTAAAGACAAAGTACACAGTTTGAGAAATACAATATTTGCATTTGCCCATAACACCCTCTCCATTAAACTGTGGGAATTGTAGAGCATGTCTTCCTTAAATTAGTAAACCAAAGTTCTCCAACAGTCTTTAGGTTTTTATGCTCCCAGCATCTTTGATCATTGTTGTAACGGTAAAACATTCGTAGTGTGATCTTTGCATGTAAAGGTGGTTGATTAAAATGAGCAAAGCTATTGTCAGGTAAAGAATTAAAAAGAACATCAGGTTCCAGAGTAAAATATTCTTGGATGGATCTTGATAGGAATTGTAATGCAAAGTTCAAAGTAGTAATTGTATTTGTAATCCAAAGTCTTTAAAGGCCTGTAAAAGTTTATATTCCGTAGATACATTGCTGGAGGTAGTGTTTGTAGAATACCGGGTATTAGTTGTATAGTATTGGTTGTAGAGTACAGCTATCCAAATATTTGGCTAGAATTGGTTGCAGATAATCTATGAGCATCATCTATCACCGTGGTGATGGTGTTGGTATTTGTCTTTTGTCTTTGCTTGTTTGTTTTTTGTTTTTTTGTTTTTTCCATTAAACATTTTTACAGTTTATGATGTGTATAGATTGGATACTCTCCGATATTCTTTTACGGAATAAATTAATTGATAGCATTTTCAAGACATTGTCTTAAGTGACATTGATCCAATTATAGTACATGTTATGTTGATCTGCTCTTAGTAGGGCAGTCTTGTTATTATTTATTAATTGCATCAAGGTTTCTTTCTTTAATTGATGTTTCTTCTGAATTCAAATTCACATGCCACCAAATGTTATTGTAAAGTTCATTATTACAGAATATGGTTCCAGTATGGTTTCTCATTCCAGTAGGAAATCTAAATTCCTTTTTTTTCTGCTTCTTCCTATTAACCACTTTTTTTTCTGAGTTGTAGGTAACAATCTGTGTCTTGTACTGTGAGGTGCTTTGATAGTCAATCAGGTATTCTCAGTACTATGTTTCATCTTGAGAAATAGCAGGGTGTTGACAGTTATCAGCCTTTATTTCTTTTTCCGGTCATCTTCTGTCTGGAAACATAATAGCAATGTCCAAAATAAGCATAGCACTTTTTATCAGCATAAGAAGGCTGTTTGCGGTAGTCATTTCAATGATAAACTATATGCAAAGTCTTTTTTTGCATCACCTTCATAGGTGCATCCAAAGTCCCGTCTTTTTCTGATTCCGGTATGCTTTGCCATCGTCGTTGAGTCCATAATTAGGATTTTAAAATAGTCCAATCACATCTTTCTCATGTATAATCGGTTTTTTGAATAATTTTCAATAGGTTCCTTGTGAAATACCAGTGTAGATCACATTAGCAATCGTTTCACTGTGAGCTGTGTCTCTTCTTTTGAGATGGTTCTTGGAGGTTGTCCTCACGATCACAGAATTTGTATTATGTGTAGTCCACTTCAGTTCAGGTGCTTCTTGCTTGTTAACATAATCCCAATGCAGTTTTAAAACGACAGTTAGGGTTGATGTTATGATAATGCTGCAGATTGTAAGGAGGAGACACCATAACCAATATTCTAGCATCCTTTTGCTTCCATCTTTGCATTTCTTTCTTACTGTATAAAATAATTCAGGTAGGGACTGTTTTCTCCAAAGTCTTTCTGATAATAATGTTGATGATTCATTTTTTATATATTCCATGTTAACTGTGAATGTGTCATATCTGTTTCTTCATCCTTATGTTAACTGTGAATGTATCATGTCTGTTTGTTCATCCTTATCCTTCACATTTGCAGGTTCAGGCGTCAGATCATGATTCATTCTGTTACGTGGCTATGATTCTGGTGGCTGTGTTCTGGTGGCATTTCTGTTGTCCTCTGTTTTATCTTGCCTTCTTTAACAGCATCCATTGTGTCAGAACATCTTGGAAGTATTTAGCATCTTTTAAAATATCAAAACTTACTGTTCTCAATTGGCTCTGATTGTTCTCTGTAGTAAAAGTTCTAAGAGTCACACTCTCCAGGACAACTGGCCAGCAGTAGGAAATAGGTGGTGGTGCATGGTGAGGTGGCCTGGAGAAAAAAAAAATCCCAGAAATCCCAGAAATATGATTGTCAGCGAAAAATGTGTAACATTTCATATGGTGTCTCACCATTTGTATCATCAGGTATGTTGTTAATGCTCACCTGTACCATAGGACTAAGTAGATACCACTGTGTGGGGGCCAACAACTAGTAACTTGGTTAATAGTCATTTCACTTAAGCATTTTTCAGTTCCACAACCCCACTACTTTGGGGGGTGGTTGGGTGCAATGATTTCCCAAAGTAACGCAAATGTGGTTGCCCAGTTTTGGGTTTCCTTTGCAGTATCTGCAGGACCACCATCCGAGTGGATGGTCCTGGGACTACCAAATGCATACTAAGGAAGTGAGACTAGCAATCTTGGTATCAGAGGTTGCACTTCGCACAGGATATATCCAAGTAAACCTGGTACATGCATCAACACATACAAAACATATTTATAACCATGATATGTTGGCAAATGTCCAATATAAAGTAATTCAAAAAGTATGTTAGGTTAATATTTCAATAAACAGTACATCAGTAATGTGGCCTTGTTATCAATAAGCAAATGCTTACAATTACTAAACACATGAACTACAGTATTTTCCACACTGGGCCACCAATATTCCTTTTCAGGAGTTAGAAGTACATTACCTCTATCTAGATGAGCTTATGCTAGCCATGAATAGGCTTTTAGGGCAAGTCTATCTTTCCTTTACAGGAAGAACAATCAACGTATTACCTTCAATGGTTATTATAGAATTAACCCCACTAAAGGATAGGAGTATTTCTGCGTATAACCAGGTGGATTAGGTCTGGTTATCCTTGCAAGCAAAAAGACTGATTCATGACTGAGAGATAGGGTATGTTTTTGTGATCCAGTGACCACTTTAACAGATTAGCATTGGTAGACACATTGCATCAAAGTGCCTCTTAATGACCAACTATGTGAGGAGAGGGATCAAGCTTTGTTATGTCCATACACGTATTACTATGTCAGGCTTTCAATTTGTTTTTACAAAGCAATATGCAGTTGTGGCTATAAACTCACAACGTATCGTGAGAAAAACAGTTCTGCTGCTCCCAACAATTCTGAATATGTTCAGAGATTTCTTGGGCAATAATCAATGCAAAAAAAAAGCAACAACTTTGCATTTATACTAAGAAAACTTATATAAAAGCCATACACACAAAAATAACACAACAAAATTATAAAAAAGGAGCTCCAAACCCACTCTAGCGACTTGATGAGTTGTACACTCAGAAATAGAAAATTGGGTGTGTACGCTTAGAAATATAAACCTAAAAAAATGAAATAAAATAATTAACAAATCCTTTTATTAATTATCACATATTTAAAAAAATTTAATAAGCAGGGGGCTGATTCCAATCTCCACTGTTAAATCTAACCAGACAAATTCAAATGTATCACTATAGAGCAACAAAATGTATAACTAAATGTATCCACTAACTAGCTTCACTAAATAATAGCCATTAACGGTGAAAAGACCTCAATAGAAAAATAAAGATCAATGACTAAGTGGAGATAGAGTGGATACAACAAATAGCGTAATGAAACACAAAAAATCAAAATACCAGTATACACAATAATAATAATAAATATAAATATAAAAGCACCTGACCTCGGTGTGGGCCCCCACCAGAGGTAAATATAACCAAATAAAAATAATAATATTAAAAAAACAACAAATGTCCAGAAGACTTCCCTGGGTCGGCAAGATGAAAATACTACCAGGCAGATCCAAATAGCAGCCAGATAAACCCTATCAGGGGGACTCCAACTCCCTCACACCGCTGTCAAAAAAGACCGCGGTGGAAATGGAGTAGGGAAGATAAATGGGTACAGAGCGGTGAAATAAAGATAACTGCTGATAACTGATAGCAACTGCCCATAAACATATACCGCGGTCGGAGTCTTCAAAAAAGGCCGCGGTATTCAGCCAAACCCAGGGGGACTGGAAGGAAGGGAACAGCCAACAGCCCGCAGATCGACGTGTTTCGTCCCAAGCTGTGGGACTTTATCAAGATCAGTACGTGTACGTAAATCCCCCACCCAGGGTTTAAATACCTGCTCAAGATAGAACCAGCAGGTAATTCCCAGGAGTGGATAATTATAGGTAATCAATCGATGAGAGTGAAACCTATTAAACATTAGAAAATACACAAATGGCATTTGTAATATTAGCAATTTAACAAACATATTAATAAAAATTAAGACACTTTGCAGTATAATTCTACAAAATCTGGTTTATACTAAACCTGCCTGTTGTAAACAGATTCTGTAACATTCATGCCATAAGTACTGTTTAACTTTTTTTTTTTACATTGATTTACCTTTAAAGATACCTGCATATTTATTTAAATATCCGTTATATGTCTTTAAGGAATATATTATCTGTGAATTAAAATTATATCCAAAAATGCATGTTCTGGGTGTTGATGATTCCTTTTCTATCATTTTCTTTTTTTCTTTAAGTCTGGAATCAGATTCCTTTTGGGATGAGCATCCCTCTCTGCCCCCCAGTTTCAGAGGCCCCTTTGGAGGTGACCACAGAAAAGTATAGATTCTATAAAATAGATGTGAGGGGGACAGTAATGTCACTTTAATTATACTTTTGATATAGCAGATATGTGATATGCAATCTGATTTTATATATCAGAGCATTATGACTTTAATTGACACTGCCTTTTTTTTTTAAGTATTATGCATTATTATTTATTTATTTTTTACATTTTAAAGTCTGTTTAGAATATTGCAGGCTTTGCAATATCACATTAATTTTGCATTATATATATTCACAATGCTCTTACAACATATTAAAATTAGCCTCTTTCAGCATTAGCACTACCTCCCACTGGAATTAGTATAGGATGCACCAATATTGGAGTACTGTAGAATATGGCCATGTGGTGGAACTGAATCCCCACATATGAGATTTAAAACTGTATTTTCATTTCTACACTGTTCCCTAATCTGTATTTATATGTATATAACTGCGGCAGCACATAGCTTTTATAGAAACAATTATTTTATCCATCATGTGGTTGTGGTTTACCTATTACTGTGGGCTTTTCTCTAGATTTTTAAAACTTTTTTTATTTTTTTTATTTTACCTAAATCAGTTCCAGGCTCTGAGACAGCCGACTTCTGAAGGCAGCCTGGTACAGCATGTAGACTAAAGTTCTGTACCTGAGTAAGCAAAGTCCTCATGTGTAGGAAATGTGCACTTTAAATAATAGAATACTAATACTATTTTCATTAATTGGGCCAACTTAGCTTAACACATCATTTAGTATCTTTTTTTAGTCACACTTAAAGCTGTAAATGTATTTAACATTTCATTTAACCCCTTAAGGACACATGCCATGTGTGACGTCATGATTCCCTTTTATTCCAGACAGTTGGTCATTAAGAGGTTAAATAAACCTTTCAACAATTTCAGTTTAAAAGTTATCAGAGATCCTGTATATTTACAATTTTATTTTGCCCTGATTTATCTTACATATATATTATTTTAACACATAGAATAACATACCCTCCTGAACATGTCACATGCATACTGACATACATACAGACAGACACATACTGACAGATATACAGACAGACATACATACACACATACATATACATACACATACTGACATACGGACAGCCATACTGGCATACATGCACATACATACATAACTCATTTTTCAGCCACCCTCCTGTTTCCTACCTTTTCTTTGCAGGAGGGTAGCTGTGGCTGATGGAAGTCGGCTGACTCTCCTCCTTCTGGCCTGTCTCTCCTCACAGCCTGTCTCTCTCCCCTCCTGCGTGGAGTGAACTGGGAGGAAGTGACTGGCTGTCACTTCCTCCCAGCATTACTTGTGACAGCATTGTTTTTAAAGGGGGCCCGGTCGCGCTATATACGGCCGCAGCACTGACCAGGCTTCTAAATGCTTGGCCACCAGATGGGCCCTATCAGCATGCGGGCGCCCAGTGCCCCTGATGGTGGTCCTTTGTAGAAAGAAACAGTGCAATATTCTCTGGATAAATAATCTATAGGCTAATAGCAGGAAGAGTATCACTCACAAACGTGGAGCCAGTAATTATATATGGCTCAGATGGTAAATGCAAGCAGACAATTAATAGGATGCCCAAATCCTTCTTTATGCTGATCTTGTGTCAATGACCCCGTCAGCAGAATGGAGGAGACACACACAAGGATCTTATCCACAGGATCCTTTGTTAAAATAGTAAATATGCAATAAATCAAATTGAATTAAATACCAAGTGGTCCAGAATTGTTTTTGGTTAAATTAAAAGTCCAATATGTTGTCCAAAATGACTTTTGCCCTAGGGTTTCCTCAGACTGTAATAAAGTTTCTTGATATCCTCTTTCCTTTAAATAGCCCACACGTGGAATTCTTCCGGTTACGGTTTCCCAGGTTGCAATGTATTGTGCATTCCAACCTATGACATCCAAACATCTCTCAAACCACCTTACACATTAATCTGTCTTCTTGGGGCTTCCTTGGCTCTTGGGCTTCCTCCTTCACATGGAACGCATCACAAAGTTTTGTATAATTGGTGGACCCCTACATGGAGTTAACCCTTTCTCAAATGGAGTTAGCACTAGCTATCTTAATGGTGCCAAAAGTGATGGCATGTATTAAAATTAATTACTACCAGGCTGGAAATTCTGTTGACACTGAGCATTCAGTTGTCTATATCTATAACTTGTTTCCAGATTTAAGCGGTTTGGTTTCATCTTGACAGGTTACAATCCAATCTCCATTCAAGGTCATATTGAGACTGAGTTGAAAAATTGAGGCACTGATAAATTTAGAGAACAATGTCCAGATTTTGTAGTGTAAATGTTTTTGGATGATACCCTAGTATTTTTGATAACCTGGACTGAAGACAGTTGGACTTTAGTAAAACAAAACTAAACCTTGAAAAACAGTCTATTTCCAAATACCTAGTTATTATTTGCAATAACAGGAATTTAGCTACCTACTTATAGTTTGTAGCAAATTACATAGAGACTCACGTCCTTCACTGTCCTCTTTCTATGACGCAAAATGTTTAATGCACATTAAATCTGGTTATACAATGGTAACATATTAAATTCTACCATACAAGACCACTTAGATACCTAATATATATTCACATGTACCGGTATGTACCAAAGAGCAACTACTACCCCAGGGGTTTGATTGATGGAGCTAGACCTTATCCCCTTCTCTCTGTTCAATGACTGTATGATGATATATATGCCACCCCTTCATTACTTGAGCTAATGTTTCTGCAGTAACTGAGCACCAAAGGATAGGCAGGTGACTGGCACCTGTGGACACTACATGGGTGGTAAACCATTTGAAAACAGTTTATTACTGTTAAGATGGCATCAGGGTACTCCAGACACACCATACCTTTTTTTAGAGATGTGTCTTAAAGTAGAAAATAAAAATAATACGAATGCTAATTCATATTTGTCTGCATTACTTAGAAGTTGGGATGGCATTCTGAATAATGTATTGTTTGTTTTGTTTTTGGACTGGGAGAGGCTTGAGATATTATGTGGAGGAGGAGAGTGAGGGCAGACTGTCTAATTTCCCTGAGATGTTGAAATACATTTGTTGGGATCTTCTGTCATCACTTATGATGTTTTACGAGGACTTTTTTAGCACCTAAATCTTCCCATGCAATTGTTACATGTCAAAATCTCACTTCTCCAGTTAAATACTTTCTCTCACTTATCATATTAACTCTGAGAAACCAATTATACAAGATAAAAAGCCTGTTAAGACAGAATGGCTTTACACCTTTGTTTGTATGATCAAGATAAATCTTTTGAAGATGATGTAATGTTGGTGGTGCACTTGTTTGGAATGCTATTCATAACACTCGTAAATCGAGTCTGATCATATTACTGAAAATACCTGTCATGGAGTTAGGTAAACATGGCTACTCCCATCTTTACATTCACACACTCTGTTCTTGCAATTTACACATTTTAATTTGTCTGCCCCCGCAGATATAAGGTAGGTTGTTTATTCACTGAGTATTGATAGGGTGACCGGAGTTATGAGGTTTAGTATAAATTAGTTTTGCTTATCTTGCTCTTCTTTTTTTTCTTTTTTTTCTTTTTTTATTTGACACTACAAGCTGCTGATATGAATACATGTTTTATATTTCTGCAGTCAGGAGAAGGCCTAGACATGTCATCCAGTCAAATATCCAGAAGGCTGTGATGGACATGGGCCCAGACTGACAGGTGAGATCTAAGAATCTCCCCTGCTGGCCTATGCTGTCTAAATGCTGACCTCGCTATGAAGGGTGGGTGGATGGATGGATGGAGATCAAATATCTCAGTGCACCTCATAGCAGAAGAAGGGCGGTCCTGGGAGTCTCATGTCATGTCCTGGGAGTCCTCTGCCCATACTCCCACCTCTAATGCTCGCCTCCAAGATTTCTCCAGGGCCGCACCTCTTCTGTGGAACTCCCTTCCCTTCTCCGTAAGACTTTCACCCAGTCTCCACTCATTCAAAAAATCTTTGAAAACTCAATTCTTCAAGAAAGCATATCAATTAAGCTCCCCCATCCCTCAGGACTCCTCTCCTGCAACTGTCAAAAATTATCCACTAGGCCCTCAATGAATACTTTTCTAACAACCTACTTTGTATCCCTACTTTTATCCTTTGTGTCACTATACCCCACTCCCTCTAGATTTAAGCTCATTGAGCAGGGCACTCCACCTCTCTGTTCCTGTACATCCAATTGTCTGGTTAAAACTACATGTCTGTTAGTCCACCCATTGTACGGTGCCACAAAATGTGATGGCGCTATATAAATAATATAATAATAATAATAATGTCTGCACCTCCACTGGGTACAGACTGAGCGTATTGCTCCCATGACCTATGGGTTACCAAAGCAACAGGCCCTATCTTACCCACAAATTTACACACACACTGGACCACTGACACATACTATATCCACTATGGACACACAGGCTGCACCACCTGCACACTACATTCCTGACACACTACATCCCATATACAAACTCTGGATCCACTACAGATCCTAGATCCCCTATAAACACACACTGCATTCCCTAAACACACACCCTATTAATAGCCCCTTCACACAAATACAGTACAGCCACTGTGCGCACACTATGCCCACTAGAGACACAAACATACAATCTCTCTCTTCAGCCTCTAGACAGGTACACTACAGCCACCAGCAACACATACTACACCACAAACAGAATACAACCAATCTGACATATTTACACATCATATATAACATATAACACACCACACAGAGTACATACACCCAGTCCCTCAAGCAGCCTCTAAATACGTGCACAATACACTTTCGGATCCATTTTTCCACTGGTATCCAACTTGTGTAGATACCAGAGACAAGTCACCAGCAAATGCAGCACAAGTGTGTCATTAAAGTCTCTTGCGCTGCGTAGAACAATTAAAGGAACTTTTTCCTATGTGAGAGCTCATCAGCATGGCTCTGTACATGGGCTGCCATGAAAGAGCTTTCAACTAACAAGCTCCCATTGTGTGTGTGTGGGGGGTTTCATACATATCATTAGTGATTACACAACATGCCCCCACTAGTTGAGACGCTCTTTTTTTATGCCCTGGCTTGAATTTATTTCCCAGTCAACCCTGGTTAGGCGTGCGCACAGGGTGTGCCGGGTGTGCCTAGGCACACCCTAATCCCCGTGGCCCGTGCTATGTGCCTCCCTCCATGGGCCTGTGAGGGAGATCAAAGATGGCAGCACGGTTCCCCCTCCCTCTATAACATAAGAAGGGAGAGGGGATAGTAACTAAATGGCATCCCCACCCCCACACAATACACACAAACATACAACACAAACACACACACAGCACTCACACTAACAGCACCCTTACACACACAGCACCCTTACACACACATACATCACCCTTACATACACAGCACCCTCACACACACACACACTAACAGCACCCTTACACACACAGCACCCTTACACATACACACACATATACACACACAGCACCCTTATATACACATACAGCACCCTTATTCACACATACAGCACCCTTATTCACACATACAGCACCCTTATTCACACATACAGCACCCTTGTCCACACACACACAGCACCTGCTCACACACAAATGCCCTCACACACACAGCGCCCTCACACACACCGCACCTACACACAGCACCCTTACACACATACACACACTCCAGTAATGCACCACTATAGCAACAGCAAGTAATACATATTTCCTGAACTCATTTATTTAAGGGACTGTATATCAAGCTAATATATTTTCAAATAAAAATCAATAAATTACCAAGGTGGACTCGGCAACACTAAATAAAGCCAAAACAGAATGCAATAATAAAACATCGGAGTGAGCAAAAGCAAATGAAAAATACATTGCAGGTGACACACACACACACACATATATATATATATATATATAATTTTTAAAAATGTGCATTTCTTAACTGCCATAATTGTGAAACGTTATGATATTACTGAGCTTACCACTAGTATTGTGGCAGAATAAGACGATTTGTTCACTCATGCACTCGAAAATAAAGAAATTTAAAAAAATATATATATATATATGTGTGTGTGTATTTGTGGCATCTTTACACACATCTTGTAAGGGCAGAACTGAAAATAAGGCAATCCATATTATTTATTAACTTAGAAATTATCCAGTAACTAGCCAAAAATTGTACATTAAATAGAAGAACAGAAATATCACACCTGAGATTTCTTCTAAAAGGCAATCTTTTTTTATTTGAAACAACAAAGTGGAGACAACATTTCAGCTCCTCTCTGGGCCTTTATCAAGTCTCCTCAGAGAGGAGCTGAAACGTTGTCTCCACTTTCTTGTTACAAATAAAAAGATTGCCTTTTAGAAGAAATCTCAGGTGTGATATTTCTGTTCTTCCCTTTGATGTTCTCAGTGATTGACCCTCCATTTCTGGCGCACCCTGCAGGAAAAATGCCCCCTTTTTTAGTGTGTGCATTACACTCAAAAAAATTTACGTTAGCCAAATTGGAGTAGTACATAAGCCTAAATAAATATATTTCTAATTCCTAGATCTATTAGCAACAATTTCTGATTTAGTGAGTAATCCATTAAGGAGAGCATGCTTAGTATCACAATATGCCTCTTTCCCTAGTGTCTTTATTTCCTTTGCTTGACATAATATTGTATATAAATATTTTTGCTTAGTATATGAAAACCATACGTATACCTTTTACAGATCATATGATGCCTGTAGGAATTATCACTGTCATTTTACAGACAATCTGCTATAAAGTTCAGTCAGGCTAAATAAAGGGTGAACAGAATTAGCCTACTATATAGACAAAGTGTGTGTGTAAATAACACAACCTCACACTCCTGAACCATTGTTGGCTTTGCTTAGCTAAACACGTAATACTTAGCATTGACCAAATCACGTGAGGACACACAACCTGCAGTAACGTCTTCTGTATTGAATTCTAGATCCTATAGTGGTCTGAAGGTTACTGACATTTATAGGGCAATGGCGTGGGTTCAGCCTTGGTGGGACATCTTTTGCTCTTATAAAAACACACAGCTGTTCGTATAAATATCGCTTTAATATGCCATTGTAATTGGAGAGCAATTCAAAAGTCCCAACTGATTATAAATGGATAACATCAAAAGCAAGTACGGCATATGTCCTGTCAGTATATATATCCTCTTGGTATCGCTGGGAAACGCATGCAAGCAAAGGTATGCATAACTCCGGTTACTGGGCCATATCTGCATTGCAGCAAAGAAGATAAATGTTTATTGAGAGAACTTAAATCACAATATGTAGACAATTAGAAGAATATATTGAACCCAGAATTAAAAGGAGACATGTCTATTAACATATTAATAATAATAAAAATCAACAAAATTTTGTTGAAACTTACACGCCATTATCATCTGTAGCTGTTTACCTCCCATTCTGGTTTAAACTAAACTGCACCTATATGCTATACAGAATTACAGGCTTTGAACCAAAATGGATATTCAATTTAGACTTTTTTGGGGGGAGGTGTCCGGGGCTAAGAGAAGGTGTTGGAAAATAAACTTTTTCAGCGTTTAGCAAAAATGCAGAACAAAATAAGAACACATTGCTGATAGAGAGTGCGTTTAATGTATTGGGAATATATTCTTTAAAATTACTGGAAGCAATCGGTTGGCAAGAAATGATCTGTAGAGTAAATTTTCTAAATATCTTTCAATATTAATCAATATCATTTAATATAAAATATTACTGGATGACTCTGCAGCATTCTAGAATTATCTTATTAATAAATGATGGTAAAATAGAGTATATCATTCGGTAATGCACTGGGAATTGTCTTCAGTTCTTCTCTATGCACAAATTATTTATTTGGATAAGATGTTTTGAAGTACTATTGTGCATTAGACAATAAAACCAATAGATGTATGTCTGTTACTGTTGTGCTTTGTAGCCTATATCTTCATTTGCAGAAATATATATTTGAGATACCTGGGTTGCAGTGCTTTTCCCCTCTTTGTCTTTCTGGCGTTCTTAATTTGTTCTATTTACTGTTAGTGGTAGTGAACCCTACACTCTTAATTTTATATCTAGTCTAAACAAGTTAAAAGGCTACACAATACTTAGATGCATCCTGACTTGGCCCCACTATCAATAATAGAACATATTCATAATATTATTAAATAGCTGTTGTGACTCTACTGTTTTCTGATCAACTGTTATGTGTGAAACTGCACCAGCAGGCAAGTAAGCACCAAACAGTCTTATAACTGTAGAGTCTGGTCCAATATGGTATCTAAAAAAAAAAAAAAAAGTGAAATTCTCTCAAAGAAATTATGTATAATTTAAAAAAATATAATTGTTTAATTACATTTAATGCACGTTGGAAAAATAAGAAGTGAATGTTTGATGACAGTTGTCCTCTAAGGCATGCATCAAGTGTACGTATAGAACAAAATGGAATGAATCTAGTCCCCCCCTGCTAGACCTTCCTTGTCAGCATCAATGATCAATTACAATCGAAAGAGCTTACAATATAGAGGAGTGGTGTTATAAAAACACAAAATTAAGGGCAATGAGGGGGATAGTAACCAAACGACATGATGAGAAAAGTAAGAGTTGAAAGGTGAGAGTGAACGGTCCCACTAATTAAGTTGAGAGATTAGGATATTAGTTTGAGGATTGACAGTTACCCTGGGAGACTGTAAGCTATTCTGAAGATATGGGTTGAAAGGGACCTCTTGGAAGATTGCAGAGTAGGTGAGAGTCTGATGGGGGGAAAGCAGGCTCTTCCATAAGAATGGAATTGCCTGCAAGGATTTGTGCAAGCCCAGATTATCAGTATGGGCAGACGGGAGAAGCCAGCAGTAGAGTGAAGTGGCAGAGAAGGGGTGTACCTAAGAATTCGTAAAGAAATGTAGTGAAGAGTAGGATTGAAGAGAGCTTTGCAGTTAAGAGTTAATATTTTTAATTGAGTCCTGTAGGGCAGGGATAGGTAACTCCAGATGGTGTGGACTACATCTTTCATAGTGCTCTTAGAGTCATAATGCTGGCAAAGCATTGGGGAGATTCCACCCACAACATCTGGAGTGCTGTAGGTTGCCTACCCCTGCTACAGGAAGCCAACAATGTACCAATTGACAAAGAACCATAGAAACATAGAATGTGACGGCAGATAAGAACCATTCGGCCCATCTAGTCTGCCCAATTTTCTAAATACTTTCATTAGTCCCTGGCCTTATCTTATAGTTAGGATAGCCTTATGCCTATCCCACGCATGCTTAAACTCCTTTACTGTGTTAACCTCTACCACTTCAGCTGGAAGGCTATTCCATGCATCCACTACCCTCTCAGTAAAGTAATACTTCCAGATATTATTTTTAAACCTTTGCCCCTCTAATTTAAGACTATGTCCTCTTGTTGTGGTAGTTTTTCTTTTTTAAAAGGAGTGTGAGAGGAGCGATAAGAGAGAAAAATAACTCTGGCAGCAGTAATCATTATGGATTGTAAAGGCAGTCCAGAGAGATCAATTAGCAGAGAATTATAGTAGTCAATGCAAGAAATTATAAGAGCATGTACAAGCCCCCTTATTAGCATTCTGCAGAAGACAGAGGTGGATGTGGGCAATGTTTTTATGGTGAAATTGTCAGGATTTGTAAGCACAGACTAGTTATTAAATGTAAAGGTGAGGCCAGAAACTTAGATAACACCAATGCAGCAAGCTTGCAAGGATGGACTGAGGCATGTACCTTCAACGGGCACAGAGAGCAATAGCGGACGATTAGGGGGGAAAATGGGCGTACCAGCTAGGCAATGCTTAACTCATTCAGACTGGCCCACTGACGGCATACTCTGCAGGGAGCACTGTTTCAGTGCTTTCAAGATGCTTTGAATGCCTTGAGCATACCATCAGCGCATCATTATCAATGCTCTGGGACAGTTCTCTGGTAGTGCCAAAAATGGCACCCCAGGGAACTAAGTCAAGGTGGCAGGACAGGACCCGTCAGTCGGGGCTGTGCCACCAGAACTGGAATGATTGGACAGCCTGGTATTATAAGGAGAGCAGATAAGTTCGGACATCCAGTCTGAGACTGAGGAGAGGCAGCTCTCTATCCTTGTTAACAAAGTGAATGCGCATTGAATTTTGATTAAGCAGATCCTACAGACCCAAGAAACATCTCGCCTCTATGGAAATGTATTCATTGTGTTGGCAAAAGATTAGACAGATCTAATGTATTTTACAATTATCTGACCAATAAAACATCTATTAATCAGACCACACAGCATACATTCCAGCTAGTTTGCTTTGCACGTACCTTTCATACCTTGCACACATTGCCTCTCAGATACAACTATGGTATCATGAAATATCCCTGAAATTGACTTACTCCAGGAAGATACTTGCATTAACATGTTTATATGGCCCCCATTCCTATGATCACGGCATGTCATCTAAAAAAACAGATATTCAAAAATCCTTTTAAATATCTTGTTGCAGTCTGTTTATTTTATCTTTTAGTTGGCGTGTTACATGGTGTTTTCAGATGATTAACACAAAGACTACTGGCAGAGGGAATTAACTATCTAAATTCTACTACAGCGATTTCACTTAAAACTTGGTTAAGCAGGTCATCTGAGTTACTTGTCTGAGAAACTATCATAGATAGTGTATATTTATTAACTGCCTTTGTCTATACGTGTACAAGGTGGGTGGATGTTATATTTGGTAACAACAAAGTTTATTCAGATTAAAAATTTTCTGTTTTTGGAGCTATTACATAAACCATTATTTTTCCCTCTGTAATAAAGACTGTATTTGCATTCGACTGGTAGTTACGGTAATTGCAAACGCAAGAAGCTTAATATATAAAATTCGGACTCTATATTCGTTGGCATATGGCTTATGATGAATAGCAAGATATAACTGGTATTACTGGCGGTACGATGAATTTGTAAAATTAACAATTCATTACAAAAATGCAAAATATTGCAAAACCCTCTCCAATTTAGCATTAGGAAACTTACATTTCCCCAGCTCCTATTGACAAGCATGGCTCAGTGTCATACTAAGGGAATGAAAAATAACATTGAGTACAGTGCTAAAGTATTAAACACGCAACACTATTTTTATTTTTAATTAAAAGTACTCATGCCAATATACTCTAGCCACCAAAGGTATAAGTGAACTGATGGAATTATGATTGAATCAAGTTGGGAGGTTCTTTCATCTATCAAAATCTAACCCAATAAATGCTATAGTTTTTGTGAGTTGGTCCAGTAGAAATTAAGGAAGTGAAATATAATTCATACATGCTCTCAACTGGGTCCTTTTTTTTCTGTTGTTCGTCTATGGTTCTGCATTTTCTGCTTATGACATCTTCCACTAACCAATCGATAATCATCTTCCCATAATTACATTCTGAGATACACTCCAAGGATATTCTGCTCTCTTCCCAACCTCTTTGATGACCTTTTTCCTTTCTAACCATTAAATAGAACATACTGAGGCTGCCGCTCGTTCAGTGATAAACAGGGCTGTTACACATGACTGGATGATCAAACAGCTCTGTACAATGACTCAGAAGGAGACAGCAATTTAATATTCTCTTTTGGCATAGGCTTGAGACTCCAGATTCTTATCAGTATAAAATATTTTCACACTGATGATCACACTCTATATAAAACATTGAGTCTGACAGCAACAATAGCAAAGGGAAGGGTTATGGGGAGCACCGGGGTGTACCCTGGGACAAGAAAGTTTCACGTTTAGGCAGAGGTGTTCGAAGGCAAGGGCATGTACTGGCACAGCTTCAAGACACAGACAAATGAACCATTTAGACTGCTACACTGCAGAAGTTCAGGGAAATTTAAAATAGAGTAATAAGAAAAAGTAATCCAACTGGCCTAACATTAAGATCGCCTAGGAGTTTATTCACTGGGGAAATGAGAAAAAGTGACACAATAGAAGAGTTGGACAAATAGCTGAGTTTGAGCATTTTGCAGATATTTTATCTTAACATTTTAAATGCCTTTGTTCTCCTCAATTCCGAGTTCAGTGTAAAAATACCCAACGCGTTTTGTTGCAATCTAGAAATCTAAAACAAAAAAATGCTACTTCACTGACATGTCAAAAGATATGACATCTCTACACATAGATTATCTTCACTGAGCACTTTTTAATTGAAGAAATATTAGTATAACATTTATTTGAAGCAAGGAATGCATAGCTAGCATATAAACCTATCATAACACAGCACTTGTGTGTGTAGATTGCTTTGTAGACAAACATACAAATTGAAAATATGTAAATGTACACAATTTATTTTTTTCACTTATTTGTTCATCCTTTATAAAAAATATTTGTCCTCTATCCTACAATACTTCACATATGGTCTGAAATGAGTATAAATGTAGAAATGCTATTTTTGTCAGATACAGTAGGTGTAACAAAAATATAGAAATAAAAAATGGTCAAAAACCTTGCCTATAATAGGTATTTGTAGCAGTACAACTTACTAAAAAAATGAAACAGAATTTAGAAAGAATGTCTGCATTTGAGCATAATGCCCACATACAATTAAGTCATATATTTCTAAAATAAAGGTATTTAAAATTGCTCTAGCAATCCTTATCAATATTTTCATTGCAAATGTAATTCTGACAGTAAAATGGTAGTCCATTCACTCCCACCCACTCTGACTGAAAGAATGACATCACCCAGTGAAACTTCCTGTACTGTTTGATAGCAGGGGGTGAGTTGACATTTTTAGAACTTTTGCATGTATTATATCAGTGACTAGTGGCTTCTGACAGAGTAAATTGTTTCCCAACAGGCTGATATTCATAACTAGAGTATACATAAGGGCGAGTGACGCTTTATGGACTAGGTTTTATACTGCAAAATACGAGAACATAAAAACATGTATACTCAATTTTGGTATTGAAGGTGTTAAATACCTTCACAGCAGAAGCAAGCTTTCTGTATGTTGCCCACAAATGTAATTTGCCTCTCTTCGTGCTTACAAAATGACTAATATCTTCATATTTCCATGCTATAATTGTAATACATTTCACTGTATCCTGAAGGTAGCTTTTGGTCTCAAATGTTTAACTATGTATTTGTAAACTGACACAGCACAGGCCTTTTGCCAAGGGAGGCCTCCTGGCAATATATGAAAATATTCAGAATTACTAGAAAGTAATCATCTCCGTATTGTGTTGTTTTTTTCTGTTTTTTTTATATTCTCCGCAAATCTACAAAAAGATCTGTTATCACACACAAGTCATATTTTATACAGATTATCAGGCAACTGTGATTGCTGATGTCTTGGAATCTGCTTAATTTGTATCATCTATGCAGAGTGCAAGTTGGATTAAACAGATTTATTGGAGATTCAGATTTCTGTAATCAACAGCAAAATGTTGTATGCATACTTACTTACCATGGCTCTGTCGGGCTCAAGCAGGGCCACTTTTAAAACCAATGTATACCTCCCAACATTTTAAATGGACAAAGACACTTTGATTTAGGGGTACAAAGTGGGGGTGTGAGCAGGGATGGGCTGTTCTGAAAAATTATAGGAAATTTACACATAACAATTTATGGAACTAAAATATAATTTAGAACAAGATAAAAGTATTTTATTGAAACAGACTGATTTCAAAACACATTTATTGCAGTTTTTAAAGGCACATTACTGGGAATATTATTATGGCTGTGTTGGTAGCTTTGTTATACTTTCAGACACACCAACAATATGGAGCTATTAGAAAAGAGGGACATCGGGATTTAGTTCCATAACAGGGGCTGTTCACCCTAAATAGGGACAGTTGGGAGAACATTAGGAGTCCTATTTTATAACCCCCTTATACCTGACAATCGTGTATTAGTGGATTCTAGATAATTTATATACATGCAGTCAATAATGCCTTGCATCACTTGATCCCATGCCTTTGTCCACTAATATAATCAAGCTGTTTCAATGGTTAGAATGCTGATACTAAATAGGTAAAGCTAATGTATTAGCTGTGTCATTAGTGCTTAGCTGTGTCTGTTAGAATTGCTGGTATTGATTTAAAGTCTGGAATTGCTGAGTTATTAAAAAAAAAAATGCAGGTTAACCTCCATTTATATTTGGTGTGTTCTACACTTCCTAGAGTCAACACAGTCATCCATAATTAAAAAAGTCATAATTAAAAAAAAAATTACATTGAATTCAGTGATAATTACTAATAGTACACCTGCTATTAGTTTAGCTGCCATTATTAAAATTACAGTAATAAGTTCTGATTCCATGTCTCCAATTTATCATTCAATATATTTGCATTAATAAGAAAAGAATATTACACCAATATATCAACCATAACATGCAAGTACCTGTATAAAGCAGGCTTAATTAATGGTGGGACATCTATCAGCATATATTACTTTGATCATCTGTAAAGTGATACAACAATATTCAGTTTAAAGGGACACTATAGGTACCCAGACTACTTCAGCTCATTGAAGTGGTCTAGATGCAGTGTCCCATCACCTTTACCCTGAGCATGTAATTAATGCAGTTTTTAATAAACTGCAATAATTGCTTGGTAGAGTTAACTCCATCTCTAGTGGCTGTCTACTAGACAGCCACTAGAGGGACTTCCAGGTGGGTTCTTGATTCGATTTACTTTTTTACTTTAAGAGAAGTAATAATAAACAGAAGATATGAGAATGGGCAAATATTGAGAACATTAACCTGTCTCATATTAGACTAGTCCTGACAACTGTCTGAGCATTGCACTTTAAGCTGACCTAAATGGTCCTTCAAGGTTAAGGAATTTGTGGTCATTTCTGGATCTCTGCAGGTTTGAAATCACAGCATTTGCACTATTTCTTCAGCTATCCAAGTTCTTTTGACACAAGTCATATTGATTTTACTCTATTTTAATTTAATTAAGAGGGTTCCTGCATCTAACTTCTAAGGATAACACTATAGCATAAGGAATACATGTAAAGTTTGGTCTAAAAAATGCAAACAACCAAGTACAGACAATATATTCTTCCTTCCTCTGTTATAAACGTTCCTGGCTTAAAATTCAGTTTTCCTTCCCCAATACTAAATAGGGTCCTCATTCAATAGTCTTTTTTTGTAAAGGTTTACTCCAACAAGCACAGTGACCATTTACCACTTCAGTATTTTGAAGTGCTCATGGTGTCCTGTGCGTGCAGCATTTCAGTATGAAGTACTACGCATAGTTTGCTGATAAATTGTCGATTTTGCTAATGTTTATTCTGTGCACATTCTTTGAGATTCAATCATTGGCTGATTCTCGTAATGAATAAATGGCAGGATTGACATTTGGCTTTGGCAAAGAAACTGAATGCTATCCACCCAGCATGACCGGAACCAGCAGTAACCAGATAAGGTGCAAACCATTGCAATGCGCAACCATTTGTACTTTAGGTCAATAATATGGCTTACTCCAAGCATGGTTATGGTAACCATCAGGATATATTCCAGTGTACTCTTGGCATCATAATCATGCTTGGAGTAACCCGTATAATCTTCATTTTCAATGTGTGACAGTTTGCAGTGCATATGTGACTTCTTGATGGTCAGAAAGGTGACAAGCTCGCCATGAGAAAAAGTTAATAACACTCCTTCTTCCACTGATTCAGCAAAGGGTCTAGATTATGAAATACTTCTATGGGTTAATAGTTATCAGCTTGTTTTTCTCAGTGTGTCTTTAATAACAGGCCATGAAGTTATTTGATTCCACGATACATGTTCACACAAATATTGGCCTTAAGTGCAAATGGATGTGCACTCCTCTGTAATTGAGCTCTTCGTTTATTGACGGACACAATGCCTGACAGTGTTTTGGACACACCATGCCTTTGTCAAGCTTTGTAAAGACCTGATGTGGCTAAATTGTTGTCACATGTAACACTGCCTCAATAAACAGAGAGCTTGATGACAGAGGAATGCTGGACCAATTGTACTTTATTTTAAGATTACTGGATTGCGGATCCAAGGTTCCTGGCACCCTCAAAGCCAACCAAATAATGTTGCAAAGATAATGTTAGAAAACAGAACTAGCGATTGGGGGGAAAAAAATGTCTTAAGGGTAATACTATAGTGCCAGGAATGCAAAACTATAGCCTCACCACCGCAGTAAATAAAGATTTAAAAACCCTTTATTTACTTGATCGCAGCACCGATGCCCCTTGATGCTGGGTCACGGCTCCGCCTCCTTAACGTCCCAGCAAAGCATGGGGAAGTCCAGCATCAGTTAGCAGACCAAAAATCCGTTAGGATCCAGGAAGTGCCCCCAGTGGCTGCTTTTTAGACAGCCACTGGAGGAAGACTTAGTGGAGTTGGAGTTTCTTTGGAACGAAGTGCACCCAGGGACAGTGCACCCAGACCCCTTCAAAGAGCTGAAGTGGACTGGGTGTCAATAGTGTCCCTTTAAAGGCACACTCCATTGCCCAAATACAAAATAAATAAAAATCACTGCTTAGATATACCAGGAATGAAAACGTGCATGCATTTAATTTACATTTTTTTAATTGGAGTTATATCTAAAAACTGCTTGTAAACACAGCAGATATCTTGTCTGCTGCCTTTCCTCTTCTACCCACGCCCAGACTTTCTGTGGCTGTCCAATCACAGACTTCCCAATGCAGCTCAATGAGAAGTCTTTGCAAGGCAGGTGCTCTGTGCAATTTCTGCCTTTTGAGTTCAGTGCAAATAAGTTAACCAAACCAGGATGTAACAGGACCTGTTTTCTGCTTGAAAAGCCAGGGGGGTCTGGATGGGTTCCTTTATGTCACACATGTGGAAGGAAATGATACATCCGTGTGAAAGTATGTAAGATATGTAGAAGCATGAAGCATATTGAAAAATGGGAAATAGAAATAGAGCAGAGGGAAACACAAGGGATGGGAGACTGAAATAGAACAGGTGGAGGGGGAGATAACAGCTGGAATGAGACAGGGCACGAAGCAGATGGAGGGTTGCAGAATAGCAGAAGCTATAGAGAGGGGGGTAGAGTACAGGAAGGATGGATAGGTGATGTAGCTACGAGAGCTAAAAGGACATTGTAACTGAGAGTTCAACAATAGAATGCAGACATTTGTGAAATATGAAGCGTAGTTACCCAATTTGTGCAGCATACATACAAAGAAACAGACCTGCATTCTGGGTCTGTTTAGACAGATAAATTATTTGTACCTTAAAAATGTTTTTACTTATGTCATTGCAATATCCTTGTCGAATAACAGACCCACTATTAATGTCTGAAAACGCTGATTTATATAAAAGGAAAGGACAGACAAAAGGGTGATATTCTGCTTCAGATGTCTAAATACGCCTTAAGTACCAGACACAAAGGAATGTGAACTCAAAAATATTCTGTAACAGAATAGCTCCCTCTAGTGGCACTAATCACTACTAATGTCAAAGGCAATGCATGATAGATACATGGTTATTCACTAAAGTGGGTATGGAGGGCAATCCAAAGTAAATGTCAAATTTAGGGCCAAAAAAACCCCCCAAATTGAAAGCAGAATTAACATAAAGACTTTTTCCAGTTTGGCTATTTTTCCCAGCAGTTCACACTTCAATTAATAACCTGGTCAGTGTTTTTGAGATATTCATTCATATGTGGGAGAATTGTCGAGTGAATTTCAATGTATAGGCCAAAATAGACAAACTTGAAAAATTCTTAAAGTTAACCATTCCCATTGAGCTATTTTAGCCAAAAAAAATTAAATTTAATTCATAACAATTTTAATCCATGACAATTTCCACTTTAATCCATAATCCTGTCAGTATATAATATTAAGGACAAGCAAAAAAACACAAGTAAATTAAGACATGTACAGTATGTGTTCTGTTTTTACAGACAGAAAAATATACAGACACTGGTGTTATGGTGCACAGCTCGAAATTGGCTCAAACTCTGCCAACACCAAGTTCCCACCAGTACGCACCAACACACCCCAAGACCACTCTCACAATCACACCAAGATATGTTTTATTTAACTAGACTAAACCAAAATGCCCACACCGTGCACACATAAAATGTGTACACCTAACAGGGATTGTCAACCTTTGGAACTCCAAATGTTGTGGACTACATCTCCAATAGTGCTCTTAGTGCACTATATATACCATAATGCTGCCAAAGAATTAGGGACCATGTAGTCCACAACTTATATCACTGGAATGCTGGAGGTTGCCTTCAGCCATCTGGAAACTGAGACTCCACCAACTCACAGTCCACAACCAAGCCCACTACGGGTCCACAAACATTATTAATACCAGACACTTTCTGCCATCAGAATACATGACACTCGGGTATAGCAGAATACACCAGCAAATACGCACACATACCCCACTAACATATTCGAACACTATCTCCGCTTTGACCTGGAGTCACATTATTTATTTGCACACTATTGTGAGCAAAATGTGAGGTATATATGTTGGTGCATGCTTAGCAGTATGCTATGCAGACAAACTAACCATTATATTTCAGCCATCTTAACCATAGTATTCTTAGTACACATTAAAGGACCTCCCTGTATTATGTCACCTTGGATTTTTGTCCTAATCTGTAAACTGCTCCCACGATTCACATGTCTAACAAGTGAGTGAGCTTCCTATTTCCCCTAGGCACCATTCAACCCATATGTAATTTTGTACCCTTACCTTCTACATTATTGAATTATAAATGTTTAACTTTATATTGACATCTTGCAAAAGCTGGTTATCTGTAGGGATGTGTTATCTGACTGATTGGAAACTCTCCTAAACCTTAGCAAGGTCCTGCAAAGTAAAGTTATGTTCACAGTAAGTTTTAGGGTTAGGGTGTGCACTGGAACACAAGCAGTTGGGAAATGTAGGGTTTAAACTGAGAGTTAAAAATACTGTTAGGGATTAATTTAGCCTAATTATTATGATTCTAAATGTAAATACTCACTTTACTCTTAGAGGTATTAGAACCTTAACTGTACCCCATGTGCCATGAATATCTGAATTTAAACACATTACATAAACAGAACCCTAAATATACTGTACTGCAGCGCACACCATAAATCTCACTTTAACTGTAACTTTACTGAGCAGAACCTCTCAGGCAGCCTCTTTATCCAGTGTTTGTGCAAGTTTCCAAGAGATCTGGTAACATATCACTATGGCTAGGTAATACAACTTTTGCACAACACTGACAAAGCTATTCTTGGCACTGTTTGACTGATAATTTGTGAACAATCCGTTTTAGTTTTCATGATGAAAAGAGTCGTTGATGAATATATAAAACCACGTTTAACACTTTAACTGGATATTAAACGATATTAAAAGAAATTCTGGCCTAACTTTAATAAGATTCTTATATTGTTGGTAAGAAAGTTTGTGCATCATAAAAGAAAAAACAAAAAACAAAGTAAAGCATAATGCTTCCATATTTTACACCAAGAGAAGAGGAAGACAGCTAGGAGGAGCAAAATATGGTGTTCACGACATGCATATAAGACTTGTTTCTCCACAAAAACTCCACAAAAAGTCTTAGATCTTGATTGCAACTGTTTTTTTTGTTTTGTTTTTTAAATTGAGTTGAAAACTAATGACTTGAGAATCAACTTTTCTAAATTGAAAATCTTCAAGTGATATTATTATGGTCTTTAGTGTATTTAAGTTCAATCCAAGGATCACTTCCTAATTTTGATTATTCTTTCTCACTCTTTAGGACGTTCCAACAAAACTGGTAGCCAAAGCAGTTCCGTTACCAATGACTGTTCGTGGACATTGGTTTTTAAGCCCAAGAACAGAGTATACAGTTGCCGTTCAGACTGCTTCAAAACAAGTGGATGGAGATTACGTGGTTTCTGAATGGAGTGAGATCATTGAATTCTGCACTGCTGGTAAGTATATTATTCCCCATTAACATGTAAGAACTCTGTTGCATTCACTCAAAACACAATCGTATGCCTCATTCGTTCGATGAATATTCAAATGAACATTTACTGAAAAATTTACTTTTCATTAATTTAGATGGGTTTGTGCACGTTTCTCACAAGTCTAACATATGCATATTTTTCAAATATATATATATTTTAAAATGTAATTTTAACATTGTGGTTTAAGTGGTACGTTCTAATGACATGACTGTCCCTTTGCAAAGATAACTGATTTGAGGGAATGGGAATGTTTTTAATTTTTTATTTCAATTTTAAAGCTGCTGTTTTATACACTACAATTCATAACGCTTTTACAGCAATTAAAATTTTATAAAGTATGTGTGTTATGTAGCGTGACTTATTTAGACAAATAAATGTTGGATCATTTACAGACATCTTGTTAAGCGACTTCTTTAAAAATAAAAACACTTAATTGTTTTTGTTTTCAGATTATTCAAAAGTACACCTAACACAGTTAATGGAAAAAGCAGAAGCTATTGCAGGACGTATGCTTAAATTTTCCGTTTTTTACCGAAACCAACACAAAGAATACTTTGACTACACTCGGTAAGAAAATAGATTTTTAATAAATATGATCTCATAGGTGTTTATTAACTAAGGGATAGATTTGATTATGAAACATCTCTGGTACAATAATACCAACTGAGCCATGCCATTACACGCAGGACTGACAAATGCTGAGAGCTCAGGGGGAGGCAGCATGAGTGCCCAGTGGACCCCAGCTAAAGCCAATTTCAGTTACAATGAGGACTTACATTTTATCATCAGAGTCAAATTAAAACTCTCTCTAAAGTGCTTTTCTTTCTTTCACAACTAGTACAATTATCTGTAAAGATGTATTTTTGTAGACCGCCAAACTTTTCAAGAAAGAGGTTTGTGTAAATAAATATTTTAAAAAAATAAATTGGTTTTCAGTATTCTGTATTTTAAACCAATACCTTAGTACTTTAAAAAATATTGTGTTTCTCTAAAAAAACAGCACTTTTAAAAATTAGGACAGGGTAAACAATGTTATCCCCTACAGAACTTCAAGTAGTTAAAACGTGTCAACTTTCTGAAGTGTTCCTATGATATATCGATAAGTCGTGGTTTACTTCTAACTCTATAAGTGGTCAGTTAACACTTGTGGTTTACATTTAAAGACAGACTCACTATATTACAAACTAGATTTACATGGAAAGATTAGTCACAGTCTGGTTTGAGACCAGGATTTTTTTTTGCAGTTTTCTTCTGTATTATAGGTAAGGCTTGATATCAAATTTGGCATTGTTCCCAATCCTTGATGGACTGCTTAGCCAGAAAGCCTTTTCTGTACATTCCCAGCTATTACCTTAATTACAAGTCCATTGTTCTACAAAAGAAGTTCCCCTGGACTTTCATGTTGGAGTGCCAATTTATGGAGCTAAAATGTAATGTAAAAACCTAACAATGCATCTTATTTACACAGTGATTTCTAAACACATAAATTGTAGCTTAAAGATACACACTAACAATATGGAGCTCTTACAAAAAAGGGACATTAGTATAGATAACATTAACAGAGTGATTTTGGCTGAAAATAGGGACACTTGGGAGGTATAATCAGTTATGCTTATACACTTCACATGAATAAAAAAAAAGAAAGAAAATAAACGTCAGCAAAGGTGATTGAGTTCTCGTATGAATTCCAATATCATATGTACTTGGTTTGTGTTGAGTTTGGATTTTCATATGATTAATATAAACTATTTCAATTTCAGTGAGCACTATGGAAACGTCATGCAGCCCTCCCCAAAGGATAACAGTGGCAGTCACGGATCTCCTATCAGTGCAAAGCTGGAAGGAGTCTTCTTCAGTTGCAATACAGAGTTTAATACCGGGAAGCCTCCACAAGATTCACCGTATGGAAGATACAGAGTTGAGATACCGGCTGAAAAACTCTTCAACCCAAATACTAACTTGTATTTCGGGGACTTCTACTGTATGTACACAGCCTATCATTATGTCATCCTGGTCCTTGCTCCCATGGGGTCACCAGGTGATGAGTTCTGTAAGCAGCGCCTCCCACAGCTAAGCCTCCACGACAACAAATTTCTGACCTGCACACAAGATGAAAATGGCCTAGTATTTCACCATGCCCAGGATGTTATCTTGGAAGTCATTTATACTGACCCTGTGGATCTTTCAATGGGCACAGTTGCAGAAATCATTGGTCATCAACTTATGAGTTTGTCCACTGCCAACGCAAAGAAAGACCCCAGCTGCAAGACCTGCAACATCAGTGTTGGACGTTAAGACCCCACTTGGGTTACCATGAAGCAGTTAACCCTCCCTTTTTCATTCTTGCCAGACATTTTGTCCGGAAGCATGCAAAAATGCAGCTGTCACCAAAAGCATACATGGAATATAGAACTTCTTAAATCCCACCCTTTGCTGTCTGATGGAACCTATGGTGCGTTGCATTTAAGTTCCTCCTGCAGCAAAGGATTATTACCCTTTGGGTACCAGAGAAATGAGCAAATCCTAAACATTGCTCGTAGAACTGGCACTCAAAAGCATAACCCTTTCACGACAGATGATGTGCCAGGACTGTCATGATAGCTTAGGCTTTGTCTTATCCCGTGTCCTGATGGGGTTTAATAGCTTTGTTTTGTTTGTTTTTATTTGTAAGTTTTATGCTGCTCTTAACCATTACAAAACATTTTAATATTTAGATGTTGGAAACTTTTTTTTTGTTTTCCCCCCTTCTTCTGTTCTTTTGCCAAAACATAACTAAAAACTATGTATACTGCTTTAGCGAGTAAAACAGAAAATCAACTCTGGCTTTATTGGGGTGTTTAAATAGTGAACATTTTAATCTACTAAAACTATTGGGATAACGCAAATAAAAATAAAAAAAGCATGAAAAAAGTAACTGCAGCATGAATGAAGTCTCAAAGCCTATTAATACAAAAACACTTCCAGCTAGTTGCTTGGCAGTGTTTAATGTTAACGATATTAGCAAACAGGAAAAATACTGTATTCCACCATCATAAATATGATAGAAAAATTTTATTTGTACCGTTGTATAAAATATTTACAATCATATAGAATATATAGAACACATTTTATTAGCGACTGTATACATTTCATAAACCATTTTCCCTTATCAAAGATGTAGACTGTAAACTTCATAGTCGTGTATACGTTCCTGTTACTCTTGCTTCAAATATTTTAATTAAAAACAAACAGAAGTCATTCCGATTCATACAGTATGTTGAAAATCAAGTCAATATAATGGAAACCATCACAAATTTCATGAAAATCACTTGCAAATGGTACTTTTTTTTTCACGCCCAATAAACAATTTTAAAACGTCTGTCTTTAAAATCATGCATTTTGGATACAAGAGATATAGAAATGTTTGTGTCGGTAGGAATTTTATAAAAGGACAAGTGCTTAGCAAGATAGCAAAAAACAGTTACTGAGTGTCTTGTTTGTTTTTTTTTTTCATGTGAGTGCCTGTGTGAGACAGGTGAAGACAAGGGAATCTTAGCAGCAATAAATCAGTTCCACAGATCTTTTCATAGAGATAACACTTTAGACTGATACAATTGAAAACATGACCAAAACAGGAGTATATTAAATGCAGCTTTGCACATATCAACATTCTTAAAAAGGGTAGAGGGTAACAGTGTCCGTTAAAACCTCCCGAAAGTGCAAAACATATTACTATTTATATTGTGTCTACAATAGAAAATGTCAATTGTCCAGTTCACGATTACAGCAAGTCTGATAGCTTTATGAATAGGGGAGGGATTATAAAGTAAGGTATACCTAAAAACAGTGTTTTCGGATATCTTTCTTTTTAAATGAAGAATATTTTGTACTAAATTGCTAATTTAGACCTCCATTTTATAAGCTTTGGAAATGATTCAATACTGTTAGAAAAACATTCCAAATGTTTTATCTACAAAAATTCCCATAAAATGTAATGGAGACCTTTGTAGAAAACATATTTGGTACGTTTTTCGAACAGTGTTGAATCATTTGGAAAGCATAATAAACCCAAGGTCTTCGATGGTGGAAGAAGCAGTTTAATATTTCTGCTTATTACACTCTCTTAGAAGCTTGTTATTGGAACACAATGAGCAGGGTGAGTGCAAAGGAAACTTTAAAGCACGAGTGCCCAAAAGGTAGATCACCAGATGTTGTAGAACTAAAACTCCCATAATGCTTTGCGTGCCTTTAGAAGGACAAAGCATCATGGAGGCTGTAGTTTTAAAACATCTGGAGATCTAGCTTTTGGGCCCCCGTGCTTTACAGGGTTTGTTCCCTATATAGTAAATCATAGCGAGCTGAAAACTAAGCATTCAAACACAACTATTTCCCTATTTCGGACTATACTTTTAATTAGACAATATAGGCTACATTAGCCAAATTGTGACTATGTGGAATCTGAATTGAAGTGTCAGTTCTCCACAATCTACTGTATATGGAGTCAAACCCTCGTTGGTATTTACTTCTAAAAAGGAGTCCCCCCCCCCAAAAAAAAAATTGTTTTTATTTATCAACCTAGGGAGCATTGATATTTTTACCTATATTTGTGCATGAGATCAAATTGTAAGAGGGTTGTTTATTTTCCAGCCACTGCACTTATATACATAATTATAATCCTCAAACACATCTGCTACAGGGAAGGCATAATGGGCACTATATTAGTAGCTTTAAATAAATCTGTAACTGTTCACAATTACTTATAAAGCTACGGCATTCAAATTTAAGATGGCTGCTGCCTGTAAGGGGATACTAGCAAAATAAGAGGATTGTAAAATATATATATATATATATATATACACACACACACACAATAGTTTAAAAATCACTTGGGCTAGCTCTAGACAGTGGACATGCACAACACAAAAAGGAAAAGATATGACATTTTTACAACCTCCCTTTAATATTAACCCTGTCCGTGGCTCACTGAAAGGGTTAAACTGAATTTATTGCTGGGTGAGCTTCAGCTATTGGACAACATTGCTTAGTGCAAAAGTGAGAATCTAAAATAAAAGTGTTGCCTTTGTAAGTGAACTTTACTTGTGACTAATCAATAAATGTGCAAATTGATGTGTTTGGTTTCCTTACAATTTACATAGAATAATATTATATATATGCAATGCTGCTTTAATTTTACAAAGAATTTATAAAAAAATAACCTGTTGAAAAATACTTTGCTTTTACAATATATTCAGAAAGATATATGAAACTTAAAAGACATACAATTCCCCCTTTATTTCCCCAAGGTAACATATTTTTTATGTTGTGTGTATAGTTTCCCACTGAAAAGTTAAAACCTGCAAAGTAGAGTTTTTAAATTGCTCTGCAATGGGGAATTTACACTGTGCTAAATTAAGAATTCGGCAAGAGGTTATACAGTGAAAACAGTAAATGGACATGCAGATTACAAACCTGGCACACAATAGCCAACTATGGAAAGTTTCCAAATGGGCTGACTACGATGATCTTATGTTGCGTCCATTTAGTATATTTCCTGCTGTCCAATCCACTGTTTGCCAGCTAAGCCCCTACATTATAATATAAAGCTGGGGTAGGCAAGCTTCGGCACTCCAGGTGTTGTGAACTACATCTACTATAAAGATCTTACAGTCATAATGGTGGCGATGCATCATGGGAGACTTAGTCCACAAAATCTGGTTGCCTACTCCTGATGTAGAGTTTGGCGACTTGAAGGCCCTAGCAATTCTTGTACCACAATCCTCATTATGTTCAGACAGTTTATGACTGTGGCTGATGTGGATTTACAGAAACAAGAACTGTAGGTGTTGCCAAAACTACTAAATAGCTTATATTTTGGGGAAGTGAGGGGAGTTATGACTGGAAGAGTGAGAAATGCATGATAGATTGATAAAACTTGCCAATAGTCTTCAGAAGGTGTTCTGTCCATTTTCATTGGTTACAGAACAGTCCTTTGGTTGAATGCTGTAACATATGAATATTGAAACATACAATATTTCAAGATTTTAAACCTCTGGGCAGCAAAGGAGTGAGTATATTGCACAACCCTGCACCATGCAAAATAAATAAAGTTTAAAAATTTACAAAAACACAGTTCAGAAGAAAAAAAAAAAAAGATAATTACAGAATATATACAATCTGCACAGGGTAGCAGTATAGTTAATCTTTCCAAAATCTGAAATACAATATTTAATTAAAATCTCTCTTTTCTAACTCAGTTGTATGGAAGGCGCCTGCAACAACTTGAAGGCACTTCTGACAAGGAGTCTGCTTGCAAAAAACACTTTAGGAGAATCATAAAATATACAGGATTTAAAACGGAATTCTATATTACAAACAAAGGAACAAAATGGCATATGTGGTGAAAGCCTTATTAAAATTAGCCCCGTGTGATGATCCTCTAGAACAGACACAGAAGTAACCGTAATGCCCTTCAGCAGGTTTTCTTGAAGACTGTAGACAGCGGTGACCCCCCTTTTTTTGCAATTCTTGCTACTGATATCCCTACCAGGTAGTGTATACCATTTAAAGTGCATCAGGTTTTCAGTGTTGTACATGAATGTGCAGAAATACAGCATGTTTTTTATTAATCTATGAATACTGCTTGAAGGAGTATTCATATTAAATAGTTTTAGAAACATCTTGCTTGCTTATCAGAACCTCCAGTAATCGAAGTTTAGCTTTTATCTGCTTGTATTCACAGTACTCTTCAGCCATCGGTATTCTGTCTTCTTTTTGTACACTCCTAAAATGAGGACAACATTCGGTTATTAGAAATGAGCCAAACTATGGAGGAAATGTAAGATCAGTGTTAAAGATAGAGGTACAAATGGAATACGTTTAAATATAAGAACAAGTCAATATAAACAAATGCATTTTACATTGACCAGGTAAGTGGTGTTTAGTGGAGTACCCAACACGTCTAGAGTTATCAGTGGTGAACACCCGTATTCTAAGATGTCTCACTTTTCATCCTATATACAAATTAGGATGGGAGTTTCATTTACAGGTTAGTAATGAATATCCCGTAATTTGTTGGCTGATGCCAGAATATCTTACCTTCCCGTTTGTCTTAAAAAGTGCTCTTCAAATTCTCTTAAAGCTTTTCGTAATCTCTTCTTGTCGGCTCTTGTCTCCCGAAGCTGATCAAGAAGCTCTGGCCTAAAATTAGAACACAATAATCTTAATTATGATACAGTAGTAGAATCCAAATTTTAAATATTGATTGGGGAATATAGACTGTATGATATCCACACCCAATAATTCAAGTAACAGAAATTTCCCATTCCTTTCAATAATAATTTTTATACATGCCATTATTAGCACATCTTTATGATTAAATACCACAGTGATACTATATGAACTATTTAAAGTTTTCACTGAGGCACTATAGAGTCAGATGATGAACCTATGAGAAAGTCCTCTAGTCTCAGAATACGTGTGAAGCCTCTAAATTATTCTTAATCAGTCCTTGGAACAAAAGAAAATGGTTTCTGAATCAACAACAGCAAGCCTCACCTTGAATGATACAAATATATTCAGACACACACACATTTGCATACTAAAGACCTATCTAGAAGTGGCCTTATATGACCAGCTGCATAAAAGAGAAAGTTCTACAGTAACCTGACTCATGGGAGATAAGAGACAGACTCTTCATTAACAAAAGTGCAGAGCATAAGTGCACATGGGTGAGTTTGCCTCACGCCAACTTGCATGGGTTCCCCGATGCCAGACCCCTATTTGGATGATAATGCAGAAGTACCTACTTTTGCATCTGTAAAGTCAATTAAGCCCATCTTTGCATGAAATCCACTGGCTGAGTAAATCAGTTGTCGTTCTAAGCCAATGAGTTTGGTCCAAATAGGAACAAAATGTCTTTATATATTATGGAATATGAGCTTATACTTTAAATATACTTGAAGAGTTAGCTAAACTGTAGAAACTGAGAACTCAAGTAAAACATATGCCTACTTACCAAGGAATGGCCCTAGGGAACTCCTAGTACCATAACCACTACAGTATAGTCGTTATGGTGCCTAGATGAACCCTTTACACTGAAAATGCCACATTGCCAAGGCCATATTTGAGTAATTTGTTCAGGAAAAGTTAACAAGAAAAAAGATCAAATTTATATATTTTAAAGATGCATGGGCAAGGGGGGGAAATACATTTTCAACAAACTGCAAAAAATAAGTTTTCATATTTTCAGATTCGTATAGGAAAAACCAAATCCATTGTGTGAGTAACATTCTAAATTTGGTGAAGATGCAAGAAATCTGCTAAAATGACAAATGCAAAGCAGTACAAGCAGGGCCGGTGCAAGGATTTCTGCCGCCCTAGGCAAAGATCCATCTTGCCGCCCCCCTCATGTCACTCACTCGCTCACAGACATACACACACACACTTACAGACACACAGTCACTGACAGACAGACACACACACTGACTGACAGTGAGTGAGTGTGTGTGTGTGTCTGTCGGTCAGTCAGTCAGTCAGTCAGTCAGTCAGTGTGTGAGCGTGTCTGTCGGACAGTCAGTGTGTGAGCGTGTGTGTCTGACAGACAGACACACAAACACAGACACACAGACACTCACTGACACACATACATACACTCAGTCACTGACAGACACTCACACACTCTCACTGACAGTCAAACATTCAAACACTCACCTCCCTGGGGTCCAGTGTGGGGCAGCTCCTTACTCCTCCAGCACGCTGTTTAGTATGTCGGGGCTGGAATGACATCATATTCTGGCTCCCGGCATCACAGAGGGCGTGCGAGGGAGGAGTGAGAGACTGCCAGAACAGCCTGCCTCGCCGCCTTCCTTCTCCACCCCCTCTCCTCCGAACACTGGGATTTGTTGACAGAGCAGGCATCTGCCATTAAGGTAAGCAGGTGCCTGCTCTGCCTTACCTAACGCACAGCTTCGGGGGCGACCTGAGGTGGCCAGATGGCCACCTCCTAGTCCCCCTGTGACAGGAATCCTCTTGGCGCCCCAACCTTTGGGTGCCTTGAGGATTGGCCCGGCACTGGGGGAGGCAGCTTGAGAGCCACTCACCTAGCGCTGCGGACCCAGACAGGGGCAGGCAGCCCACCAGGGAGCATTCCAGTGGGCACCCTGGCAGGCCGGCGCCCTAGGCGAATGCCTAGTCGCCTAATGGTGGTGCTGGCACTGAGTACAAGAAACTTACTGCTCCAAGACAGGGAGTACTACATTTAAAGGACAAATCAAACTCAGAGATTGTGTTATGTGATTGTCATGGAAACTACATGTAGTTTTGATCAGTAGTCCGTAATTAGTATTATCACAGACACAAACAATGAAATCACAACACTTATTTGTGGTTGGGGCAATATTGCCGTAATGGTTAGATAACACATAATTAGCAATAAATATCTTAGTCAATATCACCGGTCAGTTGTGGTGTGCCGGAACAGACAATGCAGTAGGCCTATAATAAAGAAGGCAAAAAGAAGTGTACCATACAATTACATTCATTCTACAGTACCTCAAAATTACTTGGAGAAGTCACGAAATGCCTGACAAATCCCTAACCAGTTCAGGTATAGATTATGTATAAGAGGACGATTTCCAGCATCCCATGCCCTCTGTTGCAGAGTCTGGACGTAATTCTTGGAGTAGTCCTGGCTCTAAGGGATGCTGGACTAACTGTGTATACTCTGCGAGATGGAGCACCAGACCTTGCAGAGGTATTGGGTAGAGACCGTCCCCCAGTGACTTGGGAACGCGAGACATAAGATTTATACAAAGCCACCATTGGTATGATCCATACAAAATGCCGGCAAGCTAGCTATTGCCAAGAGGCTAAGAATTCAACTAATGAGGGTGACAGGTGAGGCCCTGCTAGTTGCCAAGCAGCAAGAGAGGCTCTATCTATGCGTTGGACCGAGGGTCGGTAGAGGCCACCGAAACGCAGGTGGCGGGGTGATGGCTCCTCGGTGATTACTAAAGCATAAGATAGAATGGGAGTGACCGGTGAGGCTCTTCCTATGCAACAATGCGAGGCGAATAACTATGCGTTAGGCTGATGGCATTGTCCTCAGAGTATGAGGGGATCTCCGAGCATGAGGATGGGTGTTGGCCTCGCGGGACCACTAGCCTGTGGAATAGAAGCCAGAAACCTATCATAGTGGGCCCAACAACCAGTACTATCTGCTAAAAGGGGACCTCAGCGTGGGCCAAATCGTGGACCCCGCCAGATTGTGGATCCATTGTAGAATGGTGTCTGAGAACGTATGCCTCTTCGTGGCCAGATTGTGGATCCATTTCGAATAGTGACTGAGCACGTATGCTACAGTGTGGACCGGATCGAGGAGTGGAATGAGTAAAAATTACCTACCCCCCTAGTGGACACGAGGCAAGAAAGGCAAATGCTGCCAGGAAGGTTGAGCTTCTCAGCAGAACCACAGTTGGACAAAGTGTGCCACCCAGGGAAGCGAACCTTAGCCTAAACCATAGAGGCATGAAACCGAGGAGGGTATAGGATCATGGCAAGAAAAAAAAAAGAAACGACTAACGATCAAGAACCAGCAGGCGACGCCGGAGAGAGAACAAAGACCTGGCAACCAGAGCACAGAACACACCAGCGACCATTACGAAGTCGCAACCCAGCGAACCAAAGCGCACAAAATGAGAACAGAGCATGGGGAAAACCAGACGAGCATCAAGAGGCAAGCACAATCGTAAAATACAAAAAAAAAACAAAACCCATGTAGCAGAGCCACACATCCGCAACACCACGAAACCAACCAGCCAGTAGCACAACAAGAGAGAAACTGCAGCAACCCAGCAATCCAAGCCCACCCGGAAAGAGCTGCAATGAAAGCGCCGAACACGGCACAAAACAGCAAGACACACGCGAGCAGTACAGCCCACGGAAGGCCGGGAAAACCCACACCCGCAACCAAAAAATAATAATTAGACCCACCTGACAGCTCAGCAACCCACCCAGCCAAGCCCCCTTCCCCACCACCCCCACGACAGCTGACTGGAAGGGGTAAGAGGTCCCAGTCCACAACCCACCCTACTTAGTAGCCTGGCTCCTTCCCAAGGACACAGTGACAGCCCACAAGCTGTAGGGTGCTGAACTATGAGAATCCTGCCACCATGAAACAACCCATCCCAGAGAGAGAGAGAGAAGGGGAGAGAGAGAGAGAGAGAAAGAGAGAGAGAGAGAGAGAAAGAGAGAAGGGGGAGAGAGAGCGAAAGAGAGAAAGAGAGAAAGAGAGAAGGGGGAGAGAGAGAGTAAAGGAGAGGTTACAGAAGGGAGAGAGAAGAAAGAGAGAAGGAGAGCAGCTGGGAGAGAGAAGGGTGAGAAAGAGGAGAGAAGGAGAGAAAGCGGAGAGAGAAAAAGGAGAGAGAGAGAAAAGGAGAGAGAGAGAAGGAGAGAGAGAGAGAGAGAGAGAGAGAAGGAGAGAGAAAGAGAGAGAGAGAGAAAAGGGGAGAGAGAGAGAGAAAAGGGGAGAGAGAGAGAAGGAGAGAGAGAGAGAGAGAGAGAAGGAGAGAGAGAAAGAGAGAGAGAGAAGGAGAGAGAGAGAGGAGGAGAGAGAGAGAGAGAGAGAGAGAGAGAGAGGGAGAGAGTTTATGAGATATGCTTTTTCTAAAACCTCTTGAGAGGAGAACAGGAAGGGGATTATTTTAAAATGGATCCACATATCACCATTTAAATTTCTTTAGTATAGTTTCATCTCAGTATTCTAGTAGTGTTAATATATTAATAGTACTGGTATTAAAGCAATTCAGGTTGAGGTCATTGAATATTGCGTCAACCAAGTTCAAAATGAAGTGCATTCCACCATGTTTGGCAATGAAAAGGAAATACGTACATGGATGCCTCATGTAGATTGGACATTGACAAAACCAGCAGGCGCCCGGCAGCAGCAGCAGGACCACAGTAAAACGATGCAGGCAAGTGTAACTCGCCAGGCAAAAAACGGTAAAGTGGGAGAGAATTTGATGCCCTTATAAAGGGGACAAAAGACCCTCCCACAACTACAAGCCCAGCCTTAAATATGTAAATATCAGTTGTATAAATAAATACAGTCTTTTTTTTTTTTTTAGCCCAAATATTGACCTAATTTTTGCCAGCCTTATCTTTGTTAACTAGTTTAATAGTACAGTCTGAGAAAACCCAGATTTATATCCCCACTTCTATTTTCTATAATCAAAATTTTGATTCATACAAACACACCAAAAAAATGAAAACAAATGAATGAAACCATTTAGGCCAAATCCCCAAACCCACAATTCACTAAGTATATTGCGTAAGGGGTGTATGCATTAATGTCCATGGTGCCAAAATAATGCCTTGCTTTCCAGTCTCACCATTAGCACTTTAGCAAGACAACAGTAGGACAGAAATGTTATTGTATTTAAATTTAAACCTTTTTAGGGCCAGACAGCAGAGCAATGTAACGCAATGTAATGAAAAGGGTACATTTACCAAAATGGATTCGGAAATAAATAAATAAATGGCTTGGTTGTTACAGAGTAATAAACATACATTATTAAATTATGTTATGCTAGTTTTCACAGTAGGGTTCATCTTTAATTAGGTTTTGAAAATACTGTTGTAATAACAGTCCCTTAATTAAAATGTAAGACTGTCATTATAAAATATATAATCATGTTATTACAAAAATATAATTGTTGACTAGATAAGGACAAAAAAACAAAAACAAACAAAAAACACTTCACTTCAAGTTCCATCAAAGTTCCAATTATGAATGTTACTCAGCACTGAATGTTACTCAGTTGGTGCAATAATGCAAAACCCCGAGTCCTGATGTGTAAGAGTAACAGGGCAAAGGGGGGTGGGGAGGTTTTGGAAGAGTAACAAAACCGTACAGCTTCCTTCATTCTCTAAAACTCAAAACAACTGCCTTGCAGCTAAAATATAAAGTTGTCAATATTCAAATTAATGCTGATTCAATAGCACTAGGAGAATGTGTATCACTAGTGATCTATGTGTAGCCTGCCCAGTGTAGGGCTTAACATGGAGTTTGTCGGGCAGCCTGGTGTGCATTCATGTCACGCTGAAATGCCCCTTCTTTGGACAGTCCTGCCTATTTTGAGCATTGCCAGTGATGCAAATACCCCTTTAGGTCCTCCTACACCACTGTCACAGCTACATACATAAAATATAGAACAGGGTAAGTGGGACTAAAGTGCAGATTAACCTAATTGCAGGCAAGCCACTAAAAAGGATCACTCCACAAATCCCATGCAAATTAAAAACAAACAGTCGGTATGGCTACAAAGACCTACAGTATAGGGCGCTACAATCACTTCTGTGGTGATATATTTACCGCTCAAAAGGAAATTATCAACATGTAAAAACAATAGGGTAAAAAACTCTCACACAAGTGATTGTGGCGCTCTATACTGTATGTCTTTGTAGCCGTACAAACTGTGTTTTTCAGCAACATACAACCCAGTGTTAGGATATATGCTTAAGGGGGTGGAAAATTGGAAGTCATTGGTGAGGCCATTACTTTTTTCTAAAACCTCTTGAGAGGAGAACAGGAAGGGGATTATTTTAAAATGGATCCACATATCACCATTTAAATTTCTTTAGTATAGTTTCATCTCAGTATTCTAGTAGTGTTAATATATTAATAGTACTGGTATTAAAGCAATTCAGGTTGAGGTCATTGAATATTGCGTCAACCAAGTTCAAAATGAAGTGCATTCCACCATGTTTGGCAATGAAAAGGAAATACGTACATGGATGCCTCATGTAGATTGGACATTGACAGGGCTGGCTGTCTTACAGGCCGTTTTTCATCAAGAGGAGAAACATATGCAGGTTCAAGGTCATCACTAGAATATGTTAACTGTTCATCCATCAGTCCATCTGTCTCTGGTGCAGGCAACTCACTGCTATTTTGAGCACTATCATCATCAGAGTCCTCTTCTTCATGCTTAAGAAGAAGAAGAAAAAAAAAACAATTACTCCAGGGCTGCTTAACAGCAGTGTGTGAAATCTTTTGAGCAATTAAGTTATGTTGACTAATGAAACCAGAAAAGAACAGCTGTTTATCAATCACTCCATTTAGGTTTTATCCCAGGCAACTACAGTTGTGACTTTTTTTTTCAAAGCGCCACTTTAATGTGTAGTAATACTGCAGGTGCAGGGTTTCAACATAGTGGATACACATGAGATAATACAACATTATTTAGAGTTAATACAACATTGTAGTGTATATGTTCACTCTAAGTTCTCTTTATCTACTACACTGAATTCATTAATACATTTGGTGTTATTAATGAAATAAAGTAGTGTTTTTAGTGGCATCAATTAGATACCCTCCATGATCATTTTGCCACTTGGCAACATCCCGGTTTAGAGATCTACACAGGAATGGGTCCTACAGACAACAAATCCATCTTCTAAAAATAAATTGCATAAATGCTGAAAAAAATAAGATATGTGAAATAGGACACTGTTTGCATGGGTATCCATTTACAGGCTTACAAGCACCTGTTGCACTTTAGAAACATAGAATGTGACGGCAGATAAGAACCATTCGGCCCATCTAGTCTGCCCAATTTTCTAAATACTTTCATTAGTCCCTGGCCTTATCTTATAGTTAGGATAGCCTTATGCCTATCCCACGCATGCTTAAACTCCTTTACTGTGTTAACCTCTACCACTTCAGCTGGAAGGCTATTCCATGCATCCACTACCCTCTCAGTAAAGTAATACTTCCTGATATTATTTTTAAACCTTTGTCCCTCTAATTTAAGACTATGTCCTCTTGTTGTGGTAGTTTTTCTTCTTTTAAATATAGTCTCCTCCTTTACTGTGTTGATTCCCTTTATATATTTAAATGTTTCTATCATATCCCCCCTGTCTCGTCTTTCCTCCAAGCTATACATGTTAAGATCCTTTAACCTTTCCTGGTAAGTTTTATCCCGCAATCCATGAACCAGTTTAGTAGCCCTTCTCTGAACCCTCTCTAAGGTATCAATATCCTTCTGAAGATACGGTCTCCAGTACTGAGTACAATACTCCAAGTGAGGTCTCACCAGTGTTCTGTACAATGGCATGAGCACTTCCCTCTTTCTACTGCTAATACCTCTCCCTATACAACCAAGCATTCTGCTAGCATTTCCTGCTGCTCTATTACATTGTCTGCCTACCTTTAAGTCATCAGAAATAATCACCCCTAAATCCCTTTCCTCAGATGTTGAGGTTAGGACTCTATCAAATATTCTGTACTCTGCCCTTGGGTTTTTACGTCCAAGATGCATTATCTTGCACTTATCCACATTAAATGTCAGTTGTCACAAGGAGGAGGAGGAGGGCTTATCCCTCCTTTGATTTGTTATTGTAATGGAGTCTGGTTTTGATGTGTTTCATAAAAAAGATATTTCAGGTTTGTTTTTTTAATTTTATATGTTGCGCTCATCATTCCTCCGGTAGAATTTCACAGAATGTTCTTGCTCCAGATAATGTTAGCAAAGGGCAATACACAGATTATTATGTACTCTGAATGGCTTGCTGGTGGCTCTGCTCATCTTTACTAAATCTTCACAGTGTATTTCTTTCAAAGGGCTGGATATTGGAGGTGAAGTCAAGGTGAAACAGCAAGGGAATTGAAAAACACATCATGGATAGAATAGTCTACATAACAGGTTTCATTATTCGATATATACTATTTATTTTTTATATAACATAGCATACTTACTATTGTTGGAATCAAAGATGCACTAGATAACAGTTGTTTGATAATCCTGTATCTGTCATAGAGAGGCTTCATGAGACTTCTCTCTTGCTTTGTCCCCTAAAATAAAAGAAGACTTTGTTTTCAGAAAATGTTGCAAAGAAGTCAATTTTGATCAAACAAACAAGGCCTGAATAGCCATTGTTAACAGCTGTAGCTGTGTCTCAAACACAAGAAGAATCAAAGAGACTCTATTTGCACTTTATCAAAAACTACTTCATAAAAATAAACATCAACAGAACATAATTCTTTATGCATTAAAAAAGATCATAAACAAAATAAGCTGACTTTTTCAATGTATTTTGGTAAATATTAAGGTAGATATAAAGCATTTAACATTTCATTCCTTAACCAGGCTGTGGTTTTACTTTAAGAAAAAGAAAATTCTCTCTATTTCCCTTCATTTTTGTCAATATTCACCACATTTATTTATTTATTCAATACATGAGAAAAAAGAGGGATGGGTAATGTGATCTATGTCTTTAGTGCAGTTCCATTTTAGTTGGTAAGCTTATTTACTCACAGTTACACTCCCTGGTGGTCCGATGGCATAGTGCAGGCACTTGCTTGCTTTATTATGTTATTTATATAGCACCAGCAAATTCCGTAGCGCTGATAGTGCTTTAATAGTGAAATAGGGCGGAGGAGACAATGTTTCACCTCTGACAGCAGTTCCTCTCCTCTAACAAGCCCTGCATGTGCTGAGCGTTGCCGTGGCAACCCGCGGTAATGCTCAGACAGTCAGGGCTTGCTAAAGGACACCGCTGGAGGAGGCATTTGGAGTGTTCGGGGCCTCCTCTTTAATATACTACACAGCAGCGAACACACACACCCCTTTATATCACACAAATAACTGGATGGATTGTTAGGTTATTTCAGTTAGTTTGTCCACCCCAAGCAAGTTTACACTTTTTGTAAAAAAAAATAAAATAAAAGGAAGAGCTAATTGTTTGCTACTTCTGCTTTTGAAGATTGTGTTACGGATATCGGTTTTACAGTAGCAGTAAGCAGAGAACGTCTTAACTGAAACAAGTAAAACAAAATATAAAACTAATGAAGATCAATGTACATTTTTTTTTTTTTTTTTTTTAATGCAGAGGTTGCATCAACCAACTCATGTTACATAGACCTGTAATACAATTAAATGAAATAAAACAAGAATATACACACACACACACATATATATGTTTCACTCATTTGGCCATTAGAATCGGCTTATCACTCACATATTTAAACTGTTAATACAAACTAGACAAATCCTTAAACTTCCAGGCAAACTTAAATGTAAGTCATGATTAAATACTAAAAGGCAAGGAAAATTTAACTCATCTGTTCAATAAGGAATTGGCATTTTGTAAGAATAGAAGAAATTTTATACATGCAATTTAGATTCACACCGTGTAATTGGAGAAACAATGAGTTCCATATAAATGTGTTATCATGGGAAACTGTATTGGCATCCATAATTGATCATATCGAAACTACAAAGCTCTCAGTGATGCTACCAGCCTTACTCACGAATGCATGAATTGTCAGGACTTCACACCTAATGGCAAAATGGACTTTGAATAATGTTTGCAATTTGGCTATTTTATGTTAACATTTGAAATACTTTGAATTTGACTGTTTAGTGAATTAAGGGGAGCAAGGGTGGGCTTTTTTTTATTTTTATTTTTTTTAAACACTATAGGGTCAGGTAAACAGGTTTGTGTTCCTTACCCTAGAGTGTTCCTTTACATTTAAAATTCACTTTAAAGTCTCACTATAGTGAATAACTCTGGGGAAAAAAATTACAATAAATAAATAAAATCTAGCTCAAGTGAACAAATTAGAAAAAGAATAAGAAGTGGACTTATGAAAAACTTGTATTTTAGGAAACAAATCCGACTAAAGTAAAAGCAATAATGCATGTTAAAATGTGAAAGTAACTATGAAAGGACTTTGTGGTATCTACAAACCCTAAATTATTAGAAGATTTAGAGGGTAAAACAACAAGGGGCTGTAAATGCAAACAAATGTACAAAAGTTACAAAATTACTTTACTTGATGTGTTTTGGCGTGGATTTTTAAATATAAATAAAAAAGCACATTACAGTTGGATCTTAATTTACACTAAGGAGCTTCTCTACTACGCCGTAGAGTGGAAACGTTAAACAGTTTTTCTAATAGGTCTTTATGTGTGGGGGGAGGGGGGAATCCACTGTGTCATTTATGTCATTATGTAACGGCTTATTTGAAAAATAGTGAAGTGCTACCATATCTGCATGCATCGGAAATCATGGAGAGAGAGAAGATATGATTCCTTCAGAAACCTAAGAGCCTTATTCGAGATGTTAAGGTGCACTGTATGTGTGCAACATGGAGTAACGTAGTATTTCTCATTTTTTAAACAGCAAAGTTCCTGCGGAGAAAAATAACACAAAATAGACACCACTTTAAGCATCTACCAAATGTTCTTCTCCGCACTCAACTTGAATTGAAAGAAATGGCCAAGACATTAAGAGATGAATAAAAAAAATGAATAAATCTTCGTTATACTCACATTTCAGTGCCAATGAGATCACATACACTGCTGTATTGAGAACGCATCCAGTTAATCTACCAAGCATATGTTGCATCTAGTATATTTTGCAAATGACATGATCGCAGGGGATGCAATTCAACAAAAGATTGAATATCCCTTGGTTGCAGAGTACATTGATACTTTTCTTCCTGATCTACAATCTCGATGCTCTATTCTCTTAAGCAGCTTAGCCCACTTACAACAAATAAGCAAAATCTAGATATTTTGCTCAGTGTTCAAATAGTGGAGGTCTTACAAACACTGCAAACACTTAATTAGTTTGAAATATCACTGCACATTAATTGATTTTATTCACAAATGCTGATAGACGTGACAGTCTGCTTATAGCAATACTTACAGGCCGTCCGTGAATATTTTCAAAATAGAGAAGGCATTTCTGAAGACTGATTTTTTCCAGATTCATTTGCTTTTTTGTCATTTCCTATTTAAAAAAGTTATTTACAAAAAAAAAAAAAGTTAGGAGGGAATCTAATGTATTTATATAAAAAAAAAAATGAAAATAAATAAACTACAAGAACACAAAATCTGCCCCATAGTACTGATCTCACTATGGACACAGGGATTCTGCAGTATTTAAGATCTGGAGAAGCTAGATCCTGCCTGGCTCTGTTCTGCTTTGTAGAGAAATCAATATTCTCCTACAGAAGAAGAGTGAATGAAAGGGGTGCAGCCGTCTGCACATGGTGTGACAACGGTAAATAAAATACTGACCAGATTATTAATCACTTCTATAATAAAATAGAAGTTATTCTAATAAATGCAGTCTCAACCACTATTCATGTTACTATCTCCCAAACACATTGCAGGCCTTGATCATGCGTGAATTTTCAAGTAGAACTGTGCAAATTGACTCACATCGGTTTCTCACGTGAGCACCAACATACCGTATTATGTACACAAGCACACACTATTTCTTAAATGAAGTATGTGAACATATCTTATAAATACACATAATATCAAGATGTTACATATCCCTCTCACACACACACAAAAAAAGCAAGAAACTGGTGTAATATGTTATATGCACACTCATTCTTAAAAGGTGTTTTTCTACATTATGGACATTGCTCATAGACAAAGACTACACAATACAAACACAATGTCCATATTTACAATGATAAAAAAGGATACATCAGTGAACAACACACCATTAATTGCTATAGTAGAACAACTTCTACATACGTGTGGCTACCCACACAAAAATAAATATATATAACGGACCTCAACTAAGTAAAAAGCATACAACTCATTTACATGTTGCTCAGTAATGAGAGGACAGATGTACTCTTACTAAAGCCTTTCTAAAAAAAACTAAAAGTAATGGCGTTCGTGGTGAGGAGAAGTAAAGGTGTAAGAAAGGATTTGTAAGGAAGGAGATTCACGTTATTTTTAAACCGGTTAGATACTCGAATACTGGCACACAAACTGTCGGCTATTTTAAACTGCCTTAAGAACTCCTTTACATTTACACCTTTTCTTAGATTTACCATCCTTTAATTCATTACGGACTGATTACATCATCACATCAATGATGTCACCATAAGAATCAGGGTCATTCCATCTTGAAATAAGGTCTAAAATCTAGATCTAGGACTGTAAGGTCAAAAAATAAATAAATATGCCCCGTTTGAATTGAAAGAGGATATCGAGCTGTTAAATATTTTAAAAGCAAATCTTTTTTCCCCATCCAGTAAAAACAAATTAACACTCTGCACACCTCACATGAAGCATGTCGAAAAAGTTAAGAACCGCCTATCCACACAATGAATATAACCTGAAAGTTTGGAACACGCAACAAGTGTTACGTAATAGTACAGGACAAAAAAAAAATATCTTAAACAGAGTGCCTGTACCCAGAGTTTGATATAAAATACTACTAGCAGTACAGTTCCAGAAAGCAGACACATGAATAATCAAACATGCGCTGTGTACACACTATATGCCAGTGCTTCTTTCTGTCCATGACATATATAGAAGAAAAAAACCTTTAAAGGGGAATAAAAGTTTATACATTTTCTAATAGAACTGGCAGACTAAAAAACTACCTGTACACCTCCCATAAGTAAACAATACCTTTTTGGCACGCTATGAATACTTCATTAGATTTTGTTCTTAGACTTACACAATTAAAAAGCTGACGCAAGTCCTATCAGAAAAAATGTATTCCAGAAACTATAAAAAATAGTTACATGATATTCAAGGTAAATTGTAACTACCAACCCCACATTTTCAATTATTTAAATGTAAAACAAAATATGAACAGTCAGCCAAATGAGTGGAAGGGGTACTAGCAACATGCAAATAAATAAACATTTAGAAAACACATCAAAAACCAAAACACAAATGCTATAGACCCTAAACAAAACAAAATAAAAAAACACATAAGAAAGGTGGGGACAAAAAGGTAGAGGTAAAACAAATTTAAAAATTAAATATATTTTCCCCTTTTTGGTTATCTGCAAATAAAGTACCCATTCCTAACGGAACCTTTGCCCTCTGATAACTCAGCGTATATTTTATTACTTTCAAGCTCCTTGTATCTTATTAGTATATGGCTGTCAAGCATCTGTATTAACCTGTGTCTAAAGTTCCCACAAGGATGAAAATCTTTTTGTTCATCCTTACTCATCAGTCAAAACTTTACTCTGACATGGAATTCCCTATGCATGTAACATTGGAGGTACTCTAAAGACCTTTTGTTAAATAAACAGAACAACTTTGCTTTACATTTGTAACCAGTGGTTTGTCTCCAGCAGATCAGTTATGTCAAATAGCTGAACAGCAAAGAAGCTCTGTTTGGAAGATAATATTGTGGCTTCTGCTGCTGACATGCAAGTCTACTGCAAACGGATATGGGACATCTACTGCAAATCGATATGGGGCAACTAGAGGATGAGAACAGAAGCAGCCCATTGTTCTATTCTTTGAAACCTTGCATATAGTTGAGTCACACCATGTTTAGACATCATGGACTTGTTCAGTTATCATTTATACCTTACGTTAAACCCAATTTGTATCTAAACAACCTGTGAAGTTACCTTTAAATTTTCTGGCAGATGAAGAAGTCGCCTGTTTTCTTTCAGCCTCTTCCATACATTTTCCACCGTTTCCTCTACAGATGTCATTGGAGTACTTGTTGCTCCATGTTGTTCTACCACAACAGATGCTATAGACTGTTCTTCATGAGTACTACCTTGGGACGTCCTCGGCACATTTTGATCCTCAGACAATTTTAGTTTAAGCTCTGTGATAAATAAGAAAAAAAATGATTAAAAAAATGATGAAAACATTTTTTTCAAATATTTCTATAACTATAATGAGCAGACACATTTGCCAGGAATGGAGTTTAAAATGTAACAATTAAGACTTGGTAAAGCACAATCGAGCAGGATCACATGCAATGCAATTGTTCCTTTCTTTATCGTTTATGTATTCGAATAGCATGTAGGCCAGAAATCGTAAACTCTGGTGAATAAATGCCTTGGAAAATTATTATTTGCAAACAATGAGTTGAGATGAAACCTCTGGACTTTTACTTAGCAGATAATTCAAATTTGCAAGTAATTGTGAACTCGACATCTTAATTGTACTTTGAAAAAGCCAAGTGTCTATGCGTAATTGAACACCGTATACACACACACAAACCATCTTTAATGGAAAAGTGTAAGAGCAAGCTAAAATAAACAAACAGAATTGTAAATTCTAAAAATCCTAATCTCAGTTTGTACTTTTTATATAATTAATTTCATACAAGGCAGGTTTTATAGGTGTAAATATAAAAATAAAGAACGTGTGGTACCTTTAAGTTGTTTACGAGCCTTTGCTAAATCATTCATCCATTTCAGGACTTCTAGATTAGACGTTTTATCACTATGGGAAGGCTAGAAGTAGAAGAAGAAAAAAAATCAATCAATTTAAGGACCAAGCAAAAAAATAAAATATATCTATTACAACTTCCCTTTGCGTTAAAAGATCATTTTAAAAGGGTAGCCGCACTTCTATTAAAGACTTTGTTTAATAATCTAAGGTACTGAATTATAAATTGCACGAAAACAGTCCTTCTACTTTATATATGCTAAATGAAAATATTGCACATTACTATTCTAGAAAATTGTAATTTCAATGTCCAATTAAAAAAAACAAAATAATATAGAAAATATTTTGATGGATTTTTATTATCTTTGATTTACTGGCATACTAAAAAAAAATAGGGTAAAGTCTTTCTGCTCAATAAGATCTATTCATATAGGACCATCTATTCATATAGGACTATTTGAAAAACAGACAAATTAATAGACAATGTAAAGAGAACATTATTATACATTGTGTCTCCTTCACCATACAATGCACACTCTGGCAATGCCTTTTACAGACTGCAGCAATGAAAAAGCTATATTTCTTTATCCATATGTTTCTGTCAACTATTGCCCCCTGGACATCTTGGTAACTTTGACATTCCCATAAACATCCCTAGTAGCTCAGAAGCCTCCAAACTCCACTCTATGCCTTCCTTCCATTGGTCTCATGCAATAGACGTATTGTTCCACTAAGCATGTCATTAGCACAATTGAGCAGCACATCCTTTCAACCAATTTTTCTAATTTACCTGTCTCCATCTTAGACCACCACCTGCTATCCACAACATTAAAGGGACACTATAATCACCCAGACCACTTCAGCTCAATGAAGTGGTCTGGGTGCCAGGTCCCTCAGGTTTTAACCCTTCAGATGTAAACATAGCAGTTTCAGAAAAACTGCTGTGTTTACATAGCAGGGTTAATCCAACCTCTAGTGGCTGTCTTCCTGACAGCTGCTAGAGGTGCATCTGCAATGCTGGATGCGAAATTCGCATCCAGCGTGCAGAACGTCCATAGGAAAGCATTGAGAAATGCTTTCCTATGGACTGTTTGAATGCGTGCGCGGCACTTGCCGCGCATTCGCATTCTGCTCCACTTGGGAGCGAACATCGGCTGGGGAGGAGAGGTCACCAGCGCCGAGGGAGCCCCGGTGCTGGATTAAGGTAAGTAGCTGAAGGGGTTTTAACCCTTTCACCACCAAGGGAGGGGGACTCTGAGGGTGGGGTCACCCTTAGGGCACTATAGTGTCAGGAAAACCGCTTTGTTTTCCTGACACTATAGTGATCCTTTAACTTTCCCTCTACCCAACCTCATGCACAAAACCTACCGTTGTTATGCACAAATGTATGTTCAGCAACTCTAATGACCTCAAGTCTCTCCTCTCTTCCAGTTCAACTATATCCTGTTCCAACTCCACAGCTTCCCAACACCCTTCCATATATGCTAGAGAAAGTAGAACCAACACCGTCTATTTTGACAGCAGGAACTCCCACCCTAACTTGCAAAAGTAACCAGTCATTTCCAAATGTAACTCAAAACAGATGAGTGTAACTTCAGGGTATCGAAAATTTGCTGCATTATACGTTTGTGCGCACTTCAGTAATCCATCTTCCATTATCATTACTACCTTCTTCCCAATAATACTTACCTCTCTTCCCTCCTGTCCCTGCCCTTGCACTACATACTCATGCACACAAAGTCAATCTTCAAGTCTGAATAGTAATAAAACAGTACTACATTTTGAGTTGTATAGTTAATGACATGTTAAAGACTAAATTAAAGTAACACATGCATATATACGAAACAACAAAAAAGGAACTTTCTGGGTTAAAATTGTATACATTTGAATGTAAGAAATACTGGCTCTGATTCAGAGGTCGTCACGCCGCCCAATGAATTAGTGCTAACAAGCCCTAAAAAATTACTCTCCCTGGTTAGGGAATAACCCTCAATTGAAAGTAAAACATGAAACAAAAAAATAGGACTAAAAAAAGAGTCCTGAGTGGAAGAGTAAGAGGAAAGAAGATGGGGGTCCCTACCTTTTAATAATCCTAAGGGAACACACAACAGGACAGGTGGAAAGAGATGTAATGAAAATGAACCATACAGAGTGGACCCTGGGAACCAATAAATAGCTAAGGGTCTACTCAGCGAATGCCTAATCTTGAAGTTCAAATGCCACAAATTCTAAATTTCCGAGAGACAGAGGTAATTACGAGAAAAAAAAACCCATACATTTAAATGTATGTTCTGTTTAATAAAGCCTTTTTCTGGTACTCTGTAAACAGTAAGCAGAAAAATGGCTTACAAAATAGGACCTAATATGGGATTTCAGTGGACCGCTTCATTTTATTCATGATCTTAAAGGAACCCTTTAGCCACCAAAACAATTTAGTTTAATAAAGCAGTTTGGGTGTATAGATCATGACCCTGCAATCTCACTGCTGAATTTTCTTCAATTTAGGATTTAATCACTTTGTTTATAGATCTCTAGTCACACCTCCCTGCATGCGATTTACACAGTCTTTCTATGTATGTATACACTTCCTATAAAGAGAAATCTAATGCTTACACTTTTTTGCAAATTCTACTTTATTTAGAATTTCCTGCTTTGTTAATAGCCCACTGGACCCTGCAGGACACTCCGGCGTGTGATTAAAGCTTAATTTATAGAATAGGAGATAAAAACGTCTAAAGCAAGTTAACATATGATTGAAAAGTTAAAACAAATTTCATGCACTCTGTTTCAGTCACAGAAGGAGGAGATGTGGATATGGCTGCATAAACAGAAACAAAAAGGGATTTAACGTCTAAATGACTGGGAGTTGACAAGCAAGACTGCAAGGACATGATCTATACACTAAAACTGCTTCATTAAGCTAAAGTGGTTTTGGTAGCTATAGTGTCCCTTTAGTACTTCCAGTTAAGGAGAAAATACATTTAGAACACAAGTGGTTAAACACATTTTCAAGAAGCAAACAGATTATACTACTCTAAAAGACTTTAATCAGGCAAACTGTTGAAATAAAAACACTTAAAAAAAAAAAAGGAGAAAACCCAAAAGTGCACAGTAGGGATTTGGATTGCAATAAACTGCATTAATTTGCATATAAATTAAGTAAACCTAACATTCACTGTAAATTTAAAAAAAAAAAAACACTATAGAAGATCCAATCTATACAGTGCTACAGAAGTTTATGTATCCAAAATTGTAAAGTAAAATGCATTTGTAATTAAAGAGTCATTAGTTCACTATAAGTGATGGAAGATGGAAGTGAATATATAAATAAATAAATAAACAAAAAACAAAAAAAACACAACAACTACTAAATGTTTACTTACGCGATAATTTTTTTCCAGCTCAAATTTGTCTTCAAATTTCCTGATCTTCCTCTTGAGACTTTGTATTTGTTTGGTAAGCTGCATTACTGTAAGAGGTTCTTTTGAATCTTCGCAATTACCTCTCGATGAACTTCTTGGCCTAAGAAAAACCAGAAGGCAATTATGGAGACTGTTCATCTGGCAACAAATGAACTTTGGCATCCACGTGTTTATCACAACTAATGGCAATTTAAAGTCAGTTCTAGGCAGCTATATGCATATTCTATGTAAACATGCCAGCAGAAATACAGCTTAACGTGTTAGCATCTGCAGAAGACATATTTATGTGTCACAGATGACCAAACAATTTCCTTTGGGGCCAGAGTCTGCACAAATATGGTGACATTTGTAGTTTTCATGGTGCTACATTTGGCACTGAAAGTTAAGTGATGGGCAAACAAAAAAGGGTCACCCATATTTGTTAGCCATTTGTAGTGGCACACATTCTTTTTAATAGATTGTGCCAACCAAGGGAGCACTGTCGTGTTAATCATGAGTCCCTTTAAATATATATAAAAAAAAAAAAAAAGGTGAAGAGACCAGATGTGCATTTTGTATATACACATACAAATACATACATGCATTTTTCTAAGAATGTCTACTAGATAGACAAGCATAACTCCATAAAGCATTAAAGATATACATTAAGATAATGCAAAATGTCCTTGGATTTCCTTTGAAAAACATATCTAGAACCCAGTTCTAGAGATATATTTAATATAACTGTTTCTGTATGACGGAAATTAACGGTCAGTGTCTTTATGCTAACCATAAAGTGTAATAATTTGAGAATAATATTAGTACTTTTATTTACGATTAAAAAGCCATCTAGTCACTCTTCTGAAATTTTAGACTAGACTGTTGATTGGTTGCCCTGTCTGTCAATTTACATAAAACATTAAAAGATCAAGCCCTAGGTATGAGCAACATGTACATTATAGCAGGTATGGCAAGATCTGCTTCAGGGATGGCAAGCAAAATAAATCTATACATTTATACACGGTGCTAGTAGATTCACAGATTAAATTCTACCTCTTCTCCATATTGTTTAAACAGGGAATTTTTGTCTAGCTTGTAGACATTTTTTTAAACCACTTCTGAAAATACAATTCCATTACATAAAGCACATACACTATGTATCTTTAAAAAAATATATATACAAATGAATGTACAGTAAAAAATTAACCTACATCATGAACTGCTGGGAGCTGGGAGGGGAAGGTGCAGATTCAGGATCCAAATTAAATCTCTGGCTTTGACTGAAGATCGAGCACCGTGGTGACAGCAGAGGATTGTCCCCATCAGTGATATGGAAAAGCAGCCGGCTGGTCCCAATGCCACGTGAGTCTTCAGTACCATGATCTGCATCACTCTGAGAGTCGCGGTGGGTCGATGCTGGTTCTAAAAAGACCCCCCCAAAAAAAGACAATATTGTTACATTTTTGGCAGTCAAGCAGTAAATGGTTGATCGAAAAGAAAAACAAAAATCCCACCATATCTTAACCTTATTGCCATCAGTATCTGCACTAGGTTCATTTTAGGAGAGACTTGAGTAGGTCCAGTGAAAATGGGCTAGATCAATCAGCACTATGGCAGGAATATACAATTTATATTCACAATTGATAAGCAAGTAGCCATTATTTATTTGATTTGGAATGAAATATGCTGTATTCTGAATGCAGTCAATAAGGAATTCTCCATTCCTGCTTTCAGCAACTCTGTGCGAATCGAAGAGACTTTGAATAGGTCTTCCTATGCAAATCGTGTCTTTGTATAGATCTTCCTATGAAAACAGGATAGTGTGGCTTGTTCAAAAGCATTAAAACTGCATGTGCTTTGGATTTAAAAAAAAAAAAATAGGGCTTGATGTGACATGAAGACTATTTTATGGAGAACCAACCTGGGTTATTTGTATTGTATTTTTAATCAACAATAAACACACAGCAATTTTGTTAATAGATAGGATGCTCAATGTTCCACTGGTTGGCTTTGGTATCAAACATCCCAACTATAAAGGCATTTGGCCAGTTATATGTGGATTAGTATGTCATTCACACGATGCACTATTTGAGTAAGTATATTGTAACCTTATCCAGTGCCACAGAGCATGCAACATATTGTTCTATAACGTATGTTACACAACAAATCAACAGGCTAGAGTAACTGGATTAATCAAGTCATTTAGAAGGAACCCCCGTTACTCTCATCTTGCGTGCTTCCATAATACAAGTAATCAGTTTTGTTTGGACTCTAGTATTATTTAATAACCATGGGATTTTTAATCCACAACAGCTGAAGTACCAAAGAACATCCAAGGGTAATTTTGAGAAATTACTTGGCATACTTTGTCTTTAGATGGAAAAGCCACTTGTCTAAGTGAAGATATTTGTGTAAGTATTTTGTAACCTTATCCAGTGCCACAGAGCATGCAACATATTGTTCTACAACCTATATTACACAATAAATCAACACAAACTAAATGGGGGAGGATGGGTGGTAAGGAGAGGGGAGAGGAGAGGAGGGGAGAGGAACACACAAATGATTACGATGTAGATTAGTATGATTATTACAAATGTTCATATGTATGTGAGTGACATCTGGCTGCAAAAGCAATGTGGAACAGATTGCAGTGATAGCTTGTGGCGAGTGAGACAAAAAACCAAAAAACCTTTCTTTATGTATTGCATTAATTCTGGACCAGCTCCAAACAGGAAATCGCAACAAATCTTTAAGGTTAAATTCATATCACAGTTCTTAATTAGGGTTTGGGCGGCAAAATGCTTGTTTCTCTTAGAGGCAATAAGCAAAACAGCAAAAATGCTAATACACATAAATGCATTTTTAAGCACCAAATTAAACACACAATTCTTTGAAGGCTTGTTTCACACCCCCAAAAAAGAAGGAATTACAATATGAAATATGTGTAGTACATCCATACAATACATATGCATACACACCCACACACTAATCAAAAAGATTAAAAGAATAAGATCCAACTGTATTTTCCCTGATTTAACTTCAGATACCACCTAGCTCCTGTAATCCACAAACACAGGCTACGAGAAAACAACCAACCAATATCAGGGTTAAAAACCCATTATCTCCAATTTGAATTTTTTTTTTTTTTTTAGAAAAATTACATATATATATATATACACACACACACACACACACACACACACATATATACATATATACATACATACACACACACACACACTACAAAACATGACTATATTTATATAAAAGACATTCTCCTCCCTCCCTCTATGCTTAATGCAGGTCAGCCTCAGTAAATGTTTGGCCACATTCAAGTCACACAGAGTTCTAAAACAACATGATGTTAATTGCAATTTGTGGGCCTTAATAACTGCTGATTTAATCATTCTTCTTTCCTGTAGTGACAGACATTACATCCCATTTCAAACAGTACAGGCTCCCTTGGGAGGTGCAAATGACAGGAGCAAATGCAGCAGCGTGCGGATTATTTTCTGCATTTTCTAGGTGAGCCAAAAGAACACTATTTTTATTACGTACAAAATATGCAATTTATCACATGGGATTCACGCTTTTTTGGGAACTGTGTTGCAAACTATTATTTATATAAAATTTGACACATATTACAAAGGAGGAAACATGCACATTGGCGTTAAAAGAAGAGATTCCGTGTTGCTTACCTGCATGGTTGGCACATTCAGTTGGCACGTTGTGTACTAATGAGCTGGATGCCTCTTTTGAGCCATGAGCCTGACCCACATCCTCCTGGGTTGGTAAAAAAGCAGAGCACAGATCAGTTTCAAGGGCCTGCAGTTTCAAGAAGGAATTTTGCAAGCAAAAGCAGAACATCAGGTTGGTTGCAAGGGAAAACCCTTCTTCTAAAATAGCCAAAGCAATAAATGAGCAGTGTTTGTGGTCCCCCTGCCTAGCAGTAGCAGCACCTTGCCAGCTACACTGTATGTAATCATGGATCTGATCCAGACACAGACCTTTAAATGGGGAAACCACCAGAGATCTCCTACGCAAATGTGACACGTGGGTTGTGCTGCTTGGAGACTCCTCATTTGTACAACTAGGATATGACACCCAGGGATGGTGATTCCGTCAAAACTGACTTCATTTTCTCAAAGATCAATGGAGCAGATAAAAGGAGGTGGGGGGAGGGGAGGAAAGGGAGGGGAGAGTGATCAATGGTGTAACGCCAGCCTCTCATTCATATACTGTGACATCACCACCCATGTCCTGATCATAGATCCCACCCTCTGAACCATTGAGAAAAGAAAAAAAAAATACCTCCATACCTTTACATGCAAAGGATGCAGCAAGAAATTGCAGCAAAGGGTTAAATGTGTGGGTGGGAGGTCTATTCCTTATTATACAACAGGGAACTGCAAACAAAACTGTCAAGTAAGGATTGATAACAAAGACCATTGTTCTTATTACTGCAGTTCGAGCTGGTTACCTCCCTGTAATGCTACCAGAACAGCAATTCACATATATTAGCAGCTGCTCAATGAGCCTGGAGCTGTATAGATTCTAGAGAGGCTGTTTGCATGTAAAATCTGCAGAGAAGGAGGTGGTCCAGGCGTGCGATTCTGCACGACCCCTCTCACAGTGATGCAAAATGCTGCATGCAACCTGACCAGACACTGTGACTCATTGCAAATCCCCCATGGCTCACCAATTACCTCCCCCTCCAGGGACCAGAGCATCCTACTGGAGATACAGGAGATAGGAAAACACCTGGCATCTCTGCTGATATACAAGTGCTATAGTATCATGTATCCTGCTATATAATAGCACTTTTATAATAGCACTAACTGGGGAATAAATACTCACCCCTTACACCATCTCCCCCCCCCCCCCCCCCAAAAAAAAAAAAAAAATTGCATTCAACACAAGAAAATTTTACATTTTTAAACATGTAAAGCGGTTTTGCACTCCATATATGATCCCAGACATGTATGTTTGGTTTACGCTGTTATGTACAAAAAGCTGCAATAGATTACCTATGAGAGTTAAAAATACAATAAGGGCTATATTTAAGAAAGAAACAGGGGCAACAGTTAGCACTCTGCCCCAGAATAGTACCTATTTGCTTCCATGGAAATTTTTCATTTCTTCATTTTGTGCAAGTCACTCCTAGCTTAGAACCCCTGGTCTTTTTGGCAGCTGCTTCTCATCCGAAAGAAGCAAGACCATATCACCTGACCCTAATGGCGAACCCTAACCAAAACTGCAGAACCCACAACCAACTCCTAGGATCAGGGTAGCCACTCCAGATGTTTTGGACTACATCTCCCATAGTGCTCTTACAGCCATAATGCTGGTGAAGCATCATGGGAGATGTAGTCTGCATCTGGAGTGCCGAAGGTTGCCTACCCTTTAGGAGCTACTAGATGTCTATATTTATAGCACCTCTACAATCTCAGATTTTAGCCTATGCAAGCTGCAAAAATAACATTCTACCAGCATTTTAGAGAACTCCAGAATACCTGATAAGTTGTTACTGGTTTGTTCGTTATTCTACTTTGTTTTGTTCTACACAGTACTTTTTTCAAACCAATGCCCAATGTGGCTGTAGGCTTACAATTTTTTGTCATAACACTTGAGCTGGCTTGATTTTCCAATATCCTGAACCATGGTACTGTTCTTTTGTTGCACTGGTTATGTAAACTTGCAGCCATTTCTTTGTGTTTATTACAAAATATTTCAATAAAAAGAAGTTAACATATGGCCGTTATGTATACTGTGACAATTTTTGGCAAGAAAGCGACATGGAAGGATGATTGTCAGCCACTTAAAAGCATCAATATTCTGCTACTTCTTTAAGGAAAGAGCATTTTTTTAATTGGATGAGAACCAAAATCTATACATCAGATCATAATTTAAGACAAGAACATTTTTCAGTATTTTTTACTGATGATTAATTCGATACAAATTAACAGTCGTGGATTTCCAGGATAATATGAGATTGTGTTTGTTGCCTATGCTTATTTCAAATTGTAAAACAACGGGAAGCTCTGGGGGTCAGATGAATGGGCCCCTTAAATTTTATTTACACCCAAGCAGAGAATGCCAGTCATTTTCTGCATATAAGAGTATGTCACGAACAGTTGACTTCATATATGGGGTAACTATAGCAGCAACCAGCTGTATCTTGAGGTGATAACATCCCTTTCTACCCACTTGCAGTGGTAGAATTTCTGATGTTGCTACAAGACTAGGAAGGGAAGAAAAACTCTAAACATCCATGAGGCTTGCTTCATTCCAGGATTCCAGATGTAAACCCAGGATAGCTTGACTGGGTGACCTTACTGGTCTTATAACGGTCTTGACATGGATGCAATTCAACTTGAATGCATTACCTAGTTGTGTCTAAGGTGTGGGTTTTTTTCGCTCTCTAACCACACCTTAGACACAACTCGGTAATCTCTAAATCCTGGACTGGTAAGGGCTGCCTTGAGGACTGGTTTGGGAACCAATGGGCTAGCCTGAAAGGAAGTAGCATGGAGGATTAAATTATATCGCTCCACAGTTCATGAGCCACAGAGATTGACAACATAAGACCTATGTCACGGTCCTAGTTTTGATCTGGTGTCACTTTTGGAGTAAACAGAGATGACATGGGAATGAATTGCCCTTTATGGTATTATCTACAACTAACCTAGTCCCCAAGATGATGGGAGTTTTCTTAATCATTAGCATTAGTGTTATCCATCTATGCTCTATTTACATTCTAAATAAAATGTCACAGACACAAGATAATGTTTTTAAAACATACTATCAAAGCATTATATTAATTATTCCCAACGACAAGTGAAGTGTGTGTTTCGCTTTCTTCGTTTTCCAATCGTTTTCCAATTTCTTGCAAGATAACTGCATAATATTGTAGCAACATTGACTCTGTAACATCACATGAACTACATCGCAATATAGCTAATTGTATGTCACTTCACGTACTGCTTGACATATTTTAACAGGCTGTGTTACTTTTAAGGCAATTACCACGGACAACAGTTTGCAATTCTTGAACATTTATAAAATAAAAAAATGCATCAATGCTTTGTGCTTACTATAAATTCTTTTGTTTGCATAAAGGAATCACAGGCTCCTATCCAAATCAGCATTGTGCTACGGAACCAAAAACTTAAAGGGACACTATAGTCACCAGAACAACTACAGCTTATTGAATTTGTTCTAGTGAGTAGAATCATTACCTTCAAGCTTTTTGCTGTAAACACGGTCTTTTCAGAGAAAATGCAGTGTTTACATTACAGCCTAGTGATAACTTCACTGGCCACTACTCAGGTGGCTGTTAGAGATCCTTCCTGGGTCATGGCTGCCTAAAATGCATCCAAACATTCAGTGTCTCCTCCCTCTGCATGCAGACACTGAACTTTCCTCATAGAGATTCATTGATTCAATTCATCTCTATGGGGAGATGCTGATTGGCCAGGGCTGTGCTTGAATCATGCTGGCTCTGCCCCTTATCTGCCTCTTTGTCAGTCTCAGCCAATCCTATGGGGAAGCATTGTGATTGGATCAGGCTACCACTTCTAATGATGTCAGCAGACTGCTTGTTTATTTTATTTTTTTGAGTCAAACAGCATGCAGAGTTACAGCCAGTAAGATTTTGCTATATTTATGGAGGCATGAGGGGCAAAGGGGGGCCTAGATGGTGGTTTTAACCCTATAGGGCCAGGAATACATGTTTGTGTTTCTGACCATAGAGTGATCCTTTAAACTATACGCTATTAACCCTTTTAACCAAAAAGCTTTTTATTGTGTTTCAAAATAGGTTTTTGCCAATTTTAAATTCTATTTTGATTATTTTCACAGTAAGTTATTATTTATAAAATTATTATTTATAAAATATTTTACCAGGAAACATACATTGAGATTTCTCTCATTGTTTAATATGGTGATAGTTGAAGAACACTATCACCATACTAAACACAAAACACACAAGCCAAGTACTGGACTCAAAACGTTGCCAGCCAAAAATACAACATAATTCTCCGGAATTGCAATATACACTCAAAATTCAAATCAAATTGATTAGATAGCTATGCAAAACAGGTGTCATTGTGCATATCAACCAGGCTTAGTCGGCTGCTAACCCTCCGCTGTGGAAAAGTCAATCCCCTAAAATAATCAAAACAGAACAGAGGGAAGGGCTATTACAGTGCACTAAAATGTAAAATATTTGGCATCATAAAAATTACTCCCTGTATAAAGCATGATGAAATGCAAGAAAATTCCTCGTTGTACACCACAGTCTGTTAATCAACGACCACTGTACTCCTGATATTTATACAACCAGCTTCCCTGTAATAACAGAATTTGGCAAGAGGGAGAACCAGCAGATACAAAATTTGTAATAATCTAACTTGATAGGCACTCTATACTGAATGAACACTGATGACCCGGGTATTCCAGAAGAGCTTCTATAATCAGATTTCTACACACCAAGTACCAGAATACATTGAGCTGTTCCTTAAGTGATATATAACTTAAAGCAGCACTGTCATGGCCGAATCCAGTTTTTTTTTTTTTAAACCCCACTCCCAACTCCACTACATCTAATAGTCCCCCTAGTCAATTCCAAATGCCCCAACTCTCCCCCCCTCCCCCCATTTATTACCTTTTTTTTTTTAAACTTAATTTCATGCCTGGACATAGGTCCTGGACGCCGCCATCTTTATGTGGGCAGATGAAGTTCCTGTGGAACACTTCATCTGCCCACACTAGCACTGTGATATTCCCACGCACTCTCAGTTAAACACTTGGGCATTCGCTATTGTCCGAAATTCGGACAGGAATTTAATCTATTCATTCGTCAGAAAGCCGAAGGAATGAATAGAAATTTCAGACGAACAAACAACTCCCTCCTTGTAATATGTAAAAAATAGAAGCGGCAGGGGAGGCGGGGGTGACTAGGGGCATATTTTAACATTAAGCCCCCACCCGTCTCCCATGGTTGGGGGCCGGGGGAGGAGGACAATAGACCCCCTCCCCATTTTCATTTAGGGCCTCCACCCACCGCTCAAGGGTGGAGGGGGACACAATAGGTTCCCCCCGATATTCATTTAGGGCCCCCACCCACCACTCATGGGTGGGGGCCGGGAGGGAAGACCATAGGTCCCCCCCATTGTCCTTTAGGGCCCCGACCCGCCGCTCATGGGTGGGGGCCACAGGGGACGCCATGTTCCCTGTTTAGTTGAATAACCCCCAATCGCAGGAGACAGGAAGGAACTCTGAACTCGTGGGGGACAATATGTCCCCCCCACTAGTTAATAGATGCCCCACCAGAGATGCCCCAGGCTGCTCATTGTTTACTAGACATGTCCCTACTTACGAAATAGCAAGTAGGGGCAGATTAATTACCAATACCAAGTAATTTTTACTTAGTATTAGTAAAGTTGGCTGAAAGACCAATCTTGGGCTTTCAGTAGATAGCTCCCTAATAACGTGAGAATTAGGGAGCTATCTACTAAGCGGTTGCAAAATGCAGCCGCAGCACGGATCAGAATTTCAATGAAATTTCAAACAGACCTAAAAGTACCGAAGGTCGTCCTAACATGAATGAACAAACGGTTCTCATTCTGTTAGGATGAAAGTCAATAGTTTCGCCAGAGTTCTGTCTAAATGACAAGACGTTCGGGATACGTGAAAGCAGGCATTGCGAGATCATGGAGGAAAGGGTTAGTATTGTGAGAACATTTCTCTGACCCACTTGATGTAAATGTAAACACTGCTGCAGGCTTTTTTACATTAAAAAGCCTGAAGCAACATACTATGCTCACCAGAACAACTACATTAAGCTGCAGTTGTTCTGGTGACTATAATGTCCCTTTAAAGAGTTTTGTCACCTTAGATAATACACAGACTGACTGAATAGTTGTCTGCTAGACAAACATTTTTTTTTATCAGTTTTGTTCTACTGATGTTCTGTATCAAATGCATCTGAATACTTTAAAATACATGTGATGACATCATACTCTACAATAGCGGATTTTTTTTAGCTTAACTGGTTAGCAGTAAGTTTACTTTATATTTAATGAGTAAATATGGGATGGGTTTAGGGAGGAAAAATGTCCTAATAGAGATTGATGTTAAAGTCAGTCAGTCATCTGCAAGTTATGTGAATGCAAATTCTTGCAGATGTGTAGAGATATATACACTGTTTAATGGGTGACATTCAAGTATGTATCTTCTAATATATACACAGTGCTAATTTCACCAGCATACTATCCCCACACAAAACATTGTGTCATGAAATTATTGGAGCATTTGCACATGGTGTGATCTGCCCAAAATGACAAGCCACATCCAACAATTCAGTTGTGTTCTAAGAACAAATTATGGCTTACTCCACTGAAAACCAAGGAATGGCAAATTCATTAAATTACAGAAAGCCTTTTATAGAGGGGGGAAAAAAACAAAACAAAACAAAAAAAACACAAAAACAGTGTGACTCCTTAACAATGTCAACACAAGCACAGTATTGTTTATTTCACTCGCTATGTGAAAGCTTGTGATCACCGAATCCTTGTTGCCTCAGTAGGAGATTCAGCTTAATGTCAGTTACCGCAGGGCAGCACAAAGCTTAGGTTTGATACAAAGTTCAGGATGATTCAAAAGACACAGAGGATCGCATACATCCCACTTGGAAATTATGTCCATAACAAAGTGGGCTTCGAGGGATGGCATCTTTCTATATTATAAAAGGGAAGTGTAGAGTTTCATTCCTCTAACCTTGAAGAATTGTAGTTCAGCCCAATTTCTTTTTAAACAGATTACATCACATTATGTTATATTGTACGTGCATGTTCTTAGTTTAGGATCTATAAAGGTGTACATGGGGTAAATATGTACTTTACAAGGGATTATGGAAGTACTGTATACACACGTATGTGGCACCAGGGTCGGATTAAGAGCCCATTGGGCCTGGTGCTGACAGTATGATGGACCTAATTACAGAATCTTAATCGACAGAAAACACAAACAGTTATACCTCCCAAGCGTCATGTATCTGGTGGAGGTGGTGTTGGAGGGAAACTCACAGGATACAGCTATCAGAAAACACATACCCTATGGTATTCTCGCACTTTCATCTTTCATATTTCCATACCCCCTAACAGCAGTGTCAGGTGAAGTAGGATCTCCGTGGGTGGGGTAATAGGCCACTGATGTGAATCACCAAATCAGAACCTCCCAAAGAGACAAACATGCCCAAAAAGGGGGCATGTCTGCATGAAAAACTAGATGGTCAGCCTGACATGCATTCACGTCAGGCTGACCATCTCATTTTTCACGCAGACATGCCCTCTTTTTGGGCATGTTTGTCTCTTTGGGAGGTTCTGATTTGGTGATTCACATCAGTGGCCTATTACCCCACCCACGGAGACTAACAGGATGACTAACCAAAGGCATACTGTGCACACAGCACCATGAGCTTGGCATAAATGCATCTAATGAAGAGCTAGCTCTACACTTTCTAAGGACTGTCCCCTAGCATACGCGGGTCCACTCTTCTTCTAACCTAACTAGCAGACATAAGCTCCCGTTATAGAGTCTAGGCAGAGAAAAAGTAAATGTAGTGAGTGTAGAAGAAAGGGAACATGCCACAGTGTTAGAGAGACTTAAGCAGCAAGAGCATTTGCATAGTGCGCAAAGTCAGCATTACCTTAACTAATTTCATTGTCAGCCAGTCTACACCAGTTTTGTTCCCCTACATCCCTCTTAAGTTTCCATACTTAAAGGGACACTATAGTCACCAGAACAACTACAGCTTAATGTTGTTCTGGTGAGTCTAGTTATATGCAGGCATTTTCATAGAAAAGGCAGTGTTTACATTGCCCCTAGGGACACCTCCAAGTGGCCACTCTCCAGATGTTTCTTTTAAATCAATGGTCCTATTCCATAGGCATGGGCATGGACATGTTTGGCACTTGCAACCATCTACAGCAATGATCTCTCTCTAGCTCACAAAAATCATCAAGATAGGTACATTTTGTCCATTTGAAGCAAATTTCTCAACCTTTTTTCAAAAAACCCAATGAATCCCCCCTTCCCCCTCCCCCACCCAATAACAGGGCTAGGGCCCACACACAGACTGAAAAACACAGATTTTGTCAGGGCAGGTACCTGTAATTTGTTGAGTCACAGACACAAACATGCCCTCATTTCCCTCCGCTCCCTAAATATGCAAGATAAAGACAGAAATGTAATAGCAATGGGTCAGGATTTTACTCTAGTCCAAGTACTGCACAACTCAGAGGGAGGGTATCAGGTGGATTTTGTCTATCCTTTAAAAGGGACAATTGGGTGCTTAATACCACTAGTATTTACCTTTTCCCCGACCCAGGGATTTCCATACATTAAATGTTACATTATCTACCAGCTACTTCTACCCCCTCCTTACATCAAACATTGGTCTTTGGTCAATGCTAAAAACTTTGCGCAAAATGAAATATATATGGCTCAAAGCTAACCCAAGTGTCCCACATTACAATACTAGCACACCCGGGCTGTCACACGACTGGCTTTCACACGACTGTCACACGACCTTCCTGCAGACAGGCTTACGCAGTAGGGACATACACACACACGTTCCAAATGCAAGGGACCTGCAAGTGTCCCACATTACAATACTAGCACACCCGGGCTGTCACACGACTGGCTGTCACACGACCTTCCCGCAGACAGGCTTACGCAGTAGGGACATACACACACACACGTTCCAAATGCAAGGGACCTGCGAGTCCGACGACAATGCGGGCCTGCGAGCCCAATTGAACAGGCAACTGTTTAAAATTGTTCTAGGTAAAACGTAACTGAAGACGTGCAAGCCACGCAGTTAATTAATTCAATGGAAAAAAACAAAAGATTATATTCACGGGAAAATAATATGACGAGGGACCTGCAAGTCCATTCAAAATATGGGCCTGCGAGCCCAAATGTTGATCATTCACATTTTCCAAAGCCAATCCTCGCATTCGTTGAAACCAACTCTTTCGCAAGTTATTCACGTGTTATTGTACTTGCTAGGTTAACGGAGACCTGCGAGTCTCACTGTTTAGTTTTCCCCTATTTGTGCATAACAAATAACAAATAAAAACATATTTACAAAAAAAAAAAAACAATACTAGCACACACGATGTCCATGGTAATTTAAAAAGAAAATTTTATATTATATATACATACACACACACACACACACACACACCCCCGCAATTAAAAAAAAATAGAAAAAAAAATAACCCATTCAATGACCTTATCTGCTCTTACATCATTGGTCTAGCTCCTGCTTGACTGGCTGGTTTACCACCTAACAATCAAAATGCAATACTTTGGAACTGTATTCCCTCCTACAAGGTTTGCCAAGTGCCGCTTTGTTAATGGCCAGAACAAAATGCAGCCAGTCAAATTGCAGGAAAACCGAAAGAGACAAAGAATTGTACAGTAAACTTCCCATAAGGTATCATTCTCCCTTCCCCCACTGGGATGAGGTGTTATCAATTATTTTTGTAAGGGAGAGCATCTGCTGACTTCGCTGGTCAGTGACCAACTTTGCTGGACAGTGAAGATATTTGTAAATATTCTACAGGATGCAACACCCACCCATCATCATCAGACAAAATACCCCCCCCTAAACCCCCCCAAGAAAAAAACATTGTTTTAAAGTAGCTGTGTTTAAATAAATTCCCTATTGTACACCTGTGCCATGACACTTTCTTTGAGAACAGGAGTTGAAAACAATTGCATCTTTGCTCTAATCAGCTTATCAACAAGGTGAACAAATATTTGTCTAGATTCTTTTTTCCCCCAAAGCCTACAGCTGTACATTTGATGATGGACAACATCATCCATCATCTAACATGTTAATCTATAATGTTTCTTAACCACCTCTTGTGGTTTTAAATTACTGTTGACAAAAATAATCCCGTCTGTCCAACTGATATTAAGTTCAATAAGCCGCAGATGAGGATGGTATAGAAGTGATCCATAAAATAGTTTTATACTTTATGGACCATTGAAAGGCGCTCAGCGGCCCTGTAGTTCTAACTCTGCAATGCAAAACATTGCGGTTTGATAGAAGCAGCAATGTTTCTATTGCGGAGTTAACACACCTCTAGTGGCTATTCTCCATACTAGAGGTGTTCCGCATTAAGAACCAAGTAAAACTGTTCTCAAATCAAGTGCTGCTCAAAGACCAGCAATTAACTGGCACAGGCGGCAATTTGCTGTGCATGCATAAAAGTCGCACAATGATTTTCTATGGGGAAGCACTCTTGATGATCTCAGCCAAGGAGGTGGAGCACCAGGATGTAGACTGACACCATAAGGGCTGAAAGGTAAGTAAAGCTTGCGTGGGGAGGGCCTAAATAGATTAAACAAAGAAGGTTTAATGTAGTGGTTCTGGGGTCTACTCCCTATCCATCAGGCTTTTTAATGTACACACTGCTGTTTCAGAGAAAAGCCAGTGCTTACATTACAGCCTAGGAACCTCTTTAGTGCTAGTCACTCAGATGTCAACTAGAGGTGCTTCATGAGTCAGTGCTGCACAAAGCTATGATGTGCAGCGTCTCCAGGCCTTGCATTGATCCAATGCATCAATATGAGGAGATGCTGATTCGCACAGCCCAGCGTTTTGCTGAGAATGCAAAATAGCTATCCAATGCATTACTATGGAAACTATAAACTTCTTAAGAGTAATTAATATCCACTACAAAACAAACTAATAAATGTAACCAATATTAGTGTCCTTACCTCACCCGCTTGTTGGAAATGTTCAGCAATTTCAATTGCTTGGAGTAGCATGACAGGACTATTTCTAGAAGAAAAAATTAAATATAAAGTCAATGGGCTTTGTTCATGTCTAAACATGTTTCAATAAAGTATACATGTTGACGTTCAAACATAGTATCTGCTATGTATGAACGTCAACAGATATGACAAGAGTAAGCAACGGCTTTGCAATAAGAATTCTACAGACTAGATGTGCTTTTTAAATACGATTTTGTGTAATTGAGGCCATTAGGTAGAATGCCATATACATTAGAGAAGCAACTCTGTCTTCAAACTTTAAAAAGGTCCTTGACACAAGGTATCCATCATGTAGTACGTCATGCTTTCACCGACTATTTTCTTTTTCTTGGTAGAATTTGTGAGTGGACTGAAACATTACAGATCCATTACTGTGCACTTAGGTCTCCTTGGATAATAAGGTAGCTATATTTCAGGTTTGGAAAGAGTTACCCTTAATTAACATTTGTATCTACACGTGTACACGTGACATGGAAAAATGTGGACACAGTAGAGATTTAAGTACGTAAGCATCTCATTAAAATGGAACGGTCACATCTCTGGAAATTACAACATTGAATAAAACATGTAAAACTACTTCTTTTTTTTTTAAACATGAAATTATCCATATTCTTTTAAAATGTGCATTGTCGTAGAAAGTGAAATCACAAAACTTAAGTCCAGGCACATCCAGGGCACACAATGCAAATGAGAAGGGGGGCATAACTTAGTTTGTGGAAGAGGAGAACTGAAACAATGTTTAAGTGGCAGAAAAGGATAACCGTTATAATGGCTGACAAGGAGCCAAGATGAAGACACTCTGCTCCAGGATAAATGTGAGGTAAATCCTGTTCCTAAATAAATGGCAAGTAAAGGCAAGGATATATAAACACACACACACACACACACACACACACACACACAATATATTAGATAAATATAGGTACTAAGTAAAGAGATTTTTTTATTTTTTAAATCCTAGGTTACAGTTTTATATATCAAAGAAACAAAATTGACTGTTCCTCTTTAAATCACAACCAGAAAAGTGGACTACTACAGCCTATTGTTCCTTACAAGAAGCACATCAATGTTACAAGGTGAATAAAACACCTTGATTAATATCAGATCAACAATAGATACACACATTAAGATGTTCACTACTTCGGGGTTTTTTCTTTCTTTGTTTTTAGAAAGGTTCTGATTGAGAACAGAAAAACAATACAGTTCATTTAAACAGATTTTCTCACAATACTGTGAGATTTTAACACAATACCGAAATGCTGATCTCACAATGAGTTCGTTTTTTTTCCCCCCTTGGAGCTCTAAGTATCAAGACTGTTTTACTGTACATAGTGTAACCAGATCTCTTGTTCTTTGTTGCTTAAGGCTTTTAACTTAATATCCTTGTGAGATAGCAAACACAATATTTCTTTGCTCTACGTTAATGTACTGAAAACATTACACTCAAACACCTGCATTTATCCAGGAGATAAATGTACATAAACAAAAACCCGAAATAATACAGGTGATAATAATGATAAAATATATATGTTTAGATTTTCATTAGATTCCCTGCAATAGAATATACATCTCATGATCCCACACAGACTTCAACATTATGACTAAATGCCTAACATGATTTTAAAAAAATGTTTCAACTAGTATTTAGTCAAAATGCAAAGTTAGGCCAAAATAGTGCAGCTAGTAGAATTAGATTTTACTCAACTTTATCGTGAGCTCTTACACATCCTTCAGAGCATAAGTGCCTTGTGTTGTATACATTAAAAATATATATTTTAAAAGTTAGATAATTCAACTAATCATATGTAACTCACAAGTGATATATCGCAGAATAATTCCACTGAAGGTTCCTCAAGCAATAAATACTAACAGAATATGGAGATGGGACATAGCATTTTCAGGACATTCTGCCACACCTTTTAATACGCATGTACTGGAACGTTTATTCTAGAATCACTAATGCCAATTTAGTCAGGAAATATTAGCAGACCTAAAAACATATGCAGAAAACCAAAAACTATTTGGAGAGTAAAGTGAAGCAGAACATTTAGACTATTTTAGTTATTTTTTTTGCAGGTAGATTCTTACTAGTCCCAAAGGGAAAAATAATCAATTATATCACTGACTGGAGTTCTTCCTTGTATATCAAAGTGAATTTGAAATCTATATCCAAAATAGTTGAACGAAACACAGAGCCAAATCAACTATTTGAGCCTTACATTTGAAATTCACTTTTAATTTAGTTTGAATACCTGACAATTCACACTTTAGTGAGTAATCATCCATATATTATGCTTACCTGAGTAAAAGTAAAAACGGCAAATATATAGATTTCTTTAATTTATAAAAAAAAAAAAATAAAAAAAGAATGCTAGTTATTGGAATCCTCCTTTAGAACGACAGAGCTTTCAGCCGTGGTTCTCAATTGTTTCCAGAGATCCCTTAAATTGAGCTTCCTGTTATGAAGGTACAAAAGTTACTCAGAAGAACTCCCTCTCGCTTTGCATGGCCAAAAGAATAGGAGTGTTTACAAAACACAAAGCCCAATCTTAAAGTGAAGTCTATCATTCAAACCAACCTGGATTCTTGTTTGCTTGACTCATGGTCACATGCTGTTTTCTATCAACCCATTTGTTGATAGTGGTGTATTTTTTATTACTATAGAATCAGGAGTTCAATGTTTAGTGTTAAAAAAGGTTAACCTTGCTACCGGTTTACTATAAACAAACAGGATGACAGCCCCAAGTTCTATCAAACATAAGACTAGTTAACATGGTCAAATGAAGCAGATTTTAAACAGGAATAAAATACAAACCTAGAATTCAAAGGCATAAGCTACCATTATCCTCAAATAATGTTTCAATGAGAAAGGTTGCTAAAAATGGAAAGGAATGGTGCCTTTGTCAACTATATCCCCATGAGATACTCTACCTCCAAAAAAAAAAAAAAAAATTTTTCAGACAATGTAAATATAAACAGAGATAGGGACTTTCAAACTGGATGTGCATTTGACAATTTTCTAGAATTCAGTAAATATGAACAGACAATTTCACACTAGTTATATGGACACTGCCATCTTTAACACTTTACAGCTACCTTGACCTACACTGCAATGATAGGTCCCTCGCAGGTGCCCTTTGCTCTGACATTCTACCTTTCGAGAAAGTACCAACATTAAAGTGCATCTGGCAAATTAAGCTGCTACCAGGCAACTGCCAATACTGTAAGCCTGGCTGTGATAAGAAACATAATTGGCACAACCAGACACATAAGATAACCTGATGGTGAATTAGAGCCAGAGAGAGGACTGTGCTAGAGGGGGGATTGCAAAGAGACTTGCCTGGATAGGAGTGTTCTCTAAAGTTAAAGATGGACCTGAAATGCTAGGAAGGAGAACTGCAATGGATATGGAGGTGACTAAAATGAATGGCATGGGAACAGAAATGGCTACCTAAGCTGCTGCAAGTGAAACAGATTTAGGTGAAGGAAAAAGTAGAGGACGGAGGAAAGGGAATGAAGGTTGACCTAAAGGAGCAAAAGACACATCTATATGCATGATGGAAAGGACATACTCCTTTCTCAAAAAAAAAAAGGGAAAAAACAAAGTTATGGTTAGTGAGTAGAGGAGATACATATTTGAATATAAGCATGAAGACTGGTATTCAACTTAGATCTATTTCTTTTTATGTGTATAAATGTATGCTTTTAGCATAACAAAATTTAATATTTGATTGACATAGACTATTCGTTATCAGAGTTTCTATCTATTGGTATATTAGACACTTTACACTGGTCAGCCACAACATTTAAAAACACCGACCTTACATTGTGTAGGTTCCGCACGTGCTGCAGAAACATCAAGGCATGAACTTCACAAGACCACTGACTGTGTCCTGCTTTATCTAGGACCAAGGTATTAGCAGCAGCTTCTGTAAGTCTTGCAGGGGCTTCTATGGACTTGATTGGTTGTTCCAAGACATCCCACAGATATTCAGATTGAGAACTGGGGAATTTGGAGGTCAAAGCAACAGCTTGAACTCTGTGTCATGTTTCTCAAACCAATCCTGAACAATTTTTGCAGTGTGGCAGGGAGCATTATCCTGCTGAAAGAGGCCAATGCATCAGTGTACATCATTGCAATGAAGGGGTGTACGTGGTCTGTAACAATCTCTAGATAGGTGGTACATGTCAAAGTTATGTCCATGTGAATGCCAGGACCTAAGGTTTCCCAGCAGAACATAGCCCAGAGTATAACACTGGCTCTGACAGTCTGTCTTCTTCCCATTGTGCATACTACTGCCATCTCTTCCACAGGTAAACAACACACACACATACCCAACAATCCACCTGATCTATATGAAAACATGATTAATTGTCCAGTTCTGATGCTTACGTCTCCACTGAAGATGCTTTCGATGGTGGACAGGGGTCATCATGGGCACTCTGACAAGTCTGCGGCTATGCAGCAAACTGCAATACACTGTGTTTTCGGACACCTTTCTATCATGGTCAGCATTAAGTTTTTCATAAACTTGAGCTACAGGACCTCTTCTGTTTGATTGGACCAGATGGGCTAGCCTTCGTTCCCCACATGCAATGATCTTGGGTGCCCATGACCCAGATGACAGTTCATCAATTGTCCTTTCTAGCACCACTTTTGGTAGGTACAAACCACTGCATACCAGGAACACACCACAAGACTTGCCGTTTAGAGATGCTTTGACTGCGTCGTCTAGCCATCATTATTCTGGCCCTTGTCAAAGCCACTCAGATCTTTTCACTTGCCCATTTTTCCTGCCTCCAAAACATGAAATTCAAGAACTGTCTGTTCACTTGCTGCCCAATATATCCCAACCTTTGACAGGTACCATTGTAACAATATAATCAATTGTTTTTACTTCACCTGTCAGTGGTTTTAATGTTGTAGCTGATCAGTGTATAAGTCGATTTCAACTAAAGCTACAAATTGATTTGAAGACGGATTCAGATTTCAAAATAACCAGTACAAATGTTTTGATCAGAGTTCAAGAGAGCAAAGCCCAAACAATAGTAATATATTGCACTTTTTAAGTCACGGGCATTATAACGGCCCCAAGCCTGCAATTTTGCAGCCCATCATTGCCCATGCTTAAATAATGGGCATCTGGCCCACCAAGATGCTAAACAAAACCAATAGTGAAGTACCATAAGGGGGGATCCAAAGATGTGGTCAGGTAGAAGGTAAATTCAGTCCAGACAGTGCAGGTTCCTAAGCTATATAACAGGCAGGGGTTGAAATACCATGAATCAGTAAGACAAAGACTAACAGAACAAGTTAACTGCCAGGGAGTCCAAATAGAGTCTCCGACAATATCTCCCTAATTTGGTATCCTTAAACATGGATACATCACAAAAAGATGAGGGTGTAATCTACTAAACTGGTCAAAGATCAAAATTAGGAAAAGCCTTTAATCTTGCTTTACATTTTTTTGCGGCCCCCAACCTTTTACAGACATGGGATCCATCCCTCAAGTGGTAAAAAGGTTGCTGGCCATGCTCAAAGAGGTAATGTCACTGAAAGCAGAGACATGTCTGGCAAACCATTACCAATACTGCTAAAAACCATAAACAACAAAATGCTAATTATTTCATAACGCACACCTCTCAGAAACCTCAATAATTTAAACAAAACAACCAAAACATAAGAAAGTTGAAATAAATTAAATTCTTAACATTAAAAAAAATTCAAGCCAAATTTTCTACAGATTGAGAGGGATATGTGCAATATACAGTTTGCTAGAATTAAAATTTTTGTTAGTCCTATGGATGCTGCCATCTTTAACACTTTGCATGTACTCTAAGTCACTTCAAAATACCAGGCCTGTTTTTCCCCTCTTTCTGGCATGCCAGCCACTCTGACAAATAATATTTTGTTAAAAAAAAAATATATATACATTTTGGGGAGAGTAACCATTTAAAGCAGTGGTAGTCAACCTTTTTCTACCTACCGCCCATTAATACATCTTTCTTGATGGAAATATTTCCTTACCGCCCACCAGTTTTCGCGCCAGTGCAGAATATGTTTTAGAAAGGAGGGTGTTTTAAAAAAAAAAAAAAAATGTACGTACATTTATCTTTTTATTTCTACTTAATGCATGTTTATAATGTTTAACTTTATAAAGTTTAATGAGAAAACAATAAAAGTAACTTGAAATTACCTTTACTAGTGATTAATGAGATCCTTGAGGTTGATGCTGCGAGACTAAATATTTGATATCTGGTTCGATTTTCGTAAGGAACAAACAAAGGTCTTTCTCCTTTAGCAACGCCCAGTAGGAAGGCGGAGCTAGGTAGCCCACTTACTACAGCCCACTATAACAGTCAGGCACACACACACACATACAAACAGACAGGCACACATGACACACACATAAACAGACACGCACACACACACAGACATGCACACACACAAAGACAAGACACACATATATACAGACACACACAAGACATACATACAAAGACACATACATACAGACACACACAAGACATACAAAGACACAAGAAATACATACAAACAAAGACACATACACACAAAGACACATACACACAAACAAACAAAATATTTTAGCCACCCTCCTGTTTCCTACCTTTAAGGTGCAGGAGGGTGACATTCCCTGGGGTCCGGTGGTGGCTCAGGTGGATGGGAGTCAGAGTTCCCACTCTGAATCCCTCTGCTTCCTCCCGCGCGGTCTGTGTGTTAGCTGGGAGGAGTGACGTGCAGTCACTTCCTCCCAGCTCTATGATGTAAACACAGGGAGCCCGGTCGTGCTGTTAAAGCACCCAGCGCTGACCGGGCCCCCTTACAATCCACATCCATTCGGTGGCCCTGACAGCATGGGCCAACAGATGGACCCCTTGGACTGCGGCCACTGGCCCGCGCACCAAACCGGTAAAATGGTGACGACAGTACCCGGTCGCAGGAGTACCGCCAGCTCGCACCCACCCGGTCTCTCAAAACGAGGAAATCCCTACCGCCCACTTGGAATCCTGAAATGTCCACTAGTGGGCAGTAGGGACCAGGTTGACGACCCATGATTTAAAGAAAAGAAAATCTTTTTCTGTTTTTGTTTTGCATTTTTGCAAAGTATGTGTCAAATCAACCTCTAGTTCTAGAACAGCTAACTGCTACAGCTGCCTCAGTATTAGCACTTGGGAGAAAAATGTTAATTTAAAAACAATATAATAATGCTTTCTTCAAATTATTATTTTTTTTTTTTTATATTAAGTATAGGTTAAAAAATGAGAAAAACATATTCCTACCTTTAGTATACGACTGGATCCTTCAGCCATATACATACACCTTGGGTCAGACAGTGTTATCAATGTCCCAATGTCTGCAAAATGCTAAGGGTTCAATGTATTTCCAGGTAACTAAATGTCTTACTAAGACTTCTTAGTAGTTTTACAATCGTGTTACATACACAGTCATGTACATTCCTTGCTCATACCCTCATCAGAAATATGCTCACAATGCATGTTTAAAGTGGGTTTTGGAAAAAGCAAAACAATAGAGTACTCAACACAAAGTAAACATATTAACCTCTTTGTTATTAACCAAACCACTGTTCTCCCAGCTCTAAAATCCAAGATGAACCTGCTAATCTAAATGATGGTGCCACACGGATGACTGCCTCGAAGAAGATCTGTCAATAGCAACACACACACACACACACACAGTTAATCTGTTTGAAATTCCAGGAATAGTTTTGTTTTAGTTTGCCCCTTTTTAATGACTTCTCCTGCTTGTCACCAGATTCCCTGCCTGTCCCTTTCCTATATGCACTACTACACATGAAATGAAATCATTAAAGGTTTTCAGAACATGACTAAATAAATACTATCAATAGCAAAATATGATGTAAATAAGCTTATCAAATCAAAAGATATAGATTGATATATAGTGTTTTTTTTCAGGCTGGTGAAAAGGTTTTTACATGCACAAACAACTAAAGCTACACTGCATACTTCCTCCATGTTTTTACCTTGAGAATACAACAAAATGTTGTACTAAAGAAAAAGGTGTCTTTCGGTTATTTTTTCTTATTGCTTACGTACATGCAGGCATCAAAAATAAGAGTTTGCTCATTTGATACTTCTGAACATTCTATTCATGAAGATTTTTTTAACTGATCTTAAATTTTAAGTTTATTCTTCCATTGAATTATCTCAATCTGACAAACGTTTGTGTGATCTTAGTAAAAAACAGAAAACACTAAAAGAAATTTGCAACAGTAGCGGGGCTAGATCTGTACAAAGTTTACAAACCATAAATAAATGCTCAACTACGTATTTTGTATATTTAGAGCCAAGATTAAAACTTCAGTTGCTCAATGAATTGCTCAGTATTGTACTGAGAGATTTAATATAAAAGCGTGCCCATGAATTTAAATTAGCATATATTGTGATACAGATATTAGTCTGTCGATCCAAATCTAAAAATAAATACAGTCTGACAAGGTTTTCCCAATATACTTCCAAAATATTTGGAAGTTTTAGAAAAGGGAGCACCAGTATGGAAAAGAGGGACCGTGTTTCAGGATTCCAGTGGAAGTCATGACAGTTTTGTGTAAGATGCTATAGGGATATGTCCAAGGTCACATGGAGATTCCAGATGGATACTTTTGCCAGACTCTATAATCCTCTTTCAATGAAGACCAGTTACATCTTTTCATCATTTATACAACACCAGCATATTCCACAGGACTTTTATTTATAGAAAGGGAATATATATATATATTATTTATTTATTTGAGGTAGGTGGCGATAGACAGACGACAACCATTTCATTACTCCATTTTTTTTATGCATCAGATTTCTTGAAATATTACAGTGCATTACTGCCAAATTTAACCAACTAATTTTGTGTATACATATATGCACACACATACACTATAAGAGTATATATCTATCGATCATTAGTTTTCGTACCCAGCGACACTTGCTGGTAAGGTAGCCTGACTGGGATGCAAGCCTGAGTTTCTCAGTTCTAAGGATGTTACCATAGCTATAACCAGCTGATGAGCAAGTATTTATAATCGAGAATGAGAAGCTAAGATGCATAGAACGCCAAGGCCATATTCATCTTAGAAATTCATTCATACTGAACAGAGATAATAAATAAAAATAAATAAAAAAGTGCAAGTAACAAGGGCACAACATTTCTAGAGAAAAAGGATATGTCTATAGAAAATAAGAATAGTCAGGCTGAATCAATGGGCAATAGAGAGTCAACTAGATGGGTAAAAGAGACCGGGGAAATGGAGGAAGGCTCCGTATCGGAACTAGCAAGAAGTTGAGAAGTCGAAAAGTCAAAACACAAATAAAATAAATTGCGACTACGAAAGGTTATGGTTCTGAGACTGGATGGAGATTAAATAGGGGATGCATCATTGCTATAAGTCAGCATCATTAGAATGGCACTGACCAAAACCGGTGTCATTTTTGGTATAAATATGTGCTGAAGTTCAGCAATCTGAGTCAATAATGATGTTAAGAGTCACAACGTGTGGTGCAGCGACACAGGAAGCATGGATGTTGGGACGTTATGGTTATCTATATTATTCTGTACCAAACGGAGGCTGCATACAGGTAAAGTATATGTAGATTTAATGTAATATCAATATTTACACATTAACACAAATAGAGAACCAATAAGAAAACTATCTGAATGGATTGAGTTTTGTTGACAACTCTAATAAAATGGAACGCTTTTACAATAATTCATAATTAGGACCCATAATTTTCCTGCACATAATAAAAGTGATAAAACTAAATATCTTTAACTGAAAGGTCAAGAAGGCCCTACAATTAAACCACAAGTTTTTTTGTTTTTTTTTCACCCTTAAATAAAGTACAGGAATCAGGAGTTCAAAAGTAGAAGATTGGCAGTGCACACAGGGGCTCCTGTGTAAACTGATTCCTAAAGCAAGCAGAGGACAACTTGCCCTGAGAACATGGTTACTTTTAGTTTATTACAGCTCCTTACACAATTCTAGAAAGACCATTGAGTAATCTGTCCACTTTATGATCATCATAGCTTAAATCAAATAGCAGACAAAGCAGATTAAACTCCTTACCTTGGCTGAAAATCACTTCCTCTCAGGGTTACATGAGGGTGATCGTGAGATGTCATTCCTTTTGTCGTCCGACTGTCAGAAAGGCAAGGAATTACATTCTCAATTTCCTGTAATACAAACAACAATTTGAATCATTGCTTACTAAAAGGTCAATAAATGCTAAGCACTTTAACTGATCTTTGTTTCGTTTAGGGCTTTGTTTTTTTTTTGTTTTGTTTTTTTAACAAGTGGGAGAATACACACACACACACACACACACACACACACATTAATTTGGCGGCTGATGTAAGATGATCTCTCTGGAAAGCAGTCGCCGTGATCCTAATGGTCTGGAAACAGATGGAACACAGCACCTATGAAAGCGTGAGGTATTCGGCAAGTAATTGTGCTAACTCAAAATAACTCAAATACATTTGTAGATCGAATTTAATTCCAGCCAACTGTCCTGGATTCCCAGGGACAGATTTTTTTATTGGCAGTTTCAGAATTTGTACTACATTTCCAAGTGTATTTTTAACGCAGACTATGTTGACAGTCAACTGGAACAAAACGCAAGCTGTGACATTTTAATAAGGATAAGAAACTGGTGGAGTATTATTATTGGTATTTTACTGGCACAAACATTCTGCAGTGGCTTACAATGTGGGTATATAGTAGCCAATAAGAAACAATTACAAGTGTGAAAAAGAAACAAAGTTTATTCGCTTATTAGAAGATATACCCTAAATGAAAACTTTCATGCATTAAAGGAACACTATAGTCACCTAAATTACTTTAGCTAAATAAAGCAGTTTTAGTGTACAGATCATTCCACTGCAATTTCACTGCTCAATTCACTGTCATTTAGGAGTTAAATCACTTTGTTTCTGAAAAAAAAAAAAAAGAAACTGGTTTCACTTTCAAACAGATGTAATTTACCTTAAATAATTGTATCTCAATCTCTAAATTGAACTTTAATCATATACAGGAGGCTCTTGCAGGGTCTAGCAAGCTTTTAACAAAGCAGGGGATAAGAAAATCTTAATTAAACAGAACTTGCAATAAAGAAAGCCTAAATAGGGCTCTCTTTACAGGAAGTGTTTATGGAAGGCTGTGCAAGTCACATGCAGGGAGGTGTGACTAGGGTTCATAAACAAAGGGATTTAACTCCTAAATGGCAGAGGATTGAGCAGTGAGGCTGCAGGGGCATGTTCTATACACCAAAACTGCTTCATTAAGCTAAAGTTGCTCAGGTGACTATAGTGTCCCTTTAATTGCTGCATTTTTTCATTATGGTAGATCTAAAACAGCTTAGAAGAGCTACAGGTCTCTTTTTTGCAGCCTTTGCAAGTCCTTCCCTACTTCCCCAGCCCACTGTCCAATCATAGACTAGCCAATGTAGCGCTGAGTCACTTGAGTTTGTCTCCACTGCGCTAAACAAACCAGGAAGTAACAGGAACTGTTGTCTGCTTGAATGCTAGGTGGGTTTAACAACGTTAAATTTATAAAAGTGCCAATTTCTATTGAAATTTGTAAAATGGAAAAAAAATACTCAGCTAGCTAAAGTGCTTTAGGTGTTTGGAACGTAGCCTTGCCTGCCTAGGATAGATAAAAAAAAACAAAAAAAAAACAACACATACAGGCTTGTGGTATTTAGTATACATTTTTTTTTTTTTTTTTAAATGGGCCCCATGAGATCTGGATGAGTGAGTTAAATGTGCCGGCTGATGACTCATATCAGATGAGAATGCAAGCATTTAAAATGACACGCCAGAAGCCTCACCGGTCTCTATATGGGAAGCCCACAAATGCGTCATCAGGGGCACACTCATCCGAATAGCCTCCAAAAAGAAAAAGGTAGCTACTCGAGAAATGGCAGAACTCTACAAGTCCTTTGCGACACTAGAACAACAACACAAGAGGACCCAGCTAATGGAAACGTATGGAGAATTAATGCAAGCCAGACGCCAACTGAGAGATCTCCTTACAAAACGCCACCTACGATCTTTACAGCAATCCAAGGGATTCTTTTACACCGATGCCAACAAGGGTGGCAGATACCTAGCACGGCTCCTGAAAGGCAATGCCCCTCACACGCAGGTCCGCACCCTGCGCCTCCCTTCGGGCGCCGCAACAGCATTTCCGGACCAAATAGCCGAAGAATTCAGGCGCTACTACCAATCACTATACAATCTACAGGACCGGGACAGACGGGAGGACAGGGAAGCTGACCTTAGCAGAACACAGGAATACTTAAGAGATACCGTGACAAAAGCAATACGCCCAGACGCAGCAGAAGAGTTGGACGCCACGATTACAGCGGAGGACATTCAGGCAGCCCTGAAATCTACTAAAACGGGAAAAGCCCCAGGCCCAGACGGCCTCTCCTCAGGATATTATAAAACCTTCTCATCAATCCTGTTGCCATGGCTGACTAAAGCTATTAACGCAGTGGCCGAGGGGGAAGAGTTTGGAAGAGAATCCCTGGCAGCCATAATAACTGTATTGCCGAAACCTGGGAAAGACCCAATACCGCCCGATATCCTTGCTAAACGTGGACACTAAACTGTTCACTAAAGTTCTGGCGACTAGGCTCCAAAGGGCCCTCCCATCTCTAATTCATGCGGACCAAACAGGGTTTATACCCGGTCGGAAAGCACAACAAAGAGAGAGAACGACGCGAAAACAACTTCTATTACTCTCCACAGACGCCAAAAAGGCCTTTGACCGGGTGAAATGGCCCTATATGCTCGCTACCCAAGACCACATGGGGATGGGACCCAGACTCCTCACGTGGATCCGCGCACTGTATAATAAACCACCGGTGAGGATAAACGGAGAACTCACTGCGCAGTTTGAGATCTCCAACGGCACGAGGCAGGGCTGTCCACTATCACCGTTACTGTTTGCCCTGTCTCTGGAACCACTCCTACAGACGATCAGACAACAGGGTTTCTCCCGGCAGGGAACGGAACATAAAGTGGCTGCATACACGGATGATCTCATGTTCTTTGTTGCCAACCCTAGAATTACGATGCCCAACATCTTGGCGGTAACGGAACAATTTGGCAAAATAGCGGGTTTCAAACTTAACCTATCCAAATGTGAAGTGCTAAATGTCACCCTCCCGGAGGAAGAATACGCAACACTAGCATCCCTGTTTCCCTTCCGATGGTGCTCATGTAAAATGAAATACCTCGGGATATGGATAACGAAGGACCCGAACGACCTGTACTCACAAAGTCTCACACCGCTACTGAAGACTATACTGGCGGACTTAAATAAATGGGCATATCCACATGTCTCCTGGCATGGACGAATTGCAGTCCTGAAAATGAACATCCTACCCAGACTCCTATATCCGTTCCAGACGGCCCCGTTGGCAATACCTTCGTCCTTCTTTGCCAAATTGAAATCAGCAGTCATCCGCTACGTCTGGAGGGGTGAACGCTCGAGACTCCGTCATGAACTTCGATGCTTGCCATGGCATAGAGGAGGCCTGGCATTACCCGATTTTAAACGATACCACCAAGCCACTGTCCTCCAATGCATCCTAGATTGGCACGCAGACCCGCAGCAGCGAAAACAATGGGTAACCCTGGCACAAGAGGGACAAGGGGCACACCTACAGGCTGCAGTGTGGGGGAAATGGGCAAATGCGAACTTAGACCGTGAAAAAGAAGGAATTGTGGCACAAATGCTCACCAGGTGGAGACGCATGAGTGAGCAGGTACACATCTCGCCCACACCGAGCCCTATGCTGTCCATCACTTATAATGACGCAATGGGGGGGGGGGGTTACGTCAGCATCATTACCCTTTGGAGGGGGCTGCGAATATGTCCCAATCACGAAGATACTACAGAATGGCGATATACGGACCCTGGACTCCTTATTAGGGGATACACCCCAGACCCCTCTAATAGTGTTCAGATATATGCAAGTGAAACACTTTTACAAACACATGCATGATAAAGACCACCTACATAGAGCCCTATCGTGGTTCGAGACATTGTGAGGCAATATCCACGCTTTACCAACACCTCAGTCGGACACCTCACGGAAAATAATACTTTTCGCAGGGAATGCGAGACCATGCTCAACACTGCCTTTACATCCTCGCAATGGGAGAACGCCTTACTCTGGCAGCACAAGAGCTCCATCAGCTCGCTCTACCAGGAAACCAACTACAAAATTATCGCGCTGTGGTATCGGACACCAGCACTCCTTCACAGGATCTTCCCGTCAACACTTCCAACATGTTGGAGGTGCCAGGCGGAGAGGGGCACGATGATACACATTTGGTGGGAGTGCAACACCCTTGCTCCATACTGGGAACTGATACGACAAAACATAACCGAAGTCCTGGGAGAAATACCCACATGGACAGCAACTCTAGCACTACTGCATATATCACAAATGTCGATAGCAGGATATAAAAAGTCGATACTACGCCATCTACTCAATGCAGCTAGAGCTCTGATTCCTATATATTGGAAGAAGACAGAGATCCCCGGCGTGGCGGAGTGGATCCGTAGAGTGGAGGGCATTCAGGGTGCGGAGGCGATGCAAGCATCTCTGCTGGGTAGGGGGGATAGGCACGCAGAACTGTGGCGTCCATGGTTCGCATTTGTATCCAGGACTCGGTAGGGCAGGGGGGGGGGAGGCTCGCAGGGGAGGGCCCGGACCCTCGGGCGGAACTCATACCTCCTCTCATATCAAAACTCCCTTACCCTCGCTCTTTTCTTTTTTTTTCTTCTCTATCACGGTTCTCATGATTACAATTCATTCACTCTCTTTACCATCTACACATGCACACAGCTAACTCAACGAAGACCACGCCACAGTCACATGTCAAAAGAAAAAATAAAATAGAAAAACCAACACTAGCTACAACTCACGGATACACAGCCAGATAAAAGTAGAATTATAAACAGATACATGGAACAAGGAATGATAAGGTAGCTCGGACAGGGAAACTCTGAATCCTTACCACAGTCACCGCACTAACATACATATACCCTGAGGGGAAACGGTAGGAACCATGTACAAGTTAATTACTGAATACCGAGCTTTGGTTGTTTACAATGCCGTGATGTAAGATGACAACTGATTTCTTATCAATACTGAATGTTTTGCTTGATACGCATTTGAATATAATGTAGCATATACACACAGGTCGTACGTGACCTCAATCTGCTCAAATTTGAATCGAAATAAGCTGTTCTATCATTACCTTATCTAATAAAAACAGATTTACAAAAAAAAAAGAATGCAAGCATTTAAAGGGCATTTTGTAGAAAAACTTCCAAGATGGTGGTGTCTACTAGGCCTTAACCACATGGTCTCACTGGAACATTTCACGCAGTGCTTTTAAACCCTCACAGAGCATGCATGCATTACAGAAAAGGGGAATAAGCCATGGGATTCCACTTCAATTTATGCCTTGGCAAGGCACATTCTGCACAGAGGGATGGCCAAAAACTAATCCCAAGAGAGCACACAGCATCCCTGGCACCCAAATTTTTACTTCAAGTGTAAAGTAATTTACATAGTAAAAAATAAAATCCTACCCAGCAAGAGCCAGCTATCACTAGAATCAATCTCAATCAATTCAGACGGCAGAAAGACAGCCAGCCAATCAGATCCAACAACCACTATTCATCAAAATATGGCAGGGGCAGAGAAATGGAACGGTCTCTTTGGAGCAGCCTGCATCCACAAAACATATAACAGATCTCTAAAATTAATCATTGACCAGTTTCCATCTAATGCAGTGGTAGAAAGTACAGAGATCTAGCTGTCCCCATCTGCCTATTGCACACTAGAGGAACAGCGGTACACAGTATGCAATAAGTAGAGATGTTTGGCAGGTTGGATTGATGTGCTGGATATATCCAGTTGTAACTACACAGTAAATTTTTTCAGAGACAAGCAGATGTCACTATTTAACTCCCTCATATCGATCACACACACACTTCAAGGCCAAAGAGCTAGCCAATGTATGGTATAGGCTCCATGACGCATGCTGCCCCTTTCTGAAGGCCATTTATTGCCGCAGTGAGGCGATGTAAGTGATATTACACATCACTTGCCTGATATGCATTCACGAGGGGGAGAGAAAATACATTTATCCAAATTCCAACTACATGACACTACAACATGCATTACATAATAAAATATATTTTCATTGCAGATTCCTTTTACTTTTAAAGGCCCAGGAAAGGGTAAATACGAATATACACTATTCACCTCTGGACACCATTTAACTTTTAAAATGTTTATATACATAATGATGTACTTTAGAATGTTATGGTGAAAGTTATACAAGCCTGAGATCTGGCAGGTTAATCTAGTTTCTAGGAGATCTGAAATCTAGAGGAAGGTCTTTGAACAGTAACAGAAAATTGCCCATTTAAATGAATATTCTGATTATTGACACAAAATTACTATAGAAAAGCATGCAGGTACGAATTCAAAATTTGAACACAAAAATGGCCCACGTAGACATTGTACATTACATGTGCAGCCCTCAATTAAAAATCAAACAAAAAAAAAATAATTTAGAATAGTTCAAATACTGTCCTTAAACGGGTTAAATGTCACAATGTTCATCTGCTAAATCTACTATAATCAAATGGGGATGTAAAGTATGGTACTATGTATTTTAGTAGCACTGGATAAACATCCAAAAACAGACTGGCCCTTTTTTTTGTAAATACAAGAATTCAGTTATTTTTAGCATTTTGAGAGTAGTCTGTGCTTAATGTTGTTCTCTGGAGCTTTTCACTCATGCAGAGGTAGATCTCGAACAGTTTTGTTTTTGTATGAATTTATGAAAATGTGTGTCCATGGCAATATGCTCATTCATGAAGAGCAATGCATCAGACTGATCAGGATTTTTTTTTTTTACCAAGCACCAAGTGTGCATCAGTAAGAGATTGTAATCCAGATCTAAAAGTGATCAATAATTATAATAAAAAATATGAATAATAATAATAAACCTCTCTCCATACATATTCAAAAATACAATGAAAATGTAATCATCTGATAAGTAAATCTTCTGTAAAATAAAATATAATGTGAAACATCGATAGGATTCTATAGTGTAAGGTAGGGCTACCCAAACGGAAGATTCCCAGATGTTGTAGAACTACAATTCCATGATGCTTCGCATGCCTTTAGAATGATAAAGCATCATGGAGGCTGTAGTTTTAAAAACATCTGGGGATCTAGCTTTTGGGCAACCCCGGTGTAAGGAATACAAAGCTGTATTCCATACACTATAGTTCCCTCTGCCCACCTCCCCTCCTCCGACACAGAAAGTCTTTAAAAATCTTTATAACACTTACGATCTCCTTCAGTGCTGGGTCGGCGCTCCGCCATCTCTGACGGGATCTGATGGGGAGGGGCCTAATGCACATGCGGTCCTCCCCATAAGAAAGCATTGCTTTCCTATGGTGATTTTACGGACACTCCTTACGCAGAGCGTAGTAGAGGTCCAGCATCAGTTAGGTGACCAAAAGTCAGTTAGCCACCAGGAAGTGCCTATCTGGTAGACAGCCACTAGAGGTAGTTTTATCCCTACAATGTAATCATTGCGGCTTCCCTAAAACCGCCATGTTTTACATTGCAGGAATAAGTGGAACTGGGACACTGCACCCAAACCACTTCAATGAGCTGAGATGGTCTGGGTGCCTAAAGTGTCCCTTTAACCTATTGGAGAACATCCATAAAAGAGGTGCTGTCACTCTCTGTAATTTACACCATGAACAAAAACATTGATAACCATCTGTACACACTTGTGTTTTAATTGGTTTTCCACCATGAGCTATTCGGTTTTCGTTTACAATTTACATTAAAGATTTAGCAAATTACTAATTAAAATTTACCTAGTTCAAACAAGGCAAAACTGTGGCATACACTGCAAATAAAAATAAATTTAAATAAAAAAGAGAAATAGGAGCATTTTTTTAAAATGTCTTCTCTTTTCTGTATGCTTCCTCTGTGCTGTCTACCAAATGCAAAAGGACAGAGCTTATATTAATGGCTGACAGGAAGCCAAGATGGAGGTGCCCAGTTGCAGGATAAAGAGGTGTGGATTTATACATTTCATTTTAGTTTTCAAACTTCAAGAAAAACATTTGTTAAATACAGGAATAAGTAAACAGAATATCAAAAATCTCGGGAAGTGACAATTTCTCTTAAAACCACTGGTTGGCAATGATTAAACCAATATGGAACTTGGCTGCAAGTCACTAAGGGGCAGATGTAACTCTTTGGATTGAAACCAAGGTTAGACTGTGGTATTTAATTCCCATATTAAAGATGACCACATGATAGCATCATTTTCTATGTTCAAAGTTCTCGCTGTGCTCTAAGCAGCATGACGCAAAACGATCAAAAAGGAAAGGCAACTTTAATCGCAACAAAAATATAAAACAGGACTTGTAAAGTTTTTCTCCCCCCCAATGAAATGCAACAAGCATCAGGATTTTGAGTTCTTTAACTAGAACAGGTCGATTTCGCTCCAAATATTCCCAATTTCTAAAATTCCATTTTCACCGAAAGGCTTCTCTAGAACCTACAAAAACACGGTATGGGGCACAAAGAGGTTGAGATGTCCTGCAGTTGATTATGTAAATGACAATTAAAATGAAAATGCCAAAACAAACTAATCTTGTGAAATGCCAACTGCATAAATACAACCACCTAGTTTGGTTACTGAAGTGTGTACAGTCTGACTGTGTTTCTACTCATTAACAAATGGAATTTGCATAATGGGATAAATAGTTTGCATGAGTCAAACACATTTTCCAAACAAATCTCACCAGGCTCCATATGCATCCATTTCTCTTGGGATTTATAGAGAAGCATAGTAGTAGACTGGCCTGCATTGAGAGTCAGACTCACAAGATAGATCAATCGATTGAGTATTAACTATTGGCTGTCAGTGCACCCAAGCAATTTATTAAGAAAAGAAAGGGTTCCCACATTTTCTGCTGAACAAATGATCTATAAAAGTGTTTTTTTAGATTCGACACAAGTAAACGTTTTTTGTTTTATTAGGTTCTATTATACAGAATTGGAAAGGCAGACACAGACGCACAGCAGTGATTTTCTTTGGGGAACCACTTTAAAAAAAAAAAAAAAGTCTTGCAAGAAACTGGTGGAACTGAGGGTGCATCAGTAACATATTTAAACCTGTTATTCTTTCTATTGAAACTGATGGCTGCTGGTGTACGAGTGAGAACGGCCGACGTATTTTACCAGGTCAAACAATTCTTAGTGGTTTGTAATGTATGTGCCAAACAGATTTTCAGATGTTCTTTCTCACTGTGAAAATGGCCAACTAAACTCTACTAAGGGCAATATCGTGCAAAAAAAAAAAAAAAAATACACATTGATTGCATTGTTTTTTTGTGGATAACCACAAACATTGTATTTTCCGCAAACTATCAATTTTGTATAATATAAAAAGCAGTTTATAGAAAGTATTGTCTAGTTTAGAGAGGGTATTCGAATAATTTAATGACTTGTTTGCCAACATCAACATACATAATGTGATGACCCCTGGCACCCCGACTGGGTACTTACTTTTGATAGATGCTCCTAGTGCTTCCCGAGGGCTCCAAGCACTCCACCAGACACCATAACCACCGCAGACCCCACGAACAGCTGCAGCTTGGTTGGGGTCTCGTCGTCTTCCACCCACTCTGGACCCAAGACCAGGATCCAGCTTCCAGTAGGTAGACCTCTCCTTAATCCAGAGAGCAGGAACAAGCTTCTACAAGAGCTTACCCTGGGGAGTATAGTGATTATAGCAATCCCGAGAGTAGTTCTCCAATCCCCCAAACATGAGCCAAGACTTCATGAAGGGTAGAACAGGTCTGTTTAATGCAAGCCAGCACTCACAATTTATACAATTCCTCAGTCCAGAGGCACACCCCCTGGGCTTGATGGAACACAGGCACACAAACCAATCCGAACAATACAACAATGTCTGACCCTCCCACATACAGCACACAAGCCCTCCCCTCTGCCTGTGATACAATTAACTAAGACAATAGACTAACTCAAAGCAGAAAAAAAAAAAAAACATTTTTACAAACCCCCAAAAAGTACCCCAAAATACAACATACCCCATTTTGCCACACCGTGCACCCATGCCCAAAACAGTTCCATACACTCGACGGCAAAACACTGCTGGACAATTTAAGATGGCCGCCGCCCCATGTTTGAATCTGTTCCAGTTAAAAGTCCAAGAGGCAGAAACAGTGCCTTTAAAATCCAATATGCCCAAATAGTGTTTTTAAAGGGCAATATATCCCAGGGGCCCTAATCATAGGGCAGGAAGCTGGCAAACAGGCCCCTCCAAATTCCAGTGACGAAGGTGTTGTCACACGTGCATCTTAGTTCTTCCATTCTAAAATCAATATATTACACCCCTTTAGCCATCAAAACAGCCAGTGGCATGGCTATGTCAGAGATTATGGATTATTTGAGTATCACAAACTTGTGGAAGATTTGGTAGTTACACTTTCATGCTGGGAGTCTCTTTCTATCCCCTATACAAACAGTGTTGGATTTGGTACAAGGAAAAGCATGCTAAACATACTTGTGACATTACATGTTATTACACGTTAAAGTAGCCATTTGAAGATTTAAAAAAAAAAATGTAAATGCCCTAGTTAGCCACAATACTGCGGCAATAAAATGCAGCTTAAGAATTGGGGCACAGCATGTCCCATGAACATATTTTCCATATCGTTCTACCACCAACACCCTGAATCATGCAAACAAAGCATGGTCAGGTGTCATGAGTGCAGACATGCAGTTTATAGAACATACAAGTAACAATGTCACCATTAAACATATGTTTGCCATTTGATGAAGCCCTGTGTTGGCGAAACGTGTTTGGCTGTTTTTTTACTCTTTATACCACCCACGCTTTTAAAGTGAGCACTATATTCTGCTCACTTACATGTGAGTATTATACCTTTAAAATACCAACTATTATTGCATACAGAGAGCACTATTTGGTTTTATTTTCTTTCCCCATACCAAGGACCTTCACCACCTACCAACACCTATATCCTACCAGTGGTGGGGGGGGATCAACGCCACTGAATGCTGTTCACACCTGAGCTGGCATTAGCTCTTAAATAGGTGAGTAGGAGGAAAATTGTTATTATTATAAGTCGTCTTTTCACTTCCGGTGTTCTATCAGTCTGCTATACTCCGTCAGATTGCTATACCGCCGTCACTTCCGGGGAGGGGAATCAGCTGGATCCTGTGCTGCACATGCATGCTAGCACTCCTGCTACTCCTCCACAGCAAGGTCCTGGAAGGTAAGTAAAACTAGTTTTACACTTTCATTATAGTTAGTGCATTCACTAAGCTTAGGCACATGGGACATTTAGGGTTAAGTGAGGGTTCAAATTAGGGTTAGTTAAGTGATTCTAACCTCTCTCACACTCTATTCTTACCCTAACCCTTGGGGTAAGGGTTACAATAAAGTGTGAGAAATCACTATTTATAGATATTCCCCTAATGTGAAATATCTCTAAATATGAACAAGTCCCTAATCCTAACCCTAATTTGAACCGTAATATTAACCCTAAATGTCCCATGTCCTAAGCTTAGTGAATGCACTAACTATAATGAAAGTGTAAAATTAGTTTTACTTACCTTCCAGGACCTTGCTGTGGAGGAGTAGCAGGAGTGCTAGCATGCATGTGCAGCACAGGATCCAGCGGATTCCCCTCCCCGGAAGTGACGGGGGTATAGCAATCTGACGCGGTATAGCAGACTGATAGAACACCGGAAACGGTTTTACATTATTGGAATCTTTCTCTCATTTGCATGCTTCCACGTCAACTGACTGACTATCTTAGAACCTATAAGATCTACCGAACTTACTCATCTCTTCAATCAACTTGGACTATTTTTATCCATATGCCTTTTAATAAGGACTTTTTCTTATTTATGAATTTTATGTAAGTACGCATTGATTTTATTAGATCATCATTTTTGTGGCGTGACCTATATTTTCTGTTTTTACATCACCATTAAACATAGCTTAAATACAACGCAAAATGAATAATGGAGGCCAAAAATAATGAAACTCACCATTTCAGATCCCTAAAGCACTTCAGTCTGCTGGTCTTCTTTCCCCTTTCACAAAAAGTGGCGATTTTAGGGGCGGGGCCTGGCTGCTGACTGAACAGGACGCAGAGTGAGGGAGCTCCTCAACCCTTAAGCATATTTATGCTAAAAAAACAAACAAAAAACAACAACACGACAATCTGCCCCACAATCTCACCCAGCAAGGATATACCTCGATTCAGAAGCAAACAGGCAGCATTGGTGTGAAAACCAGATGGCAAAACACACCCGCGGTGAAGAGGGCGCCTTGCGGCCTACTAATAGACACCGGGCGGGAGACACGGCCGGTCTCCTGTCCTCTACTCGCAGACAGCTTGGGTCTCACTTCCCTCCTCCCCCCCCAGGCCGGTGGGGGTCATCCCAGTCCCCGCTGGGCCACATGCTAAGGTCCTCCCGGGTCACTGTGAGCTGCCCACACGACAAACAAAATGCCGTGCAGAGACACCCAAGATGGCGGATGCACCTATGACTCAAACGTGGGTGCAACATCCAGCCAACCTTACTGAAGCACTGTCACGTTGAAGCACGACTGGATGCAGCCTTTGGAAAATTCTGGGCCAACCTAATGGAGCTAATGGCACTGCCACGGGTGAAAAAAGCAGACACTAAATGAGAAGAGGCAAGAGAGACCCCCCAAAGGCATCCCGATCGCACTAAAGACACACCATGCTACATTACGCCTTCCTGGGCCTAGAGTCACCCGGGGAATACCCCCAAAGCACAGACCACGCATGCAGGAGGGAACAACGAGCCGAAGCCAACGTGGTAAAGCTCCCTGTAACTTCCCGGCTAGGAACAACTTGGACTCAAAGAAGACCCAAGTTCGTGGCAACAAGGTGCAGGCTCTGGAACAGGCCTGGGGAGTACTTCGCTCTCGACCAACAGCATGGACAGATGCCCAACCAGGGAATCTGCTAACCTCATGACTCTGGGAGATGGCTGCAGGCCAAGATCAGTCCCCAGACAGGGACTCTGACTCAAGACTGCTGACCCAGCGGTATCAAAGCGTATAAAAGCATATTTGTTTTGTTTTATTTTATTTTAGGCTCGTTGCCACCTATGCTACCTATCTCTTAAATGCAATAACTAGTAGCCAACTAGCAAGGTAATGTATCAACAGTATATACTTGAGACTTTAAAACCATAAAATGTGCTGATACTGCATGCCACAAAATGTTTAAAATGTGTACTTCTCTTTGCTTGCATCTGCTGTTGTGGCAGCACAAGCGTGTTTGTTTAACTATGCACTGCAAAAATATAAAATTTTAATAGAAATTGGAAATTTTTGAAATTACCCTGTTACACCTCCCTGGCTGTCAGACAACCGGCCCTGTTACTTCCTGGTTTGGTTAGCTCAGTGGAGCTAACTCAAGAGGCAGGCAATTGCTCAGAGCACCTGCCTTGCAAAGACTTTGCATTGAGCAGCATTGGGAAGTCTGTGATTGGACAGACACAGGCAGTCTGGGAGGGGAAGAAAGGGGAGGGCTTGCAAAGGTTGCAGACAAGAGATTATAACCCCCTCCCCCCCCCCCCAAAAAAAAAAACACAATTAAGTGCAAGCATGTAACTGCTACTAAGCAGAAGGCAGTGAGGTTTTTTTTATTTTTTTATTTAATTTGCATTTGGGCAGTTAAATAATATTGGCATATTATACCAGTCTTTGTTTGTACAAAAAATCCCACAACTACACATACACAAAAACTATGCTGACAAATCCAGATGCCACTAGCATTAATTGTTGTGTACATTGTGCTTTCAATATTTACCGCCTTCCTCGAATGTCCAATTTAATTACAAGTTATTGAAACTGCTAATTGATACATGTATAATTCCCACTCTGAATTTAAAGCAGTTAAAAAAAAAAGATGTGAACTCATTTTCATATCTCGCCACCAGCGCAGCTGTGAGACGCTGATAATTTTCTATACAGATATTTATTTTAAGCACAAACAGAATGCATTCTGTTAATACAAACAATGAATCAGTTGTGTGGGATTCGCTTTCATAAACTACATATTAGGTACCTTGGGAGGGGGGAAATAATTAACGCTTTGAGCAACATGGAATAGAGTCTGATAACATATGCTCTGCAGAATATGAAACCAAAGTTTTGAACAGCTTCCATTCAGTTGTTGGACCGCCATAATGCACGGAGTCACTGTTGACAGCAAACCTATACTTTAAATAGTGGGTCTCTCTCACAGCGAGAAGATCTAGCTGCTGGATGTCTAGCTAGTGGTCTACAAATAGCTCCCAGTGGCTATCCCAGACACCAGATTTCAGAGCAACGATGCTCCATCAGATGCCAATTGTCTTTGGCAGCATTAGGAGGAGAACCAGAACAAGCCAATCAAGGCATGTACTGGTCTATCCATCTATTGGCTCATACACAATGAACAGTCTGGGAGCCAGTCACTTTTACCATATGACCTGACTGACAACTAAAGCATGCCATCACGGATCACTTCCATCTTCACAAAATTAATTTCGCCTAACCTGGACGGGATGATGGAAAAGAAAACAAAAAGAGACAGCCAAATGTAGATTGTCCACGTCCGACCACGGCTCGACACCCTTTCTGTAGAGTGTAAAGTATTTTCCTTTTGAATACCATACAGTGTTTGTGAACTACATGTTCCATGATTCTCCGCCAAGTGTCCTGAAATTCATGCAATAAAAAGCAATCACACATAGTTGCAGCAAGAGTGACAAAAATGCAACACCAAGATACGGAAGTTGTTGGCGCTATATAAATAATAACATAATAATAATAATAAGCACAAATGTTAAACATACTTCGTAATAAAGTGTTATTTCTTACGTCCCCATTTCCATAGGCAAAGCTAGCATTCAAATGTCACAACCAACATGAACACATGTCTCTGCATTGACACAGTGTGTGCTATTCTGTTGACAAACATTTATCATATAGAGACTACATGCAAAAATATTTTTGCATGATGCCAGATGCATCATTCTCCCTTTTAGAGGGCATAGTGACTTAAAGGGACACTATAAGCACCAGAACAACTTCATGCTTAATATAGTAGTTCTGGTACCTAGTCAGTCCCTGCAGGCATTTTAATGTAAAAGAGAAAAGGCAGTGTTTACAATACTGCCTAGTGACACCTCTAGTGGCAGTTATTCAGATGGCAACTAGAGGTGCTTCCTATTTCAGTGTTGCATGACTTGTGTTAGGCATATCCCCATCCTGCATCGAGACACTGAATTTTACTCATATAGATGCATTGATTCAATGCATCTCTAGGAAGAAATTCTGATTGCTGCCGCACACCGATTTGCCGCGCATGCGCAGTAGCCTTCCATTGCTTTCCTAAGGGAAAGCATTGGATTGGCTGAGATTGTCAAGCGGGGGCAGGATCAGCTGCGAGGAGACTACCGTGGAATAAGGGTAAGCAAATTACTGTTTGACTGCTGGCAGGGGACCGTAAAGTCCCCCTTTCCTTGAGCAGGGTTTTTACCTGCTGGATATTTTATCAGCACAGCCGGTTGTTTGGCCAGTGCGACTATTGCAAATATACAGTCAATGCAAAGAATGGTATTTTTCTCCATTTAAAACAAAAACAAACCACCACAAATTCTATACATAAATACACACACAGCCTCTGAGAGCTTAAAGGACCACTATAGTGCCAGGAAAACATACTCGTTTTCCTGGCACTATCTTGCCCTGAGGGTGCCCCCACCCTCAGGGTCCCCCTCCCGCCCGGCTCTGGAAGGGGGAAAGGGGTAAAAACTTACCTTTTTCCAGCGCTGGGCGGGGAGCTCTCCTCCTTCTCTCCTCCTCCATTCCTCCTCCTGGGCTGAATGCGCACGCACGGCAAGAGCTGCGCGCACATTCAGCCGGTCGCATAGGAAAGCATTTACAATGCTTTCCTATGGACGCTTGCGTGCTCTCACTGTGAAAATCACAGTGAGAAGCACGCAAGCGCCTCTAGTGGCTGTCAATGAGACGGCCACTAGAGGCTTTGGGGGAAGGCTTAACCCATTCATAATTATAGCAGTTTCTCTGAAACTGCTATAATTATGAAAAAATGGGTTAACCCTAGAAGGACCTGGCACCCAGACCACTTCATTAAGCTGAAGTGGTCTGGGTGCCTAGAGTGGTCCTTTAACACAAAATTTCAACTGTCTCTACTAATACAGGTAGAGGGGTAGATCCAAAGATGCAAGGTCACAGGTTCAAATGCCAGCAGTGTCAACTCAGCCCTTCATTCTTCCGAGGTCGCTAAAATGACTACTATTAATTGGGTAATAACAACATTACCACTCAGCTGCCGATTTGGTTAATTCCATTAATTCAGCGTGTGCTGAAAAGCGCTTTGAGTCCCACTGGGAGAAAGGCGTTATATAAATACTAGTTTTTAATATCTATAGTTCAATATATTGCTTTCATTGGTCTGTATTGTTCCTTATTGTGACATGGAAGAGGTAAAATTAACAGCTATTTCTTGCTGGTTACACCATCTTTGCGATTAGATCCTATGCTCTCAGACCTATAGCTTAAAGGAATCAATGTTGCCATTCACCATTCTGGCCCAGAGATTAGTCACACAGTGGATACAGCTGCTAAAATCTCAGTGATACGTTTCTTTACCCACACTAGAGATAGAACCCTGGGAAATAACACCTTGCGCTGTCTAAACAAAGGGTTTAGCTTTTAAGAATATTTTTTTAATTGGTTCCAAATCAATCCAGGATTACCACAGGTTGAACAATACAGCAGGTTATGCTAGGATACTCAAATTTATTTCAAGTCACCAAATTCAACAACTGCATAAAGGGAAACTACAGGCACCCAAACCAATTCATCCTACCCCTTTAAATTTAACCCTGTAACGTAAAGTACTGCTATTTAGTAAATAAAACAATGCAAGGTTAAATATGCCTCTAGTGGATCTCTCCTTGACAGCCTCTAGAGGCCCTTCTGGTGTGAAAACAAAGCCAGACTCTGTTCTCAAAGCTAGTCTCCATTTCATCAGAGGAGCACAGTATTGGCAGTTCACCAATATTCCTCTAGGACATATAGAAGCATTGGAGTGAGGGAGGCCGATCAAGCGACTGCAGGGACTCTTTCAGCACAGAAAAAATAATACATAAAAAAATTTAAAAAAAAGGTACGGAATACCCTTTAGTCAGGTTTTATTTAAATGAGGTGGGGGTGCATCTAAATAAGGAGATCACTATAGTGTTAAGAATACAGAATTGTATTCCTAATGCCATAGTGTTCCTTTAAACTGCAACAGTGCCACGGATTGTAGAGCTGTAGAGATCATGGATATCCAATTACCTCAGCTAACTCGGATTAAAGACAGAGTGTTCTATATACACACACACACACACACACACACACACACACACACACACACACAGAGAATGCACAGACTGCTATACACACTTATTCAGACTGTATACAAGAGACACTATCATACATACACACACAATGACACACTGCTATACACATGCATAATGCTACAAATGCTACATTCACAGTCAGGCACAGTACATACATTGTAAGTAGTTGGTTTTAGTATTTGGGGTTCCCTTCAGAGCGTGTTTTTTCTCTTATGTCACTCACTGTGATATTACTTAACATCTTGTGATATCATGTCCTGCAATGTCACACATACATAATTAAATTATGCTATATTAGAAGGTCAGTGTCAGCCATATCCTCGTGTAGGCAAACAGATTGAGGTTTCTGATGGGGGAGATATATGGTGAATTAATGTAAATAGGTTACCCAAACCCCCTCCAATACTAGGATTGGCCTTGTCATAATGAACAAAACTTGACAACATTAGAATAGTGGAACTCCTCCTAATACCAACTAATTGTCACTTTATTTCCATAGCATACCTAGGCACAATCACTAGATCTCTATTCAAGTAAAAAACATTTAACATAATGTAGAACCACATGCAGTAAAAAAAAAATTGAAGGGAGTCTTTTAGCAGATAAATCTGTTCCTTTCAATTATTTGTCAAAAAGTTAAAATAAATCCATATGCATCATCCTTATAAAACTGTACTCCGTTAATAGGGAAAAAACATTTTCCCAAAAGCAATGGCAATTCACATGCCTTAAGAGTTGATAGAAAAAAAAGTTGTTTGATGGATTAAAGGGGTGTGTGGAGGAAGAAATGAACTTTCAATGTCTAAACATTCATCAAAAATGTGTGCAATTGTGTAAAAATAAATAAATAAAATACAAGATTAATCCTTGTGTTTTGAACTCAACCCTCAATATGCCAGTGAATTACAAATTGTGCTTCCTTCATGGATAATTAGTATAAAATTAGCAAAAACATTCATCTCCATGAGAAATATAGACTCATCTTTAGATAAATCAGGCTGGAAGTTCTATACAGCAGAGTGTAATAAGACACAGCTGTGAGCATTCGTCTAAAATATTACTTTTAAACTAAATTATTCAGCTGCTAAATGCAAACATTTCACATGTGAATTAGGAAATCCCCAAAAGTCAAGATTCTCAAAGTACAGGAGGTAGTCTTATTTATTTTAGGTTTGATTGATAATCAGCAACTCAGAGCAGGAAACACTCTTGACCTCATCTTCACCAATCTCTGTACCACCTTTAATCTCTCCAATGTTCCATTTCCTCTGACCACCATATGCTGTCCATTGACATCCGCATATTCCGTACCCAAAGTATACCAACCTTACCACATCAGTATTGCAGAAACCTCCATTGTCTTGACCTACTGCGATTCTCCACCAACCTCCAAAGTCTCCTTTCACCGATCTCAAATCTCACCTGCCCTAACACTGCAGACTCCACGCTCTCCTCTCAAGCGAGGCATCATGACCCCTCCTACACTTAAACACACTAAGCATCCCAAATTACAACCCTGGCAAAAATGTTCCAGAACTGCTGAACGTTGGTGGAGAAAATCTCACTCTGCGTCCGACTTCCTCCACTATAAATTTATGCTGCACTCCTACAGACTGGCGCTTTCCTCTTCAAAAGAAAAAAAAAAAAAAACTACTTCCATACGCTCATAACCACACTCTCCCGCGAGCCCAAATGGCCGTTTCATGCTTTTAACACTCTTCTTTGCCCTGTCGTTCCTCCTACCAACTTGACCACCACAAATTTGCAACTCACTTCACTGAGAAGATTTCTCCAATCATGGAAGAGATCTCTCACCTCTCTCTTTCCACTACCAACCTTTCCCGTAACCACACTCCCTCAGCTATCCTATGCTCATTTGCACGCACAATAGCAGAAGAGGTTTCTGCTCCATTCCTCCCGCCCCACCACCTCTTCCCTTGTACCTCATACGCACTTTGTCTCCTTCTCTTGCTCTACCTCTCACTAAAATTTTCAATCTCTCCCTCTCATCTGGCACATTTCCTCTACCCTTCAAACATGCAACCGTAACCCCGATTTTAAAAAAGCCCAACCTTGACCCCAATTCCCTGTCTAACAACTGCCCTATCTCGCTACTGCCGTTTGATTCCAAGATCTTTGAGACAGTTGTGTATGCGAGATTGACAGACTTCCTTGAATCCAACTATCTGCTTGACCCGCTTCAATCTGGTTTCTGCGCTCGTCACTCTATTGAAACAGCTGTGACCAAAGTATATAATTATCTTTTCACTGCAAAATCCCATGGCCACTACTCTATCCTAATTCTCCTCAACACATTGGCTGCTTTTGACATGGTTGATCATCAACAGCTTCTGCTCATCGTTTGTAATCTCGGTCTAAAAGATACCACTCTCTCCTGGTGCTCTTCGTACCTCTCCCAGTGTTCATTTAGTGTTTCTTTCCCTGCCTCTTCTCCCCAATCCCTTTCTGTTGGTGTTCCCCAAGGGTCTGTCATTGGTCCTCTATTGTTCTCAATCTACACTGCCTCCCTTGGTAAACTCATCAGCTCCTTCGGCTTCCAATATCATTTCCATGCGGATGACACGCAGATATATCGGTCCTTCCCCGATTTCTCACCACCCCTCTTGACTCGTGTCTGACTACCTCTCTGCTATTTCAAATGGATGGCTGCTCATTTCATTAAACTGACCCTGTCCAAAACAGAACTTCTGGTCTTCCATCCCTCAAGCGTTGCAACTCCCTTGTCCGTTTCCTTCCACGTCAATGGTGATACCATCCACTCTACCGCTCAGGCTCGCTACCTTGGTGTTGTCTTTGACTCAAACCTTTCCTTCACTCATGTCCAATCGATCACCAAATCCTGCCACTTCCATCTCAAAAACTTTGCGCGCATCCAACCCTATTTAACACCTGATACAGCAAAGGTGCTTGTCCTCTCCCGCCTTGACTACTGTAATCCGCTTCTCAGTGGTCTCACGTGTTCCCAACTTGTCCCATTAGTCTATAATGAATGCAGCAGTGAGGCTCTTCTTCCTGTCCACCCGCACCTCCCACACCTTCCCCCTTTGTCAGGCCCTAGATTGGCTTTCCATAAGATATAGGACTCAATTTAAGATCCTGATACTTGCTTACAAATCTCTACACAATGCTGCTCCGACCTACTTATCCTTACTAATTGTAATACTCTTGTGAGAAAATTATTTGGTACTCAACCGCAGGTGAAGAAACAAGTTGGATACTGTCCCTTTAAATAAAGAAATTTAACTATGGCAGTCTTCTGCAGCAATAACGTTTTAAAATAATGAAGAATGGGAATCTTGGTTAAGTAGAATTTCACAAGAAAAATAGTAATTGGTTGCAAATGAAAATAAGAAATGCTTAGTTAGCAACAAGCAGTCTAGTCCATTAAACTTCAATAAATGTTGCCGCCAGAGCAGGTGATTCCTGTAGTACAAAGTAACAGTATTTTAACTTGAAGAATTAAACTTGATAATGAAATATGTCCTGGTATGCAAAGTTGTAGTAGTCATTAGACTCAAATAATAATTAACATTTGAGTAATTTGGCAAATTAAATTCAAAAGAAATAGCAAGGCAAGTCCCAGAGGGTATAAGTATTCCTTATCCTTCTTATATAACTTAAGGTAAGAACCTATTAATAATTGCAATCACTGGAAAACCTATCTTTCCTTTCATGAATGATGAGAGTTGAAGTCCTTTCCAGTGTAGAATTAATTATGGTTCCCTGAAGCAAGTGAAGAGAGGCAAGGATCCAAAGTTAAGTCTATTCCTTGAGTCGGAGCCAGATGTTCGGTACACAGAAAAATCGGGTTAGCCGAGTTCTGTAGCGAAGCGGCAACAATGTAGCAAGGAGCGAGAGCACATCAAACCACAAGATTGATTGAGCACTTTAGATGTGGTCGCGGCTTCCTTTTGAAGAGAAGCGCGTGACATCAGACGCATGGACGGAGACTGATCAGTGAAACCTGAAAGTCATACGGGTAATTCCGATCGGAATTAATTCAACATGGAAGAGTTCCGAGACAATATGGAGGAATCCTGACACAAATATGTCCCATCTGGGCCCCTACGCTCTGCCAGAGACCTACGTCTAAACTCTGTTCGTACTCCTACCTCTGATGCTCGCCATAAAGAAGTCTCTAGGGCTGCACCGTTCCTATGGAACTCCCTCCCTCTCTCTGTTAGACTTTCACCCAATCTCCACCGTTTCAAAAAAATCTTTGAAAAACGTACTTCTTTAGGAAAGCATATCAATTAAACTGTAAACAGCTTTCCCTCCCCGCACCCCAATTCCTCTCCTGCAATGGTGATCAAAATAAAACTAAGCCCTCAATGAATTCTATCCAAGCAACCTACGTTTCTACCCCACCCTTACCTTCTGTGTCACTTTACCCTACTCCCTCTAGCAGGTAAGCTCATTAAGCAGGGTCCTCAATCCCTCTGTACCTGTGTGTCCAACCTGTCTGGTTACAAATACATGTCTGTTAGTCCACCCATTATGCAGCGCTACAGAACTTGTTGTCGCTTTATAAAAAATAATAATTATTACTATTAGGTCTATGCACACAATATCTAATGTGGGACCAACCTTAAAGGGACACCCTGGACCCCAAAAGTACTTTAGCTTGTTGCTTTGAGTGTGAAGAGTGTGTCCTCTTGTTTTCCCTATTTTACAAAAAGTGCAGATTTCAACAGAAATTTATACTTTTATAAATTAACCTGGTTACATCCCCTTGGCATTCAGACAACTGGTCCTGTTCCTTCCTGGTTTGTTTAGCCCAGTGGAGTTAAATTCAAGAGGCTGCAATTGCTCAGAGCACCTGCCTTGCAAATACATCTTATTGAGCTGCATTGGGAACTTGACGGCATTTAATCATGATGCATATAATGGTCCAATCATCACAGCTTTGCCATAAACATAATTTCATAATGTTAGGTAAGAAAATTTAAAACAAATCCCCCAGTACCCAACTGGTTACATTGTTTATAGCACCACACAAATAGCAACAAGCTTAAAAACTGCACACAGACTCCGTAATCAGGGTTCTAAATTACACTTCCGAAAGGTGAGTTTTGTGTGGGGAGGGGGTTCAATTTTCAATGTGACTTATTGACAATATTGTTAATGCAATAGCTATATAGTTCACAAAAAAAAGGTCAAAAAAAAAAAAAAAAAGTCTAAAATTTTCTCTAAACAATCCTTTAAAGGCCAGAACTAGACCAAAATGATCAATTTTAAGCCAGTATGAGAAATATTCCATTGGTTTCCATGGCAACTGCGGTACTGTTAGACCTTGTATAGCTTTGTGAATAAGATCCATATCAATCAGAGCCTTGCCTCGGGGAAAAAAAGAAAAATATTACACACACACACACAAACTGTGAGCCAGTATGGTGTGCATTATACAAGCAAGTAACCTAGATAGCACATTTAATCTATGCTTGCACGTATTCCTGGTATCTCTACCCAACACGTTTCAGTGATTGCTGAAACAGAAAAAAAATAAATATATAGTTTGTATTTCTCTGAGACAGGGAGCTTCATCCCAAGATTGTCTGTGCATGGACAAACTCGAACATGATTCAGTATCCTCCATTTTACTTCAGTCTATTCAGCCATGTTAGCGGCAGAGAGATAATTGTGTTCAGCTGGAGAGGTCTGTTTTTCACAGTCCAAACTCCCCGTATACTATATTGGATTCTACTTTGTCAGATGCAATGTTTGTGATAAAGTCTGCCTGAGAAATGTGTATGAGGACACAATATGAATATATAACATGGCTAAAACAGCAAGTGGATGTCCTGCTGGAACTACAACGCCCATGATGCTTTTGCCAGCCGCATACTCTACTCTGCAAAAAATACATATCTGATTTCTGACCTCTCAACATTCAAGAGGATCAAAATGAGGATTAAAATATGAAAAATTACTGATTTTATTTTTACCAAGGCTTTCCTCCTGTATCAGTGAATCTAAATAAATAATGATAAGTGTCAAATGTGTTGTTCACTATTAAGGAACTCAATGAGTTAATCAGATTGTCAAAGGAGTAATATCCCTGATATTAATGAATGCCAAAACCATGTGCTTAAATTTTCACACATTATGATTATTTTTTTTATTTATTTTTTTAAAGGTGCCATTTTAAAATGTGCTATTTTGATGATTTAGGAATCTCCAATAAAATAGTGATTTATCAGGTGCTCAATGCTGCTTTTTATGACTGTTACAACATTATAATGAGAAGGCAGAAAATGCAAAAAAAATTATACATTTAATGAATATTGTCAAAAAATACTTTACAATTAGTCAGAAAAGTGTTGGTGACACTTTGATAGATCTCACCCACCATGTTCACATAGAAGCACACAGACATTTAGCATATCAAACTGCAATTTTAGAATTCCCTTTACCTGATTTCCTTCATGACTCTTCCCGTTTTCTGATTTGACACTCGACCACGACTGCTTTATTTGTAAGATGCCAACAGGAGGTCTGTGCACACCATCAAACATTTTTTTTTCCACATGAGATTGTGACCAGGACGGTGAAGCATGTTCTTCCAGTTCTGCAACTCTCTGAGGGTAGTTTTCTTTATTATTTTCATCTCTGCCATTAAAGGAAATAAAACACATTTGAAAATATAATATGGTAATAAACAAGAAGTTGTTCCTTGGAAAGAAGGATTATGTTAAAAGGGTAGGGGTGTGTGAAAGGAAATGAAAATGACTGCTCATTAATTTAAATTAGAACGGTCATGAATTGGTTTTAAAAGCACGATAAAATATATCTAAAATAGTCCACTTATTAAGTACTGAAAATGTTGAGTCTCCTGCAGCCCCATTGGAACTGTGATTTTACAGCATTCATGCGGGATGCTGGGAGTATAAGCATTTAGTACCTGTTGGTGAAATTTAAAGATGGTGGAGTGCTAGTCTCTACCCCCTGACATGTTGAGTTTGGCCCATTTTACTCCATATACAGAAACCCTGATCCAATGAAATGCCATGTTTGACACCATACATCTACAAATGTAGGACACAACAACCACTTTTAATAGGTCCCTGAGAATGGAATGGACCCATAGCTAGCCCAAAATAGGCAGGCCTGTTTTTTTTAAGGGTGTCCTGGATCGATCTGAAGCCCATTACAAAGCCAATAGTGGCACCAGAAATCAAGTTAGAGCAAACAACGCAAGTTCTCTCTAAATTCAAAGTCTGACGGTCCATTCATTAAAAGGAGGTGGGTAGGAAAGAGCATGATCTTGACAGATATCACACAGTTTTCTAACATACATTTATCATTGCCCACAAATGTGACTTTTCTACGGAGCACAAACAGAGAGAAACTATACCAAATGCCCCAATGAAAAAAGGGTAGGTTTGAGAAACCAGTCTCAAATGCTAGCAAGATTAGTAGAACTCTATATACATCGGTATGTCATATTGAAATAATTTTTTTTTTATTTTTTTTTTAATGGAATAATCTTTGTATCCTACTATATAGCTCATGTACAACGGAGGATTTAATTTAAAAGCCATGTTAAGAACTTGTATGATTAAATAGGGTTCCATATATTAACCCTCTGAGTACAGAGACTTAAATTATATATGCACACTTGCCACTCCATCATATCCCCAGAAAATGGTCGCAATGAAGGAACAAATATGCAGAGTACTTTGATACCGTTACACTGCTAATTTGTGGATTCTTGCCCTTTTACACAGTATTATTTAGATAGTGAGTTCTTGTACAAGATTTAGTGTGTCCTCTGCTACTGCTTCCTGCGATCAGACTTGCTTTTGTTATCATATTTGTGTTGCTCCCTAGACACAGCTACTTTTTTTGCCAAAACAAGGCCTTTTGCACAAATTGGAAATTTGTTTGAGACCTCCAACGCTCTGTTATGAGTCTGTTTGACTCAGTCAAAATTTGGTTATCAAAATAGACTTGGTCACATGGAACACTGATGTTTAATCATGTGGCAGGTGGCCAATGCATACAAACCAGCCACCACATTAACTAGTGTAATATTTTTATTTTTTTTAAAGGCCTGCAAGAGTCATGAGTACAAGGGAGGTTTTATATTCCTCCTTATATTCCCCCCCACCCATGACCCACTAGCCAAGTCATGAGTGGGGGCCTGTCACACAGGGAGTAACTAGTAGATGTCCCGTGCATCAGATGGGGGCTTCAATATATAACAGCTGGCTGTGATCTCTTACATTGATAATGGAAGGGAACTAATGCCTCCCTATAAGCAACAGCAGCATCTATTTATTAAGCAATAGAGGTGGGGGGTAGACACGTCCCCTCCGCAGCCCCATGCAACAGAGTTTTGGTTGCCATCCCTGGGACTGTTGAGACCAGGGCAGCCGCAACTCTTTCAAGGAGAGCCCTCTTCTCCGGAGTCAGGATGACTCCTTTTTGAGGACCGGTCCTGGTTTTATCCACCAAGTGTCATCCAGCAAGAGGGATAAAAGAAAAGCACTGATGGAGGTACTCAGAGTACTGGAGCTCAGTCATACTTGGTATATGCTCTTTTCGCTAATTTTTCTATATGGGCCTTTAATTTGCAGGAGTGTTACAGACAATCACTAAAAGAAAGAGAATTTATTTTTCTACAATATTGCAAGAAATTAGCTAAATTAAGTACAAGCTTTGGTATTACGCCTCTTCCTCTGAGTACAAAAAGAAAGTAATTGATTTTACTAATAATCACAATGTCCCTTCTCTTCCCCACCAAAAAAAAACCAAAACACAGATTTAATAGAGGTAGGAGAAATTGAACATTGAATGGGCTTCAAATGAATGCAGACTGCTCTCATGTCAAGTGAATATGCATACCTGGAATCAATATCTCACAAAAGCAAATGGAGAAACTGCTAAATAGTCTATACATAAATCAATACACAATAGGGCACAGGGGGGGGAATCTAGACAACAAGAACAAAAAAAATAATTATAATTGCTGAACATCTAACAGGCATCCCTGTAGAACAAACATAGAAACATCTCTAACGTTACACTACTAGCAGTTCATACCCGCACTCTACTATACTTAAAAATTACGACATTAAAAAGCAAATGTTGCAATTCATGTTACTACGCTTAACTGATCTGTCATCATCATCATCTATACTAAACATTTCCTTCAGATATATCCCATGTTCCTCCTGTCTCAAAAAACAAAAAAGTATATATATATAAAACAAATTAGTTATATTTAGCAGTATCATACTCCAAGTTTAATAAAAAAGTAAACAAATGATTATAATTATAATGATTATGATTATAATGATTAGGATGATTATACATCCTACCCCTGTTCATTGGGAGCCCAACCTGCTCATAATTAGCCCCGACTAATGTATTGGTGCACATTTACTATAATGGAGGGTTATCCCCTATTTTTCCCGTCTAGGTGACCTTTCCAGTCTAGGTGATCTTTTTCTTGTGGGTTAGGTACGGGATGGGGGTGTTACACTAAACCCCTATCCTTGACCATTACCCTCCCCTTCTTTTCTCCACATTTACTATAAACCTTGGGAAAGGTTTTCAAAAATACGCTCACATGTGACACAAATGCAAAATCTTTTAACATCTAGCTCATGATTTAAAGGAACACATTTGTATTACTAAAGCTCCTTGGCGGCCATTTAGGTGACATGCCCCCACCGGCAAAAATAAATAAATAAATAAATAAATAAATAAATAATGTAGTGTTATTTAACTTTCCTCCCTTGCAAGACCAGTCTCCGCATACATCAATACCTCCGTGGCGGGTATCATAGAAATGATCTCAGCCAATCCAATGCAATCCCTAAAAGAAAAGCACTGGGTGACTAGTGCGCATGTCCTGCAAAAACCCAGCACTGCTCCAATCAGATGGGCTCTCTGAAAAGGAAGTGTTTACATTAAAACACCTGCAGGGACAGGCAGTAGACACCAGAACAACTACAAAAAGCTGTAATTGTTCTGGTGACTATAGCATCACTTTCATGTAGTGGTTTTTTATAGATTTCCCCCCCAAACTGGGGGGATTGTTTTCCTATTAATGTTCCATAAAAGCAACACTGCATTTTTATTTATTTTTAAAACAATTTAGTATAAATACCCCCAAAGAAAACATGCATGTTTTGTTCTGCATTCTTTAGGGGTGTATGAAATGAAGAAAAAAAAAATTATAAAAAAAAAAAAAATAAATAACTTTTCAAAATCTGTAGACCTGCTGCTCTGGACTCATGAGCAAGTGCACACAGCTTTCCATGCTCATCATGAGTGCTACTCATGCTCATTGAGAAAGAGCAATGTTTTCCTAAGGGAATGGCTTAATGCGTTGCAGTGCTTGCCGCGCATGCATCTTAGCCCCCACTTCCAGGTTACGTCAAAGGGGGCAGAGTGTCGATCCAGTACAGAGGGTAGATCGGTGCTGGAATAAGGTGATTTTAACCCATAAAGTGCTGGTGGGGGGCCTGAGGATCCTCTTATATAGGTATACTGCAGAGAAAGCATCATAGGAGATGTAGTCCACAATATCTGGAGTGCCACAGGTTGCCTACCCCTGCACAATAGAATCCCTTTAACCCCTTAAGGACACATGACGGAAATATTCTGTCATGATTCCCTTTTATTCCAGAAGTTGTGTTGGGGTGTAAGGGGTTAAAGAACCTATTTTAGAAGATAGAGACTTGTACTGTGAGAATACACCATGTTGGTACATGCCAAACAAGAACATGCACAGTAAATAGAAAGCAGAAGCTTCCTCCTCTAACGATCTAAAGAAGTTCTAGAATGGCTTAACACATTTACTCTGGAAGGATGCCAGGGCACTTCCGGCACCATAACAACTACAATGGGCTGTAGTGATTATGTTGCTTGGAGTGTTACTTTAATAAGCAGGCCAGAACAGAAGAGAGATTCGCTACTCTGGCAAAAGCTTCTGCTGTTTGTTTTATAAAATGCAGTGTACCATTGATGGATACATATTGAATGTGTACTGAAGTATACATTTCCTATCAATGCGGCTTGGATGGATCCCAGCACATAGATTGTGCCTTCCCTCGTCTGGGCTTTGTTAGTAATTGATGCAAAAGACAATTCCCAAAAGTGGAATAGAGAAATCTTGTACAAAATGTAATTACACTGCAATCACATTTGAAATAAGTTTCTTTATAAAACGTTCTGGTTACCTCTGACTGTAAGTGGCAAGTGAAAGAATCAGCTACAATGTAGAAGATCTATTAAGCCAATTACGTAGCTTCCAAGTGGTCTTGTGTGTCCAGGGACAGAGCCTAGTTTTGGCTCAATGTCTAAAGATCCTGCTGACCTGGCATCCAGCCCAGGTTCTAAACTGGGAATTTAAAATTATAGCCTTAACACAGTATACTCCATTTGCTGTCCTTTTATGCAAGTTTCCCCAACAAGGGTGACACCCAGGTGGACCTTGTTGGGCACAGGGACACAAAAAGTGAATAAACCAATAAAAACAGAGTCATACAGTGAGACACTCCCATACACAACCAATAGAATCCCTCCTCTGTGCTTGGGAGATAATTGAATCAGGAACTGTACTAATGTAATTCAATAATCTCCAAGCACAGAAAAACATACAATTTTATGAAACCCCAAAAAGTAACTTAAATACATAAAACCACAAAGTTACATCCCCGGATAGCCACGATATGGGTGAACAACATATCCAAAAATCACCTAGATCGGTCCAGGGGTTCATGAAATTCCTGGAAGTCATAATTTTGACCGACCGTGCACATGGTCCTATGCCCAAAACAGTTCCAGGGAAATCATTGCTAACAGTCGGTCAAGTTCGGTAGACTTTTACAGGTGTCCCTGCAGGGCCCATAGTCTGTGGGCAGGAGGCTGGCAAGCAGGCCCCTCCAAGTACAAGTGGCGAGGTTACTTTTGCCACACTGTATATTGTTCAGAAAGGCCTATACACAGAGAGGTCAAAGGTACACTTTGGGTATCAAAATAACTTCATCAAAATAAGGTTGTTATAGTGTAAGGGGGTTCCGGGTGCAGTCTTACCTTCAGGGGTTAAACCGTCAAACAGTTTAACCCCAAGGTTTTCAGTCCTGCATCCAACAGCTCTGCCCTTTCACTTCCATTTCAGTCTGAGGCTTCTATCAGGAAGCCCCGTACTTGGAACCTCTGATAGGCTGATCAGCAGCTTCCCATTCACAATACAAAGTAAAAAAAGTTATGTACCTTTGTCACATATTTCGTGTACCATAGATCATACTATTTGTGATATTTCATGCTGACTGTCAAAATATAATTTTAGATTAAAGCACACATTTAAAATATTCTACCCTCAGCCCGTCCTTTGGGACGTCCCTCCTTTTTAAGTGATGGGGAATGACCTCACCGGAGGAGGATCAGGATGCAGGGCGTTCTTAGCATTGGTTTGGGGTCACAGGTAGGTTTTTGCTTTATTTATTTAGTGTTCTCTTTACTAGGGTGGAGGGACCATGGCAGCCAGGGTTAACCCACCCAAAAATTGTGTTTTATCAAAACCCTGCTTTTGAGTAGCCTTTTAATACATTTTGCATTAGTTGTTCTAAGCATTCTTGGATTTCAGGGCTATGACATACATGACAGCTAGCAGCAATGATATCTTAAATTGTCATTAGTGATGTCCCGAACTGTTCGCCGAACGGTTTGCCACGGACTCCAGTCAGCAAACACATTCCAGCCAATAAGCAGCAGACCCTCCCTCCCAGACCCTGCCACCTCCTGAACAGCTCACTAAGAATGCAGCTTCAAAATGGATGCTGTCCAGGAGGTGGGAGGTTCTGGGAGGGAGGGTCTGCTGCTGATTGGCTGGAATGTGTCTGCCGACTGGAGTTCGCGGCGAACGGTTCGGGACATCACTAAAATTTGTCATTAGAGCAGGAGACTCACCTGAGTTTGGAACACACAGTCTGGTCCTCATGGAGGGAGCCTGCTTCACCTTCACTCCTTGGAAAGAAAAAAAAAAAAATTACATTTTAGTTACCAGCATCATAATTATAGGGTTGGCAGATGCTCGGTGTGGGTGATTACTATAAAGTAGGAATAAGGCAGAATCCCAGCTGTTTTGATGGGTTAGTAAGCCAGCCCATCTCTGCCCTGTGGTGACGGAGTTTAAATTGATTTCTGGAGTGAAATCTAGCAGTACCTTTAGAACGCTATGTACATACAACAGTGAGTGTGCTAAAAGTCTTACATCATTATTTCAGATTAACAAAATGCCAGTAAAAAGCACATGTATGAGACTTTTGTGATAATGTCAGATTGCCATTGTGCATTTAATTAATCCTGCCATCCCATCTGGATTTATATTCACCTCATGCACAAAAGGGATTTTCATTAAATGATTCAAACAAAACAACTGTATTTTTCTGCTTAACAGGGGTTTGGGATTTTGTGCCCCTGAGTAAGTAATAGCATCCAGATCTGGAAGAAACTTTTGGCATCTTGGTAATTAAAAATAAGTCACTCGGCTTCAGAATTCTAAAGCAAGAGGTTATTTTTTTTTTTCAGATCAGTTTCCACATTCACGGAACGTAAAGGTTTTCTGGAATTCTTACAGTTTAAAAAAAAATCTGTTGGCTTTTTAGCAGCCAATGAAAGATTAGAGTTACCAGATGCTTCTTTATTGACAGAAGCATAACATTTTGAGACGTATTCCCGGAAAATGTCACCAATTCCACAATCTTAATAATGTTAGCACACAGCATTAAATGTAGTAAACAGAAATAGGCGATATTAAAAGAACATTTCTGGCTCCATAACCACTACAGGACTAGCCACCCCCCACTGTCTTTCAGAGCACTAGAAGCTCTCTGAGTTAGGCAAGGTGATGAAGGCAGAGGGCAATCAGCTGACTCTGGAAAGCAGAGGAAGAGAGGTTGGGAGCAGCACCAAATCGACCCCAGGTAAGAAGTCAAGCTGCAGTGTAGTGGTTATGGTGCTTTGAGTGTTCCTTTAAAGATGATTCTTCTGAAAGTAGAGTGTGAGGAGTTTTATGCATCCAATGGAAAGTGTGGAAACTTAAAAATATTAATGAAAAAGTTTAGCCAAATTAGAAAAGTTCTCCCCAGCTTGGATATAATGGCCTAAAATGTGCAATTCTGCAGTCAACTTTCCACAATTCTGTTTCCTTTTAGCCTCAGTTTTGCTATCAGAACTTAATTCTCTAATACTATGTATCTATTGACTAATTGACAATACTTTACCAAAAGGTTCTTTAGAGAAAGTGAAATTGGCATGAGTCATCATTGGTCTTTGAAGTGATAATGCAAAATTAAAGGGTCACTAAAGGCAACCAGGCCACTTCATCTCATTGAAGCGGATTAGGTGCAGTACCCCTGTCCTCTTAACCCTGCAGAATTGCATGAGGACGTCTAGCGTCTTCTATATCCCCATAGAAAAACTGATTCAATGCTTTCTTATGGGGAAGGCCTCATGCGGGTACAGTGATCACCATATGTGCATTCAGTCCCTCCTCACAATGACGTCGGAGAGGTAACCCAGTAAGTGGTTAAAGGGATTATTTAACCGTCTTAATTGACCTGGGGAAGGGGGAATGGAGAAGAATACTATGCACAGCTTTGCATTCCTAACACAAGTGGAGTACTAAGGAGGGAGCGGGCAGCGGTCCGCTCCGGTGCCATCAGGTAGAATGGGTGCCAGCAGGGCTGGCCAGGCTTGCTATTCTGTGAGCTGTGTGGCTGCACCGGGTGCCATAGCTGCCGGGGTGCCGACACAGCTCACACACGAAGGGGCTAAGAGCAAGAGCAGGAGACCTGGCTGCACGGAGATTTGGGGGCTGAGCCAGGTCGGCCGTGGGGGCGGAGCTAAAGGCAGCCTCATACTGCTACACACAGAGGGGAAGCAGGAAGGAGTCCCTGCTTCCCCAACTACAACACAGCAGGGACTGAATCCACTCCTCCTCCAGCCCAAGATTACTGTAAGTGAGAGAGTGTGTGCTGTGTGTAACTGTGATTGTGACTGTCTTTGACTGTGTGTATGATTGTCTGCCTGTGATTGACTGTGTGTGTGATTGTCTGTGTGTGTGATTGTCTATGTGACTGTGTGTGATTGCCTGCCTGTGATTGTCTATGTGACTGTGTGTGATTGTCTGCCTGTGATTGTCTGTGTGACTCTGGGTGTGTGATTGTCTGCCTGTGATTGTGTGCGTGTGTGACTGTCTGCCTGTAACTGTGTGTGAGTGTGACTGTCTGCCTGTAACTGTGTGTGAGTGTGTGTGGGACTGTGTGCATCTGACTGTGTCTGACGGTCTTCGCCCTGCAGTGAGCCGGCAGCCAGGATATGATGTCATCGAGGCCTCGGCGTCATTACAGGGCGTGCGATGGACCTGTGCAGGAAGAGCACAGAGATCCCAGCAGCAACCACTGACCACCAGGGACTGAGGATCCACTCCAGCCCTTCTAGAGCAAGGTAGGGAGGCTGGGTGGACCTCTTAATTATTAAATGTGTGTATGTATGTATGTAATGTTTGTGTGTGTATGTGATTGTATGTGTGTTGGTCAGTTATTGTGTTTGTGTAGATCTGTAATTATGTGTATCTCTGTGTCTGTGTTTAGTAGATAGCTCCCTTATTTCCTGTCCTTAAATATTGCAATCCCACATAAGGATAACAAATCAGGGATTTATCTACTAAACAAATGAAAATAAGAAAGGGGTGTTTTTTTAATCGTTTAGTAGATCATTCCCTGAATTGGTGCCGTATGTGAGATTTCCATATTTAAAGATACCAAATGAGGGTGCTGTTTAGCAGATAGCACCTTATTTGGTGTCCTTAAATATGGCAATCCCACAAAGGATAGTAAATAGAGGAGTTATCTGCTAAACAAAGATTGAAATTAAGAGGTGTCAGCCAGCCCACAACAAGAAATCTGGGTGGCTAATGTGAATTATATGCAAATGTGTAGTCAGATGCCAACATGCAGAACACAGCATGCTGGCATCAGACAGCCAATGGCAGCATATTACTCCATCCCCTAGTGATAAGTTTTACTGCTCCCTCTCCCCCTCCTTTTGACTGTGGTATCTTATGTGCCCCCCCATATATATTGTTCCTAGAGTCACCACGATGTCTGCATGTGTGTCAATATGTATCTGTGTGTGACTGTGTTTGTGTGTATGTATATATGTGCAGACATCTAAAAATCTCGCCAACACTACACACAAATACACTCATGCATTTCAACGTCAACATTACATACAAACCCCACCATTATATATAACCATACCACTGCATTCAAATACCACACAACACACAAATGCATGCTTGCATTCAAACGCCAACACTACATAAAAAAAAAAAACACACCGCTACATTCACTCACATATACTCCATACAAAAACATGCATACATTCAAACACACAAACACTGCTTAGTGCTAAATACATTTAAAAAAAAAAAAATTTAAAAAATGTGGTTGTTTTTATATTTAAAGTTGAGGGGGGGAGGAAACAGGGGGTGCCAAAAACAGGACCCACCCCGGGTGCCAAATGCTCTAGGTATGCCCCTGCCTAACACTATAGTGTTCCTTTAACACTTCTGCATTATCAATTTCATGCAACTGAGAGTGTTGATGATAGTTGCTCAGTAAATATCCCCATGGATTCTTATCCAACCATTGCAAATCCTTGCTGTACTTTTGCAATATGTATTTAATGCAACTGTAGATAGGATTGTAACCCAGCTCCTCTATCTTTACCCTCAACCAATCTTATTTTGGTGTAAATTTTTAAATACAGCTCCTATAAATTGTAAGGTTAGCCTAGCATACTCAGCCAATGTTGCCTAGTTTGGGATTGATAAATTCACGCTAACAATCTGGCTGATTCCTGGGTGCCAGTAAGACCATTGTTTATAGCAAACCATGCCAAAATGGTTTGATATTAAACCAGGAGACAGCACTAGGGACTCAACATAACCACCAGAACAACGTGCAGGGGTAATGTATCTCAAGGAGTTAAAGTTTGTAACAGCTACTTTATTTTTCTTTACATCTGTGTTAAATACATATCACATGGGTTTATTTTTCTTCTGCTGTTAAATCAGTTTATGAGTTGTAGAGTATAAACATAACTCCTTACCCAAAACATCATCATAATAATAAATACACAGCCCAATGCCTATTGTGCCAAAGCCCCAAATGGAATCAACTCTGAACGGACAATTAAAATACAGCGTACAAACCTTTGCATTGCTATGGTTAGCTAACTCCATGAGAGAAAGGATTAAATCCATAGAGGGGTCCAGTATACCTCCCCAATAATTTAAACTTATTTAGGTAAATACACTTACATTATTCAATTACATATGTGGTATAGTAATAATTTTAACCATTTCCTCGCTTGCACAAGCAGCAAGCAAAAATGGCAATTTTTTATAAATTTGCACATACCTCCCATAAGACAGAATATTTGGGCCCAAATCCCTCTGTCTCTCTTTTCTATCCTAGTATCCCTCTTTTGTATGATATTATTGTTGTGTCTAAATGTATACCAAAGCCCCACTACAACAGCAATAATCACAGTATTTAACCCCTTAAGGACACATGACATGTCATGATTCCCTTTTATTCCTGAAATTTGGTCCTTAAGGGGTTAAAGCTACAATAAATGTGTTCAGACGTTGGTCTGTGCAAAAAAACACATTGTTCCTGTTTTATATTAGGTTTCCATTGAACAGGGTGGTCCATAAGTAGGGACTTGCAGGCCACCCTGTATAAATGGTTTTTAGCAAGTCAACTAAAATTTCTCCGAACAACCTTGTCCATTTGTATTGGTGGGTATGGATTCACAGGTTAATGTACTTTGCAAATTCGAGTTCTACTGGGATTTGTTCAGTGTAGATTATCCACTAAATATCAAGTTGTTGCAAACTCAAAATGTAAATGGCAAAATGTAGTCTAAAAATAGACGATTTACAAAAATTCTCCATGTATTGTCCCAGCTTGATTATTGTTGCGTGAATTTTGACATTTAGCATTTAACTCACTATAATTTAAAGTTTAATGAATAAACCCCAGTCAATCCAGTTGAAAATAGAGTGTTTAATAAATATGAAAATCTTAGCATTTATTCAAAAGGTTTTTATATTTAATCACGCGTGAGAATTATGGATTTTAAAGCAGACACTGGAAGGCACCAAAAAAGATGTGCTTGTTTGATTATAAACATTTAATAATAATTCTATATTCCAATTTCAACCAGTTTTACTGTTAGTAAATATGAGTTTTTGCAAATTTAGTCATTTTAACCAGATTTGCAAATTCCATACACATTGAGATATTTAGTGTACAACCTAAATAGGAACTTGCCCAAAAAAATATTTATCATTAAAAATTAGTAAGCACCAGCTTAATTTGAGACAGCATCACTTACATAAATTCACCAACAGCCAAAATAAAACACACAGCAGTAAATACACTAAAATAGGATCTAGCTTACATTCTTAGTCCAGTGGATAACCTCTCATATAGATAATTCAGCTCACTAGCTCAGTTATTAGAAATGCTAAACTTTCTAAACTAAACATAACGAGCACCATATGTTTTGTTTTTTTCCGGGTTTTTTTGCACACCTTGTTTCTATTAACAGCTGTGACTAAGAAAAGCCAATCAATCGATGGTTGAGAGATAATAGATTCTTATCAACTGGACTAAAGTCACCCTTACAACATACATCCCAGCTTTAGCTTTAGGAGGTAAGCGTTTGGCACATAAGCTGAACGATCTTTGTGAAGATTGCATAATGCAAGTATGATTAAAGCACCTGGGTAGTGCAACGAGCAAGCCCAGAAATCGGGACTTTTTCACCAAACCCAGGACTTTTGGGAGGTATGCTTATAATATGAATGGAAGAAACCTTAACGTCTATTTGAAATACAAAATTCTGTGCACATGTTGGTATGTTACAACTTGTAACAGTACTAGTGGATACTGTTTTGAAGACATGTTTGTTGTAATTCAGTGCAAATTAAAATTGTAGAAAATAGTAAGTAGTCAAGGAAAATGTATGTAATTTCCGTCTTCAGGGAAATTAAGAATATATAACATGAAGGTTTATTAACTAAATGGAATAGAGTACAAACGGTGGCACTGATAATTAAAGGAACACTCCAGGCACTCTCACCACTTCATCCTGCCATGACTGACCTGGCACCATCCCATGGTGTTACCACAGGTTGTCAACTTACATGGGACCTGCCACATGCTCACACTGCATTGATAACATTCAGTTGTCTCCAGAATAGAGAGAACAGATAAAAGTGTAACAGGTGCATTACCACTTTCACTAGCTGACAGAACTAAACTGACACATTCAGCCAATACGCACATGTCCTGCGTGTTCCTGCATGAGTGACCAGTATTAAAGGGACATTATAGGCACCCAGACCACTTCAGCTCATTGAAGTAGTCTGGGTGCATTGTCCCAAGTCCCTTAACCCTGAGCATATAATTTTTGCAGTTTAAAAAAAAACTGCAATATTATCCTGCTTGGGTTAACTCTAGTGGCTGTCTATCAGACAGCCACTAGGGGAAATTCCGGGTTGCAAGGCGACTTTTGATCACCTAACTGATGCTGGGCGTCCTCACGCTATGCAATAAGAATTCCAGCATCACCCAAAACCCCTATAGGAAAGCATTGAATAATGCTTTCCTCTGGGGAAATCCTAATGTGAGCACAGCAATCACTCTTTGTCTCCTTTAAAAATAATTAAAACTTACCTTTATTTTCCCCTATAACAATATATCTTAGAGCTGTGTTTTTGACTGCTCTACTTGATTGTATATATTTGCACATGTATCTGTTATTTACTTTACTAATCTAAATTTTACAATTTCTCACAATTTCTGCATGGACACATATACATCATTGTCTATTTCTTTTGTCATTCGTAATAGATCAATACATTTTGATTCACACATTTGCCCCTATAAGCCTAGTCACATACATTGTACCCACCTATGAATGTATCTGCGCTACAAGTTATCTTTGTGGAAAAGCTATACAAAATGTTAAGCTAAGGTGTAACAGGGTTTTTCATATTATGCAAAACAAAGAACTTTTATTCTTTCTCTTCATGATCAAATATATATTTTTACAATTTAGTTCCTTTAATACCTCATTCTTTAAACACGTTTAACTACCAATAAAATCCATATTGTGTTTACATTTTGACAGTTCATAAAACGCTACATATCTGTTTTTAGAATTAACAAGTAAATAAAGTGCATTTATGGGGCACACAAAGGAAGTACTAAAGAGTTTTAAATCCAAAAGCCTTTTCTTGGCATAAGCCCATTTGCTATTGAGTATGATTGATGTAATTATACTGGAGATGCCTGACCACAGTCAAATGATCCTAGTTTAAAATGTAACTTTAAGCACCATAACCACTTTAGTAAAATGAGGTGGTTATGGTGCAATAAAACTATCCCTGCGGCCTTTCTTTTCGGAAAATGTTGTTTTATTCTGGAAATAAATACACTCCTACTTGGCCTGCCAATCAGCCACCTGGAAAATTCTGTTCCTGGCTGATAGTATTGCATATACAGGGATATTCACTAAGGTGAGAATTCAAAGTGATTTTCAGATTTAATGTCAAAATAGCCAGTGTAGCAGAAATGGAAGCATAGGACTTGGAGAATGTTTCCTTTTTGACTATAATGACCTTTAATTTGAAATTCACTTTGAATTCCTAACAATTTTCACTTTTTAGTATAACTCTAGCAGCGTCAAATATCCTGCTGCCTGGTTCTCAGGCAACTGAATTCCATGTTCAAATCTATGCTTTTTATGTTATAAATCTAGGTTTGCCCATGGTAGGTGCAAAGAAACTGTTCATGGAGGGAATAACGCTAATGCATCATTAAATGCACTCGTGCTGTGAAGCAGGCACTAGAGCCATGAAGGGAACACTTCAGTAGGCAGTGGCAGAACTACAACCTGTAAAGCCAGTGCAGCTGCACCGGGGCCCATTTGTTTGGGGGGGCCCATACTTGGGGCCATCTGATCGATGTTGTTAAACAGTTGTCTGGTGTTGCATAGATGCCCTTTAACAACACACTTAGGCATCTGTAATATTGCCAGTAAGTGCTGGGAGGAAGTGAGTCTGTCACATCCTCCCTGCTACTTAAAGAGCTCCCCACAGGAGAGTAGAAGGAAGCACCATAGCAGGGGGGAGAGCAAGGAGAGAGCTGGCTCCAGTCAGCCCCACACTCCCATCAGCCTCAGCCAGCAACAAGACTCAGCCACCCTCATGCACATAAAAGGTATTTTAACAATAGGGTGGCTGCAAATATAATAATACTGATGAACCAAACACAAACATTACATACAAACACAGTCCTGCAGTCAAACACCAAAATTAAATACTAAAGCCATTCAAACACCAATACTACACACAAATGTGCACCTGCATGTAAAAGCTAACACTATATACACACACCTGCATTCAAATACAAACATTACATAGATGTACAACACTGCATTCCAGTTGCAACAGTACATACAAATACACCCCTACATTCACACTCACATATTCTATGCAAAATTATGATTACATTTAAATACACAAACACTGCTCGCAGATACAACCCTGCATAGATGGGCAGATGGTAGACCAGTCCACAGAGTAGACCCCATTCCCATACTCTGTTCCATCTGCAGCCAAATCTTTATTTAATTTAATATTTTTGGATTTATGGGCAAAGGTCTGGGGCTGCAGCTTCATTGGCCCATATGTTATAGGAACACTATAGGGTAAGGAACACAAACCTGTATTTCTGACCCTATACTGTTAAAAACACCATCTAGCCCCCGTGCCTTCCATTCCCCCCTCTAAATATAATAAAATATTACCTTTATTCCATTCTGCTGCTGCATGCTCTGCCCCTGATCTGCCTGCTTGGCTGACCTCATCCAAAGTGTTGGTCTGAGCCAATCACAATGTTTTCCCTATTGGAAAGCATAGGATTGGCTGAGCTTGTCAGGAAGGCGGGTCAGAGCCAGCACAAGTCAAACACAGCCCTGGCCAGTCTGTATTTCCTCATAGAGATGCATTGAATCAATGCATCTCTATGAGTAAAGTTCAGTGTCTCCATGCAGGGGGTTGAGACACGGAACAGCAGTGTTGCCCAGGAAGCACCTCTAATAGCCATCTGAGGAAGTGTCCCTATGCTGGAATGTAAACACTGCCTTTTCTCTGAAAAGACTGTTTACTGCAAAACGTCTACAGTGACTGACTATACTCACCAGAACAATTACAATAAGCTGTAGTTGTTCTGGTGACTATAGTGTCCCTTTAAGGTGTCTTATCTGAAAGCCTGAACCTGACAAAAGACATCTTCTTGTGTATCACACTAATGGACAACACTGTGGTCTTAGTGGATCCTCCATGTAAACACTGTGTTGTACTCTCCTGCATGCATAATTCAAAAGCACAGGAACATGCGCTGTCTTTGTAAAAGCATCAATTAATACATTACTTTAGAATTAGATCACTTTCGGACATACTGTATATGTTTTGAAGTTTTTTGTTTGTGTTTTATTTTGTCCTGCTAATAGAGAAGAACTCTATTTGGTATGTCCATACAATTCCAAAGGCAAGAATTGCAAAAATCTTTGTTAGCTTATGTAATGCTTTGTCAGCTGCTACTTTTAAATAACTGCAGTTAAAGACAGGTATTTTATTATGGAGATGGAAGCTAATCTGTGTGAATTATTCAGTACTTGTTAGGGATCGACCGATTATCGGTCTGGCCGATATTATCGGCCGATATTTGGTATTTTCGGCAATATCGGTATCGGCCAATTCAGATACCGATATTGCCGATAATATATAACAGGACCGCCGGGCCCATTACAAGCCCGGCGGTCCTGTGGGGGCCAGCAGCAAGCGCTGACTTACCTTGCATGCAGCTCCTACAGCTCCCTGTGTAAATCTCGCGAGACCCGCGGCCGCAGAGCGTTGCCACGGGTTACCAGGGCAACGCTCCGCGCGGCACTAAGAGCCGCGAGATTTACATAGGGAGCTGTAGGAGCTGCTTGCAAGGTAAGTCAGCGCTTGCTGCTGCTGAGCCACCACTGTACTTAACAAGCCACTGGACCACCAGGGGATACTATATCCCCCTCCCTGGTAAGAAGCAGGGAGGGGGGACTAAACAAAAAATAAAAAAAAAATTCAATATTAAAAAAAAAATTTAAATAAAAAATTACACAAATTACATCACTACACACACACACACACTGCACACATACTGCATTACATACACACTACACAAACACACACTACACAAACACACACTGGGGGGGGACTAAACAAAAAAAACATTTAAATATTAAAATAGAAAATTACACAAAATACATCACTACACAAACACACACACACACTACACAAACACATACTGCATTACATACACACACTGCATTACATACACACTACACAGGCACACACACTGCATTACATACACACACTACACAGACAGACACTACACACACACCACAAACACACACTGCACACATACTTCATTACAGACACACACTGCACACACTACACTGCACACACACTGCATTACATACACACACTGCATTACATACACACTACACAAACACAGTACACATACTGCATTACATACACACACACTACACAGGCACACACACTGCATTACATACACACTACACAAACACACACTGCACACATACTGCATTACAGACACACACTACACTGCACACACACTGCATTACATACACACACTGCATTACATACACACTACACAAACACAGTACACATACTGCATTACATACACACTACACAGCACACACTGCACTACACATACACACTACACAAACACACACTACACAAACACACACTGCATTACATACATACACACTACACAAACACACACACACTGCATTACATACACACACAAAAACACACTGCATTATACACACACACTACATAAACACACTGCATTATATACACACACTACATAAACACACTGCATTATATACACACACTACATAAACACACTGCATTATATACACACTACACACACTGCATTATATACACACACTCTGCATCCACTACACACACACACACACTACACAAACACACACAGTTCCCCTGTCTAAACACACTTCATCCACTACATGTGGCATGTATATTTTGTGCATTTACCTTTCGAATTAGTTTATTTATTCAAAATAGTAAATGTACAGAATAACGGCAAGATATCGGCTATCGGCCTGAAAGTTCGCAGATTATCGGTATCGGCTCTAAAAAATCAATATCGGTCGATCCCTAGTACTTGTCTATTAAACCCCCTCCACTGCATTCTGTTCTATTCTGAACATGATGACTGGGGGTTTTATCATGGAGAACTGAATGGAATGGTGGAGTTAATAGACAAGTCACAATTCTTCTGTAAGCTGAGAGAAAAAAAACATTGTGTAATGAATTATCCTATATGATAAATCCTTCAAAATATGTACTTTTGGTACACCGCACTAATCATGAAAATTAAATGAAGAATGCTCTATTCTAAGAAAATATTCTCAATCGTGTCTGGCACAATCTATTAAAACTTTTCACATTCATATTAGTGATGTACCGAACGGTTCGCCGGCGAACGGTTCCTGGCGAACATAGCATGTTCGCGTTCGCCACGGCGGGCGAACATATGCGCGGTTCGACCCGCCCCCTATTCGTCATCATTGAGTAAACTTTGACCCTGTACCACAGTCAGCAGACACATTCCAGCCAATTAGCAGCACAGCCTCCCTAGCAGACCCTCCCACCTACTGGACAGCATCCATTTTAGATTCATTCTCAAGCTGCATGCTTAGTAAGAGGAGGGAAAGTGTAGCTGCTGTTCATAAGATAGGGAAAAGCATAGCTAGGTTAGGGATAAAGGTATGCTTTTTTTGGATTTTTTTTTTCTATCTAATGTAAATGCACTTAGTTGTCTGCCACTGCTGCCAGCTTCTGTGTCAGGCTCACAGTGCC